>JAVHYY010000205.1:0-125352 GCA_035221665.1 Okamejei kenojei | reverse complement strand
AAGTTTAAAAATATATAACTATAGATATATATATAATATAATTAATAAATATATATATATATAATAATAAGATATAGATTAGATAATAGATATACAAATATATAGAATATATAGCATTAATATATATATATATATATATATATCTATATATATATATATATATATATATAGAAGAAAATGAGGGAAAGGAGAAGAAATAAAAAAGAGAAGAGCTGCTCAGCGTTGCACCAGCCCGCATCATGTACTATCTCTCTCTCCCCCCAACTCGCCACACACACTCGCGTGGCGCCCACGCTCCCCAGCACGAGAGGCCGTCCGCGAGGGACGCGCGTGGCCTCCATCGGGTACGACTGATAACAGCGGCCAAACTGCTCACAGTGACAGTGTCCGCGATACCTCCCCCTCCCCCTCTCCCCTCTCTCCTTCTCCCCCTCTCCCTCGCCCCCTCTCTCCTCCTCCCCCTCTCCCCTCCTCCTTCTCCCCCCCCCCGTCTCTCCTCTCCCCCCCTCTCCCTCTCTCCTCCACCCCCTCCTCCCCTCTCTCCTCCTCCCCCCTCTCCCTTCTCCCCCTCTCCCCTCTCTCCTTCTCCCCCTCTCCCTCCTCCCTACCTCACCATGTCTCCCCCTCCCTCCCTCTCCCCCTCTCTCTCCTTCTCCCTCCTCACTCCCTCTCCCCCCCCCCTCCCCCCTCTCCCTCTCCTTCCTCCCATTCCCTCTCCCCCTCCTTCCCCCCCTCTCCTTCCCCCCCATCCCCCGTCCTTCCACCCTCTCCCTCTCTTTCTCCCCCCCCACTCTCCTCATCCTTCCTCTCTCCCTATCTCCCCCCCTCTCCCCCATCCCCCCTCTCCCCCTCCCCTCATCTCACTCCTCTCCCTCTCCATCCTCCCCTCCCTCCCCTCTCTCTCTCTTCTCCCCCACCTCCCCACCCCCTCTCCCCCCTCTCCCTCTCTACTATCCTCACCCCTCCTCACAATCAACATGGAGTGGACTCGATCGACTAAGAACTTACAATTCGAGCGAATTAGGCCATTCGGCCCTTCGGGTCTACTCCGCCATTCAATCCTGGCTGGATCTATTTTTTCCCTCCCAACCTCCGATTCACCTGTCATCTCTCCCCTAACCTTTTTGACAACCGTATCTAGACAAGAATCTATCTAGCTCAGCCTTAAAAAATATATTCAACTGACCGTCAGTGGATATATTTTTTTAACGGCAGAGATTAGTTAGATTTACATAGAAACCAAAGAAAATAGGTGCAGGAGGATCCCATCGAGCCAGCACCGCCATTCCATTTATCACGCTGATCGTCAGCAAACAATAACCGTGCCTGCCTTCATCCCCATCCCCTTGACTTCCACCAGCCCCTAGACCTCTATCCAACTCTCTCTTAAATCCATCCAGGTTATTTGCCTCCAAGAAATTCACACTCTCGGGAAAAAAAGTTTTTCCTCAGCTCAAGTCTTAAATGACCACCCCTTTATCTAAACTGTGTGGCCCCTGGTTCAGGCCTCGCCCAACATTGGGAACATTTTTCTCCTGCATCTAGTCTTGTCCAGTCCTTTTATAATTTATAATGTATCATAGATCCCTCCTCATCGTTCTAAACTCCATTGAATACAAGACTAGTCCTTTTCAATCTTTTCCTCATATGACAGTCCCCCATCGCGCATCCCCGGTATCGAATCTCGAGAACCTACGCTGCACTGCCTCAATCACAAGGATCCTTCCTCAACATTGTTGGGAGCCAAAACTGTACACAATACTCCAATTGTTGATTAGTGCTGTGTCAGGGGTTTTGGGGAGAAGGCATAGAATGGGTTGTTGGGAGGGAGAGAGAGATCGGCTGTGATCGATGGCGAGTCCCGACCCGACGATTCAGCGTCCTACTCACTTCCTGCAGAGCAGCAGAATGTGCAGAAGGAAGAAGAGCGGCAAGAAGAAGCCGGTGGCGTGCTGAGGAGAGCCGATCGCCAAGCCGGCCTCCCGAGGGCAGCCCCCCTCCGCCTCCCTGCCAGCATCCGGCGTCGAGCCCCGGCCCTCGAGGTGGTGTTGGGCATGCCTGGTCGATCCACGAGTACACGGCGCCCCACACCTTCGCCTGCCCCCAGCTTGGCCGCGGATCCACGCCCATGGCCCCCGGAGTCTTTCCTCCACGCAGCGCAGAGCGTCCATATCCTCAAGCAAAGCAGCCAGTCTGGCAAGACTCGCACTTTCATCCCGCCAATAATTCCGTGCGTTCCTTTATTCCACCATCTCCTCCGCGCTTTTACTTCGTCCACCGCCATTCTTCTCGGATACATCGCTTCTTCCTGGTTCCCCTATTTACCCTCTCGTTACACTGTATAAATCACATCGACCTGAGTTCCCCTTTTTACCCTCTCATTACTCTTTGTATACAACTCTACCTAGTTTCCCCTATTTACCCTCTCGTTACTCCCAGTATATCACAATCTACCGTGGGTTCCCCTATTTACCCTCTCGTTAGCACTGGTATAGTCACATCTACCTGAGTTCCCTATTTACCCCCTCGTTACCCTGTACATCTTCCTGGGTTCCCCTATTTACCCTCTCGTCATCCCTGTATATCACATCTACCTGGGTTCCCCTATTTACCCTCTCATTACTCTGTATACAACATCTACCTGAGTTCCCCTATTTACCCTCTCGTTACCCAGTATATCACATCTACCTGGGTTCCCCTATTTATCCTCTCGTCACCCAGTATATCACATCTACCTGGGTTCCCCTATTTACCCTCTCGTTACTCTATATACAACATCTACCTGTTCCCCTATTTACCCTCTCGTTACCCTGTACATCACATCTACCTGGGTTCCCCAATTTACTGTCTCATTACCCAGTATACAACATCTACCTGGGTTCCCTTATTTATCCTCTTGTTACCCTGTACATCACATCTTACTGGGTTCCCCTATTTACCCTCTCGTTACACTGTGTACAACATCTACCGGAGTTCCCCTATTTACCCTCTCGTTACCCTGTACATCACATCTACCTGGGTTCCCCTATTTACTGTCTCATTACCCAGTATACAACTTCTACCGGAGTTCCCCTATTTACCCTCTCGATACTCTGCATACAGCATCTACCTGGGTTCCCCTATTTATCTTCTCGCTGCCCTGTATATCACATCTACCTGGGATCCCCTATTTACCCTCTCATTACACTGTATACAACATTTACCTGTTCCCCTATTTACCCTCTCATTACCCTGTACATCACATCAACCTGGGTTCCCCTATTTACCCTCTCATTACCCTGTACATTACACCTACCTGGGTTTCCCTATTTATCCTCTCGTTACCCTGTACACAACATCTATCTGGGTTCCCTTATTCCTTCCTCCTGAAACCGGTATGGGCAATAGACAATTGGTGCAAGAGTTTGCCATTCCGGCCCTTCGGAGCCTCGCACCGCCATTCACTGTGATCATCGCTTGACATCCACAATCGGTACCCCCTGCCTCCGCCGTCCCTTCCTGCCTTTTCCCCCATAATCCCCTAACCGGTATCTTAAGAGCCCTTATCTAATTCTCTTGAAAGTATCCAAGAATCAGCCTCCACTGCCTTCCCGAGGCAGAGAATTTCACAGATCACAACTCTCCTCATCTCCATTCCAAATGCCGACCCCTTATTCGTAAAAACTGTTGTGGGCCCCTGGTTCTGGACTCCCCCAACATCGGAACATGCTCCTGCCTCTAGTGTGTCCAATAGCCTTAATAATCTTATATGTTCATAAGATCCCCTCTCACACATCTAAATTCCAGTGAACACAACCAGCCCCCATTGTCTTCGCCATATACATCCCGCCATCCCGAAATTAACCTTGTGAGACCTACCTGGGCTCCCTCAATAGCAAGAATGTCCTTTCCTCAAATTAGGGGACCAAAACTGCACACAATACTCCAGGTGTGATCTCACCAGGGCCCTGTGCAACTGCAGAAGGACCTCTTTGCTCCTGTACTCGACTCCTCTTGTTGTGAAGGCCAACAGGCCAAAACTGCCCACAATACTCCAATACTCTGTACAACTGCAGAAATACCTCCTTGCTCCTATACTCAAGTCTTCTTGTTATGAAGGTCAACAGGCCATTCGCTTTCTTCACTGCCTGCTGTACCTGAATGCAACCGGCTAGTCTCGTCCTGTGTGTGTGTGTGGAGGGGGGTGGGCAAACGCACGTTGGGTTTTTGAGGGTACTAATATCCGCCCCTTTGCCAACCCGTGCACAGGCAAACGTCCGAAGAAGGGCCTCGCAACGGCGAAACAGCGTCTGGGGAAGATCTTAAAGATTCACCGAAACGGAAATGGAAACTCTTGCTTTAAATATTTTGCTATTTTGTATAATTTTTGAACTCAAGGTGTTTGTATATCTCTGTACAGTTAAATTTCCCCCGACACTAAATATTGAGCCCGACCCCCCCCCACCTCCACCACCCCACCCCACGCCGAGCCCTTCTGTGCCCGTTTCTTGCCAGCCTCTGATGCCTGGGGGCAACTCCGTTCGGCAGGAGGATAAATCATTAGTGTGTGTTTGTGTGGGATAGAGAGAGAGAGAGTGTGTGTGTGAGAGAGTGTAAGAGAGTATGTGTGTGTGGGAGAGAGGTGAGTGTGTGAGAGTGAGAGAGAAAGAGAGTGTGGGAGAGAGTGAGAGAGAGAGTGTGTGTGTGAGAGAGAGTGTGTATGGGAGAGAGAGAGATGAGTGTGTGTGATCCTATCCCATCAACACAATCCACATCCGTGCTTTCCGGCTCTCTGCTCTTATTTCTTCTCGTCTCCCATCGACTGCCGGCAAAGGGCGAAATTTCCTCGTCGATCTTTCCTCAACGAAGGTTTCGCCGTCGCTGGGGGGGGGGGGGTGGGGGGGGGTGGGGTGGTGGAACTGCCCTCCGCGGATTTTTTTCCGCTCTGCCTTCAGGCGGGAGTTTTCCTGCCGCCTTTTTACTTTCATGTCCTCTTCCCCGGCATCACTCCCCCCCCCCCCCCCCCCCCCCCCAAACCACCCCTCCCAAAAACCAAAAAAATCCCCACCGGTCCCCAACTTCGTAGAATCGCGTTTACAAAATATCCCCCCAGTTTCCATTACGTAGCCTTTTTCTTCCATCCCCGGCCAGTTCCCTCCACCACCCCCCCCACCCACCCACACCCCCTTTTGTAAAAAAAAGTACATAAAAGTCATTAGTTTGTAACAATTTTTTTGTAGCGCAGGTTTTTTAAATGTCTGATTGTATCGTTCCTTCAAGAGGGGGAACCAGAGAGAGAAGGAAAAAAGAAATTCTGCTTTTTTGAAACAAAGTCCGTGGGTTTGAATGGTGCTTTCCTCGATTGTCCGAATGCGAGAGAGAGAGAAAGGCGGGCGGTCTCATAAAGTCTCATCCGGCCATTCAGCCAAGTGCAGCGAAGGTTCACGAGATTGATCCCTGGGATGGCGGGACTGTCACATGAGGAAAGATTGAAAAGACTAGGCTTGTATTCACTGGAGTTTAGAAGGATGGGGAGGAGAGGAGGGGGGGGGGGGGATCTTATAGAAACATATACAATTATAAAAGGACTGGACAAGCTGGATGCTGGAAAAATGTTCCCAATGTTGGGCGAGTCCAGAACCAG
This sequence comes from Okamejei kenojei, assembly GCA_035221665.1. NCBI lineage: Eukaryota > Metazoa > Chordata > Chondrichthyes > Rajiformes > Rajidae > Okamejei > Okamejei kenojei. The sequence continues at coordinate 119,729 of JAVHYY010000205.1, read as the reverse complement.
GGGCCACACAGTCTTAGAGTAAAGGGGAGGTCATTTAAGACTGAGGAGAAAAAACTTTTTCACACAGAGCGTTGTGAATCTGTGGAGGCCAAATCACTGGATGGATTTAAGAGAGAGTTAGATAGAGCTCCAGGGGCTGGTGGAATCAAGGGATATGGGGCGAAGGCAGGCATGGGGTACTGATTGGAGATGATCAGCCATGATCACAATGAATGGCGGTGCTGGCTCGAAGGGCCGAATGGCCTCCTCCTGCATCTATTTTCCATGTGCCATCCAATCACGGCTGATCTATCTCTCCCTCCCAACCCCATTCTCCTGCCTTCTCCCCATCACCCCTGACACCCGCACTAATCAACAATCTATCTCTCTCTCTCTCTCTCTGCCTTAAAAATATCCACTGACTTGTGGCCTCCACCGCCGTCTGTGGCAAAGAATCCCACAGAGTCACCGCCCTCTGGCTAAAGAAGGCTAATTCCTCCTCGTCTCCTTCCCAAAGGAACGCCCTTTAATTCTGTGGCTGTGCCCTCTAGTCCTGGACTCTCCCACTAGTGGAAGCAACTGCTTATGTTTAGGCTGAGAGGTGGCATGGGTGGCGAAGCTGTGGAGTTGCTGACTCTCAGCACCAGAGAGCCAGGTGCGATCCTGACCTCGGGTGCTGTCGGTGCGCAGTTTGTACGTTCTCCCCCTGTGGCCGTGTGGGTTTTCTCTGGGTGCTCCGGTTTCCTCCCACATCCCAAAGACGTGCAGGTTTGTAGGTTAATTGGCCTCTGTAAATTGTACATGGTCCCCAGTGTGTAGGATCGAACCAGTGTACATGAGATTCTTAGTCGATGGACAATAGGTGCATGAGTACGGCCATTTGGCCCTAGCACCGCCATTCACTGTGATCACGGCTGATCATCCACAATCAGTGCCCCGTTCCTGCCTTCTCCCCATATCCCCTGACTCCGCTATCTTTAAGAGCTCTATCTAACTCTCTCTTGAAAGTATCCAGGGAACCGGCCTCCACTGCCCTCTGAGGCAGAGAATTCCACAGACTCACAACTCTCTGGGTGAAAAACTGTTCTAAATGGCTTACTCCTTATTCTTAAACTGTGGCCCCTGGTTCTGCACTCCCCCAACATCGGGAACATGTTTCCTGCCTCTAACGTGTCCAATCCCTTAATAATCTTATAAGACTTCAATCAGATCCCCTCTCATCCTTCTAAATTCCAGTGATTACAAGCCCAGCCGCTCCATTCTTTCAACATATGACAGTCCATCTCCGGGAATTAACCTGGTGAACCTACTCTGGGCTCCCTCAATAGCAAGAATGTCCTTCCTCAAATTTGGAGACCAAAACTGCACACAATACTCCAGGTGTGGTCTCACCAGGGCCCTGTGCAACTGCAGAAGGACCTCTTTGCTCCTGTACTCGACTCCTCTTGTATATGAAGGCCAACAGGCCAAAACTGCACACAATACTCCAGGTGTGGTCTCACCAAAGCCCTGTACAACGGCAGAAGGATCTCTTTGCTCCTGTAAACTCCTCTTGTTATGAAGGCCAACAGGCCAAAACTGCACACAATACTCCAGGTGTGGTCTCACCATGGCCCTGTACAACTGCAGAAGGACCTCTTTGCTCCTGTAACTCAACTCCTCTTGTTATGGTTGGCACAAACACGATGTATCTCTAAACTCAACTAATCAATGTCTTACAATGCTGAGGCTTTGCGAGGCGTTGATCAGGCCAAGTTTGGAGTATTGCGAGCAGTTTTGGTCGCCCGTATCTGAGGGAGGATGTGCCGGCTCTGGAGAGGTTCCAGAGGAGGTTTACCAGAACCATCCCAGGGCCGATTGGAAGAATGGCTCTGGGCCTGCACTCGCTGGAGTTTAGGGGGATGAGGGGGTGAGGGGAAGGGTATTTTATTGAAACCGACCAAAGATTTATGAGCTCTTTGCCAGGTCTTGTGAGCCTGAGCAAGATGGTGGTGTTGAGCAGGCTAGGACTATTCCTTGGAGCGCAGGAGGATGAGAGGTGATCTTGTAGAGGTCCACAAGGTCATGAGGGGAATAGATCGGGTAGACGCTCAAAGATTAGGGAGAGGGGAAAGATTAAATTGGAACCTGATGGGGAACCTCTTTCACATAGAGGGTGGTGGGTGCGTGGAACGAGCTACTGGAGGAGGTTGTGGAGCTTTTGAAAGACACCTGGACAGGTGGATAGGAAGGGTTTCAGGGGATATGGGCCAAATGCAGGCAGGTGGGGGCGAGAATAGATGGGGAAGGTTGGTCAGCGTGGTGGTGCAGGAGGAGGCCATTCGGCCCTTCGAGCCAGCACCGCCATTCATTGTGATCATGGCTGATCGTCCCCTATCAATAACCCGTGCCTGCCTTCTCCCCATATCCCTTGACTCCACTAGCCCCTAGAGCTCTATCTAACTCTCTCTTAAATCCATCCAGTGATTTGGCCTCCACTGCCCTCTGTGGCGGGGAATTCCACAAAATCACAATTCTCTGGGTGAAAAAGTTTTTTCTCACCTCAGTCTTAAATGACCTCCCCTTTATTCTAAGACTGTGACCCCTGGTTCTGGACACGCCCAACATTGGGAACATTTTTCCTGCATCTAGCTTGTCCAGTCCTTTTATAATTGTATGTTTGTATGAGATCCTGGACAGGTGGATAGGAAGGGTTTCGGGGGATATGGGCCAAACGCAGGCAGGTGGGGGCGAGAGTAGATGGGGAAGGTTGGCTGGCGTGGAAGAGTTGGGCTGAAGGGCCTGTCTCCGTGCTGGACTCTGGGCGCATGGGTCTGAGGGGGTGAGAGGTGAGCTGTGGGCTTAAGAGGGGGTGAACCGGTTGAGTTGGGGTGGGGGGGGGGAAGGGGAGACTGGATGGTGGACAGTAGACGGATGAGTTGACCACACAGATGTTGAGATGTCATTGGTTGGGATTGGAGGACATTGCTGGGCGATTGGCTGAGCGAGAGGCGCCAAGGTGGGGAAAGGGAGCAGCTGATTGGCCGCCCGTGCAGGCTTGGTGGGGATTGGCTGACCGCGTGGTAAAGGAGAGCAGCTGATTGGCCGCCCTTGCAGGCTTGGTGGGGATTGGCTGACGCCGTGGCGAAAGGGAGCAGCCGATTGGCCGCCCGTGCGGGCTTGGTGAGGATTGGCTGACGCCGTGGCGAAAGGGAGCAGCCGATTGGCCAGGCTTGGTGGGGTTTGGCTGACGCCGTGGCGAAAGGGAGCAGCCGATTGGCCGCCCGTGCGGGCTTGGTGAGGATTGGCTGACGCCGTGGCGAAAGGGAGCAGCTGATTGGCCGCTCGGGCGTACGAGCTTGGTGGAGGGGGAAATGGCCGGCGGCCTACAGAGCACGCGATTGGCCGCCCGTGAGGGCTCGCTGGGCATTGGCTCGACGGCGTGAGGCGCCAAGGACAGGGATTGGCCGAGGGTGTGGGCTCGACGGGGATTGGCTCGACGGCGTGAGGCGCCAGGGCCACGGATTGGCCGCCAGCCCGCCCGCCCGCGCGAGGTCGGGGATTGGTTGGCGGAAGCGTGAGGGAGGCGCAGAGGAGCGCGGGCGCCGGTTGGTTCACGCGGGTTCGTTCACGCGGGCGGCGTGAAGGAGCTCGGGGGTCGGTTCACACAGGTAGCGGGTCACGGTTGGTTCACGCGAGCGGTTGGTCACTCGTCACGCGGGCGGTTGGTTCACGCGGGCGGTTGGTCACGCGTCACGGGGGCGGTTGGTTCACGCGAGCGGTTGGTCACGTCGTCACGGGGGGCGGTTGGTTCACGCGGGCGGTTGGTCACTCGTCACGGGGCGGTTGGTTCACGCGGGCGGTTGGTCGCGCGTCACGCGGGCGGTTGAGGTTCACGCGGGCGGTTGGTCGCGCGTCACGCGGGAGGTTGGTTCACGCGGGCGGTTGGTTCACGCGGGCGGCGGTTGGAGTTAAATTACTCAAGAGGCAATGTGCACAATATAAAATAAATGAATATGACGAATAAATAATAATTAGTAGGCAATATAGGCCCAATATATAATGAATAAATAATAATAATAATAATAATAATAATAATAATGATTATTAATTATAATAATAAATAATAATTAGTAGGCAATATAGGCACAATATATAATGAATAAATAATAATAATAATAATGATTATTAATTATAATCATAAATAATAATTAGTAGGCAATATAGGCACAATATATAATGAAATAATAATAATTAATAATAATGATTATTAATTATAATCATAAATAATAATTAGTAGGCAATATAGGCACAATATATAATGAATAAATAATAATAATAATAATAATGATTATTAATTATAATAATAAATAATAATTAGTAGATAATATGCAGAATATAAAATATATGAATATAATGAATAAATAATAATGATTAGATAATATAAGTACAATGTATAACGAATAAATAATATTTACCTTTATCTTTATCTTTATTTCGAACGATTAAAAAAAAGAGAAGAAAAGAAAAGATGAAAATGAATAAATAAAAGGAAAATTATATATATACAATATATATATATATATATACACATAAATACATGCATACATACATACATGTACATATATATATATACATACATACTCACATACACACATACACACATACATAACATATGTACATACATAAATTAAAAAATCCAAACCAATTTCAACGTAATAATAATAATTAAAAGATAATACGCACAATATATAATAAATGAATATAACGAATACATGATAATGAACAGGCAATATAGGCATAATATATGATGAATAAATGATAATAATAATTAATTATAATAATATTAAATAATAATTAAAAAATAATAGGCACAATATAAAATAAATGAATATAATGAATAAATAATCATTAATAGGCAAATATAGGCATAATATATGATGAATAAACAATAGTAATAATAATAAGTAATAATTAAAAGATAATATGCACAATATAAAATAATTGAATATAACAAATAAATAATATTGATTAGATAATATAGGTACAATATATAACGAATAAAAAATAATAATTAAAAGATAATATGCACAATATAAAGTGAATATAACGAATACATAATAATGAACAGGCAATATAGGCATAATATATAATGAATAAATAATAATAATAATAATAATAATAATTAATAATAAATTATAATAATATTAAATAATAATTAAAAGATAATATGCACAATATAAAATAAATGAATATAACAAATAAATAATAATGAACAGGCAGTATAGGTACAATATATAACGAATTAATAATAATAATAGTAAATAATAATAATAATTTAAAGATAATATGCACAATATAAAGCAAATGGATGTAACAAATAAATAATAATGAATAGGCAACATAGGCATAATATATAATGAATAAATAATAATAATAATAAATTCTAATTATAATAAATAATTAAAAGATAATATGCACAATATAAAATAAATGAATATAACGAATAAATAATAATGAATAGGCAATTTAGGCACAATATAAAGTAAATGAATGAGACAAATAAATGAATATAACAAATGCATAAATAAACAATAACTTAAGAGGTACTATGCATGATATAAAATGAATGAATAATAATTAGGTATGTTACACTACTTACCTTCAGCGGCACTGCAGTTCTGCCACTGGCCGTGTGCGCGACTTTGGCGCCCTTGAGGGGGGAGCGGGATTATATTTCCGTTTTCTCTTCCCACTCCGAGATATATTTCCTCGGCCTGCTAGGTGATGCTGAAGAATTGTTCCGACTGCCGTTTCGTGATTTTTTTTTTAAACGCGGGACAATTTAAGCGCTGGAGTAAAATAAAAATCGACTTCTAAAGCCGTCAACGGAATGGATCTCCCATACAGGACAAAACATAAGGTAAGTCGTTTATTTTACATATAAACTTGCTTCTTAGCATTACTTTTATCAAAATTTCACCAGCGAAAATGTCATTATGTAAATATACGAACAGGCAGTGTTTTTCCTGCCAATATGGGGTTTAAATTCACCGCATTCACAACGTTCCAATTGATCGCGTTCCACAAAATCTCACTCACAAGATGATTAAAATGGCCCTTAATTTACGGGAATTAAACACTAAATTCCTTCCATTTGGCCTATAAATTCATGACAATGAGATTTAAAAATCATGTTATATTGTGAATTCTTGTGTGAATGTTATTTGGACACTTAGGCTATTTAAAAATGTTAACCTTTTCTTAAGAAATGGATAGATGTTTAGATCTAGTAATTGAATTTTGTAATTAGCTACATTTATGCTTTAATTTCAGGTCATCCAAGTTCTTTTTTTCCACTTTAATCTTTTTATGTTTTATGTATTCACAAATAAAACACAAATATAACAACAAAACTTACAACAATGCAGTGAAACATACAACAGTGTAGCCGGGGGTTCAGTTTTCAATTAATGATGCAGTTTTACATAACTATTTTCTTATTAAAACATTTTCCAATAGCTTACATTATTGTCAATAAAATTAGAGTGCATTTAGTGTGTGTATTTATTATATAATGGTATATGGACACACTGATCTGTTTTGTAGTCAATGCCTACTATGTTCTGTTGTGCTGAAGCAAAGCAAGAATGTCATTGTCCTATCAGGGACACATGACAATAAACTCACTTGAACTTGAACTTGAACTATACAGTGTTGATGTCTTTATTTCTATACCTAATCCATTTTTCCCATTTTCTGTTAAACTCCTCTTCTTTTACTCTTAGAGAATATGTCATTTTCTCCATGCCAAATGTTTCCTGTACTATGTCTAACCATTGTCTAAGTCTGGGAATGTCAACATTTCTTGGAGACTATATATCCTAATACATCCGTTAATTCTGAATTCACTCTGTCCCAAAATGGTTCTATTTTTGGGCAACTCCAGAAGATATGCGTATGATGTGCGTCTGTTTGGCCAGATTGCCTCCAGCATGTTTGCTGCCTTAGAATTTGCTTGCTTTTTATGTTAGGCGTAATAAAGAAAATAATAAAACATTTCCAATTAAATTCTCTCCATTTTTGTGAATTAGTGGATGTCCGTAGTGTTACACTCATATGATGCCATTCTTCTTCTGAGATTGTGATGTTCAATTCCTTTTCCCACTTAAATTTTACATAAAATATAGTTTTAGCTTGACATTCTGTTTAATATGATAAAGTTTAGAAATAATGCTTAATGTTTTTTAATGATACGCATTAACTATCACTTCTATCGCTGGATTCGCTTCTTCTAGTACCTCCTTTTTTACTGTTTTATTGTAATAATCTCTCATTTGGAGGTATCTAAACAAGTCTTGGTTCTGAAGTGCAAATCTATCCTTCAAATCTTAAAAACTTCTTAGGTCTCCATTTTCAATAACAGTACAAAATGCAATCATTCCTTTCTTCATCCCCTCTTAAAATGTTGAATCGTACATCCCTGGTTTAAATTCATTATCCAAAGCTATCCATCTTAAAACTTTTTGTCGTTTATTCAGTTTAAGTTGTCTGGTAAGAGTGAACCAGGTGTCTAAAGTAATATGGGGTACACAAAAAGCTGGAGAAACTCAGCGGGTGCAGCAGCATCTAAGGAGCGAAGGAGATAGGCGACGTTTCGGGTCGAGACCCTTCTTCAGACTGGTCAGGGATCAGGGAAACGAGAGATATAGACGGTGATGTGGAGAGATAAGGAACAATGAGTGAAAGATATGCAAAAAAGTATCGGTGATAAAGGGAACAAGCCATTGTAAATGTTTGTGGTGTGAAAATGAGAAGCTGGTGCGACTGGGGTGGGGGAGGGAGATAGAGATAGAGGGAATGCCAGGGCCCGAGGGCTGAGGGAGAGGTGGGAAGGGGAGGAGACAGCAAGGGTTAACAGAATTGAGAAAATTCAATATTCAAGCCCAAAGGATGCAGACTCCCCAAGCGGAATATGAGGTGCTGTTACTCCAGCTTGCGGTGTTGCTCACTCTGGCCGTGGAGGAGGCCCAGGACCGAGATGTCGGATGTGGAATGGGAGGGGGAGTTGAAGTGCTGAGCCACCGGGAGGTCGGGTTGGTTATTGCGGACCGAGCGGAGGTGTTCGGCGAAGCGATCGCCAAGCCTCCGCTTGGTCTCACCGATATAGATCATCTGGCATCTGGAGCAGCGGATGCAGTAGATGAGGTTGGAGGAGGTGCAGGTGAACCTCTGTCGGACCTGGAAGGACTGCTTGGGTCCCTGAAAGGAGTGGAAGGGGGAGGTGAAGGGACAAGTGTTGCATTTCTTGCGGTTGCAAGGGAAAGTGCCCGGGGAAGGGGTAGAGTGGGAGGGGAGGGAAGAATTGACAAGGGAGTTGCGGAGGGAGCGGTCTTTGCGGAAGGCAGACAGGGGGGGAGATGGGAAGATGTGGCGGGTGGAGGGGTCACGCAGAGATGCCAAGTGTCCCGGATTCGCCGTATTTTATCCCGGCGAAATAACCTTTTTACGGTGTTCCGGCAGCCAAACATGCTGTTACGGAACACCGCCACACCGGTGTTCCTCCCGTGGTGAACGCCGGCGCCATGTGTCCCCGATTTGCCGGTCCGCGCGATCAGCGGCACTTTGCCAGGCCCTAGTGTCCGCGCCTGCGCAGTTGGGGAGGGTTGCCGGGCCCCAGTGTCCGCGCCTGCGCAGTTGGGGAGGGTTGCCGGGCCCCAGTGGCCGCGCGTGCGCAGTGAGGGAGGGTTGCCGGGCCTGGCGCCATTTCGAGCCACGCCACGCCCGGCCCAGAGCCCGGGCGGCGCTGGCCCGCGCGATCAGCGGCACTTTCTTGCCGCCAGCCGGCCGCTCGCGGCAGCCCCATCACCGGGCCTCCCCCCCACCCCCACCCAGTGCGCATGCGCAGACCCGCCGGCAACCTTGCCAAGTGCGCATGTGCCGCACCCGCCCGCCGGCAGCCCGCTGATCTGCACCAGTGCGCAGGCGCAGACCCGCACTGGTGAGTACAACCCCAAGTGAGTACGGAGAGAAATGCATTTAACCCCATTTGTTACGGACAAATGGGTTGAATGTTACTGTGAACTAAATTTAGGGTTGGCATCTCTGGGTCACGTTGGAGGTGGCGAAACTGGCGGAGGACTATATGTTGTATTTGCCGGCTGGTGGGGTGAAAGGTGAGGACCAGGGGGACTCTGCCCTGTTTGCGAGTGGGGGAATGGGGAGCGAGGGCAGTGTTGCGGGGTATGGAGGAGACCCTGATGCGAGCCTCATCAATAGTGGGGGAGGGGAATCCCCGTTCTCTGAAGAATGAGGCCATTTGTGATGACCTGGTGTGGAACACCTCATCCTGGGAGCAGATGCGGCGTAGACGGAGGAATTGGGAATAGGGGATGGAGTCCCTTACAGGAAGCAGGGTGGGAGGAAGAGTAGTCCAGGTAGCTGTGGGAGTCAGTAGGTTTGTAGTGGATGTCGGTCAGGAGCGTATCACCTGCAATAGAGATGGTGAGGTCAAGGAATGGTAGGGAAGTGTCGGAAATGGTCCAAGTGTATTTGAGTGCCGGATGGAATTTGGTGGTGAAATGAATGAAGTCAGTCAGTTGTGTGTGGGTGCAGGAGGTGACACCAAAGCATCGTCGATGTAACGGAGGTAGAGGTCGGGGATGGGGCCCTGGTACGCCGAGAACAAGGATTGTTCGACGTACCCAACAAAGAGGCAAGCGTAGCTGGGGCCCATGCGTGTGCCCATAGCTAACGCCTTGTGTTTGGAGGAAATGGGAGGAATCAAAAGAGAAGTTATTGAGGGTGAGGACCAACTCTGCTAGGCGGAGGAGGGTGTCAGTGGACGGGTATGGGTTGCTCCTCTGGTCGAGGAAGAACCGGAGGGCTTTGAGACCGTCCTGGTGGGGGATGGAGGTGTAGAGTGACTGGACGTCCATGGTAAAGATGAGAGGATGGGGGCCTGGAGAATGGAATGCACGGAGCCGACGGAGAGTGTCTGAGGTGTCTTGAACATAGGTGGGGAGGGATTTAACAAAGGGGGATAGGATGGCGTCAAGGTATGTGGAAATGTGTTCGGTGGGGCACGAACAGGCAGAGACAATGGGTCTGCCAGGGCAGTCGGGTTTGTGGATTTTGGGGAGAAGGTAAAATCGGAATATATCGTTATTGGATCGATTATACTCCTGATATGTCCAGGAAACGCTTTTTTTCCCAAGAGTGTTTGAATGTGGAAGTCAGGGATGTACGTCTCAATCTCTTTGCTCCTAGCTATATAGCTGTCCTCACACCAATTAATTAGTGGTCGAAGTTGGGCTGCATAGAAATATATCCTAAAATTTGGAAGTGCCATTCCACCTTTGTCCTTTGGCAACTGGAATGTAGTGTATATAATTCTGGCCTTCTTTCCTCCCCAAATAAATCTAGATATTCATTTTCACCACATTTATCTAACTACTAAAATCCATTGGGTGGGTGGGCCATCTTTCTATATCCTTTCTTATGTTTTGGATAATGTGATTATAATTGGCCCCATACAACATTGATATATTTTTAGTTATATGTACCCCTAGGTATTTGATTGATTTTAGAAACATAGAAACATAGAAAATAGGTGCAGGAGTAGGCCATTCGGCCCTTCGAGCCTGCACCGCCATTCAATATGATCATGGCTGATCATCCAACTCAGTATCCCGTACCTGCCTTCTCTCCATACCCTCTGATCCCTTTAGCCACAAGGGCCACATCCAACTCCCTCTTAAATATAGCCAATGAACTGGCCTCAACTACCTTCTGTGGCAGAGAATTCCACAGATTCATCACTCTGTGTGAAATTTTTTGAATCCCATTGTAAGATTGTTTCTTACAAGTAAGATTGTTTCATATTTGTTTCAGAATGCTTCAATCTATAATAGCTGCAATTTTCATTCATTTCTCTTAATTTTTAAGAAAGTTATGAGCCTTTGACTGTTGTCAATCACAGCTTTTGTGTTAAGTCAATGGAAAAGCAATAGGGAACAAGATGCTAATTTCAGAGTATAAAAATGGCCATAACTTTTTTAATACTGAAGATATTAAAGTGAATTGGGTGTCAAATTAAACTTATTTTTATGCTTTATCTGATGGGATAAATTGCAGACTTGATTTTTAAAATCAAAATGTTGTAACATTGTCATAATAATTATTAGATAATATGCACAATATAAAATAATAGAATATAACAGATCCATAAAATTACTTAAGAGGCAATAAAATGAATGAATATAAGGGATAAATGAGCCGAATGAATAGAGGCTGAGAGAAACACAAGGCAGCAGCTAGTACACGGAGCTTCGAGCAGCAGGCGCTTTATTTAGCAGGGAGGACGGCAGAGGCGGGCGGACAGGGCGGAGCGAGGTCGCCGGAATGGCCGCTCACTTGGCCTTCTTCCTCAAGGGCCTCGGGGCCTGGGCATCGGGCTGCACCACCCAGCTGGCGCACTGCTGCCGGTAGGTGCGGACATTCTGCAGGATGCTCTGGCGGATGGCCGGGCCTCCCTTTGCCGTTCCCCCATCGGCTGTTGCCGGCGGCTTCTCTCTTGCCGCCTTCCCCCGCACCTGAGGCATGCCCCTCCTGGACGGCTGCCTGCGGCCGTCCGCTCCGGGCAGGGGAGGCTGCCTGGCCCCTCGGCTCTCCTCCATCGTTCTGGGCCGGGGTCTGACCGGGCCCCCCCCCTCCGTCGCCCCCCTCGCCCTCCTGGCCCCCTCGCCGGCCGCTCCCCTGGCGGCCATTTTCTGCTGCTTGCCGCCCTTTTTGGCAAGGGCGCCGGGCTGCTGCTGCTGGGGGTGGGCGTGGGACGGCAGCCTGTCCTTCACCTTGGTGAACCTGCTGCGGAAGAAGTCCACCAGGACTTGGCGGGTCTCGGGCAGGACAGCCACCGCCTCCAGGTGGTCCAGCAGCAGGCCGAAGGGCATCAGCTCGGGTGGCAGGGGGAGCCCGCCGGCCGGCGAGGAGATGGGCTTGAGGAAACGGGCAAAGGTTTTAGTGTTGCTCAGGATCCTCAGGAAGTCCCCCAGGGTCACCCCTTTGCCCCGGTTGACCATCAGCACCTTATCCTCGTCTGGGATGAACGGGTTCCTCACCTGAATGGACATGCGGCGCATCATCTCCAAGATGCCAGCTGGTTCGATGATGGCGTTGCCGTCTTCGCCGGCCTTCTGGAAGAGCTGGAAGACCTCGCTCAAGGCTTCCTCCTGGACTGGAGTCAAGGCGTTCTCCTTGTAGTCCTCGTCGGGCTCCAGGACGTCCAGATACTGGATGAGGCTGTAGACTGAGATGCCCATGAAGGTGCGGTCCTTCAGTGCCTCGCTCTCCACCTTCGTGGACCTTAGCCTGGCCCCTTTCTTCTTCCGGTAGTAGTACTCCACCAGGGTGACCGTGGTGTCCTGGGAGAGGGTCTGGGCCCTCAGCAGCATTGTCAGGATCTCGAAGAAGACCCTGTCGTCCAGGAACCCCTTCTGGCGGGCGTTGTCGGCGCAGGTGTCTGGCAGCGCCGTGATGAAGCGGGCGAAGAGCTGCTCGTTGGTCATGGTGCCCACAAAGTCCTCGCTGCCCACCACCCCATCCTTGTCCAGGTCCAGGCTGGCGAAGGACAGCTGCAGGTCGCTCTCCGGCATCTCGTACTGCAGGGACGCCAGGATGGCCTTGAATTGGGTGAATCCGATGGGGCCCGCCACCATCTCCGCCAGGGTGTTGTAAATCTGCTGCAGGGCCTCGGTCACCTTGGCGATGTCCTCGCCCGCCGCCGTGGCACTGTCGGCGGGCGGCACCGAGGGCGCGTCGCCCACCGGAGCCTCTGGCGGCCTCGCCGCCTCCGCAGTCGACACTGCCGCTGATGGTGTTTCCTCCGGCGCCGGCTCCGCCGTTGCCGGCGCCACTTCTGCCGGAGCCACCTCCACCGTCACCTCTGCTTCTGCCGTTTCCTCCTGTGCCAGCCCTTCCTCTGCGGGCACCGGCGGTTCTTCCACCTCTGCCGCTACCACCTCCTCTGTTGGCACCTCGCCTGCTGGTGCCTCCTGTGTTGGCCCTTCTTCTGCCGCTGGTTCCTCTCCTGCCGGCGTCTCTTCTGCCGGCGTTTCCTCTGCTGGCATTTCCTCTGCCGGCATTTCCTCTGCTGGTGCCTCATCATCCACCGGAGTCTCCTCCACCGGCCCTTCTGCCGGCACCTCCTCTCCCGGCGTTTCCCCCTCCGCCTCTTCCTCCGCTGCCTCACTGGCTGGCGCCTCCTCCGCCGGTGCCTCGTCTGTTGGCGTGACCTCCCCCGGCGATTCCTCTGTCTCACCCTCGGCCCCCGACGGCACATCTGCCTCCGACGTTTCCTCTGTCGGCCCCTCTTCTGCCGATGCCTCCTCTGCCGTCACTTCCTCTGCCGAAGACTCTTGTGCCGCCTCCTCTGGGAACTCGTCTATCGGCGCGCCCTCTTCCGGTGCCTGCGCCGGCTCCATCGGCCCCTCTTCTGCCGGTTCCTCCTCCTCAGCTGGCGCCACCTCTTCCGCCGGCAGGTCCTCCGGTGCCTCCTCCTCCACCGGCTTCTCCTCGGCGGGCGGCTCGACCTCCGGCACGTCCCCTTTCGCCGCCTCGTCTGCCGGCGGCACCTCCTCCTCTCCCCCCAGCGTCTCGGCCGCCGGTAGTTCTTCCGGCAGCACCTCTGCCGCGGGCACCTCCTCCAGCGCCACCTCATCCGGCATCTCCGTGGGAGCTTGCTCTGCGGGCATCTCCGCCGGCGCTTCTTCTATCGCCGGGTCCTCTGCTGGCATCTCCGTGGGGACCTCATCTGCGGGCATCTCAGCAGGCACTTCCTCCGTCGCCATCTTGGTAAGCTCCTCTTCTCCGGGCTCCTCAGTGGGCTGCCCTTCTGCAGGCATCTCCATTGAGGGTGCCTCTACAATGGGTGCCTCTTCAATGGGTGCCTCTTCAATGGGTGCCTCTTCAATGGGTGCTTCAGCGGGTGCCTCAGTGGGTGCTTCAGCGGGTGCCTCAGTGGGTGCTTCAGCGGGTGCCTCAGTGGGTGCTTCAGCGGGTGCCTCAGTGGGTGCTTCAGCGGGTGCCTCAGTGGGTGCCTCTTCAGCAGGTGCTTCAGCGGGCATCTCCTCAGTGGGTGCTTCAGCGGGTATTTCTTCAACAGGTGCTTCAGCGGGTGCTTCGGGCGTCTCCTCAGCGGGTGCCTCAGCGGGTATTTCTTCAGCTGGCGACTCTTCAGCGGCCATCTCCTCAGCGGGCACCTCTTCCACCGGCGACTCAGTTGGCGTCAGCTTCCCTGACCCCGCAGCGGGTGCTCCTTCCGCTCCTGGCGTCGCGACCGTTGCCGGCTCCTCCGGTGTCCGTCCCCCGCTCACCGCCGGTGTCCGTCCCCCGCTCTCCGCCGGTGTCCGTCCCCCGCTCACCGCCGGTGTCCGTCCCCCGCTCACTTCCGGTGTCCGTCCCCCGCTCACCTCAGGTGTCCGTTCCCCGCTCACTTCCGTCCGCCTGTCCGGTGTTCCGTTCCCCGCTCACTTCCGGTGTCCGTTCCCCGCTCACATCCGGTGTCCGTCCCCCGCTCACAGGGTCCGTCCCCCCCGCTCACCTCAGGTGTGCGTCCCCCGCTCACCTCAGGTGTCCGTCCCCCGCTCACCTCAGGTGTCCGTCCCCCGCTCACCTCCGGTGTCCGCGCCGCCGGTTCTCCTTGCCCCGGTGGCGTCTCGGCCGGCGCTTCGTCCTCTGCCGGCTTGGCCTTTTCTGGCACCACTGGAACCTCCTCCCTTGGCACTGGCGCCCGCTGCTGCTCTTCCATTCTCTTTTCGGCCGAAGTCACGACTGGAGCCGCCGGCTCTCCACGGCCCCCCGCCCTCTCCCCGGGCGGAGGCGGCGGCTCCATCTTTGGCCCCTGCCCTGCCCTGTCGCCCTTCATCATCTGCGCCAGCTTGTCCACCACCTCGCCCAGGATGTTGTCGCCCTGGATCATCATCTTCTCGTCCTCCACCATCTTCCCGATCACGTTGTCCATCACCTCGTCCACCACCCTCTCCACCGCCTCCAGCACCACCATCACCACCATGTCCACCTCCTCTGCCGACGCCTCCTCCAGCTCCTCCGCCTTCAGGTCGGCCAGGGCTGCCCCGTGGACCTCCTGCTTCAGGATAGACTTTGTCGTCTGCTCCCTGTCGTCGTCCTCGAGGTCCTTGTCGCGCTGCTCCTCCAGCATCAACTTCTCCTCCCTCTCTATCTCGGCCATGTTGCGGACCATCTGGTCCAGGGCCCGGTCCATCTTCTCCATGTCCTCCAAGATCTTTGTCACTGTCTCAATCATCTTCAGGCGGGGCCCGTTGCCGGCCTGCTTCCCCCTCAGCAGTTGCTCAATCATCCGCTTTATCCCCTCCGCCCTCTTCACCTGTTCCATGGCTCTTGGTTGCGCCCCTCTGCCCCCCTCCGTATCTAAACTCCACGCATTGACTCACCGGCTCGAAGCCTTTTCATCGCCTGGTCGGTCCTGTGCAGTTTTACGCTGCCCGACCTGGGTCTGTGTCTCACGCCCCCTCCCGTCCCCTCCCCAACCCCCGACTCCTGTATCCCCTGCCTGCTGATGTCATCCACCAATTGTCCTTCATTATCGACCTGCACCCAGGTCTCAGCGAGCTGGCTGGTCAGAAGACCTGCAGCGGGGACTGGAAGTCCTGGATAGCCTTTGGCAGGGCCGGGTTTACATATAAGCTTGACAAGCTTAAGCTTAGGGCCTCGAGATCTAGGGGGCCTCGGAGTGCCGGATTTACCACTAGGCTTCATAGGCTGAAGCCTCGTGCCTCGAAATCTTGGGGGCGTTCAACTCTTGGTGGGCCCCCTTCTCTATCTCTCTCTCTCTCCTCTCTCTCTCTCTCTCTCTGTCAATCTCCGTCTCCGTCTGTCATCCGTATCTGGGCTGCTGGGCTCCACTCAGGGCCGGATTTAGATGAAGAGGAGCCCTAAGCTATTTCACTTGTGAAATGCCCATCCCAATCCCCCACCGAGAGGACCATGACTACCCAACGGTCACAGCGTGACACTTTTACATCCTACTGTCTGTTGTCATTAAACAGTTGGTTTTAAAATACAATATTGGATTCACAGCGGAGCGGGCGATGCCTTGCCTGGATCGCCGTTTGAAGCTCTGGAGTGTTGGGCCTGCTGCTCCAACATCATGGAGCTGTGGCTTGCGGAGTTTCCAGCCTCGGGCCGCGCTGATTTCAATATCGCGGAGCCCTGGGATCCCTTTGCCGAGGGCCGCCAGCGTGAATCTCCACCCAGCTCAGCCTGTGGACTTCGGAAGCCGCGGTCTCCGGTAGGAAGTGGCCGATTCGGAAGTCGAAGCCGCTGAGAATTACGTTCTCCCGGGGGGGGGCCCGTTGGAGACGGGAAAAGGGATCATTAATGGGGGCGAGGACTCCTTCCCATGGAAGAACAGTGTGAGGCGGAGGCGACGGACGAAGAGCTCCAAATCGTGGCGGGCGCAGAACTCATTGAGGTGGGGACGGAGGGGGACAAAGGTGAGGCCAGGGCCGGCCTTAAGCCGATTGGACAGATTGCTCCCAATTGGGCCCCGCGAGTAAGGGGGCCCCACGCCAGAGTAATCTACTCTCGGCTCGGGTGGATGTACCCTGGGTGGAGGGGGGAGAGAGGGGCGGAGAGAGAGGAGAGGGGTGGAGGGGGAAGAAAGGAGTAGACGGGGAGAGGGGTGTGGGGGGAATGGAGAATGGGGAGAGGGGGAGGTGGGCCGTTCCCTCACGGTCCCGGGGCAGCGTTCCCGCCCCTCCAGACGCTCTAAAAGCCCCGGCTCCACCCCTCTCTCTCCCCGAGGAGACGAGGTGAACAATACACGGAGGGCCGGGCCGGGGATTGGAGCAACGTTTACAAACCTCGGCCTCAGCTCACACCCGTCCCCCCGGACCCTGGCATCCGCTCCTGCCGCCAGCCCTCTCCCTCCCTTCTCTCCTTCCCTTATTCCCTTCCTCCCTTCTCTCCTTCCTTCCCTCCTTCCTCTCTCTTTTCCCTTCTCTCATTCGCTCCATCCCTTCTTTCTCTCCTTCCCTCCTTTCTCTACTTCCCTCCCCCCTCCCTTCCTTCTGTCCTTCCTCCCTTCTCTCCCTCCCTCCCTCCCACACACACATCACGCACAGACAACTGACACACAGTTACGATGGGGTAGAAGCCCAAAGGGTAGGATGGGGCTGAAACCCAAAATTTAATGCCTGGACTGTTTTTTTCAAAAAAAATTATTGGTTTTCCTGGATCTATTTAATTAAATTACTTAAATTACTTTGGGTGGGGAAGAGCTGGTGTCACATGGTTTGAGGGGAATGGGCAAGAGCCAGTAGTACAGCCACTGAGATTACCAGCGTTGGCTGACTAGCACTAGGACCCAACACTGGCGGTGGAGTGGCCTAGGTCAGCGGGCAAAGAGTAGGAGGTCCCGGTGGACGGATGGTCGGAGGGACGGCGAGGTTGGACGGGTCCGGTGAGGCAGCGAGGTGAGTAGGCCCCCCTAGATCTCGAGGCCATATGCTTAACTTGTCTAGCTTATACGTAAATCCGGCCCTGGCTCCGCTCTCCGCTCGCTCCTCATCTGCCGGCACGGCAGGCCACCTTGCACTTGCGCACTGCCACGGCACTGGGCACTGGGCACTGTCAGCACTGGGCACTTTCTCCCTCGCTTTGAATTGTGGGAGATCTGGCCGCCATTGCTGTCCGGTCGCCACCTCGCCTTGACCGCTGTAAACCATCGCAGAACCACTCCCTGACCCTGGATCTGGAGTAACTCTTGCTTTTGGTTTCCTGGTCCTCCATAAATATTCTAAATGGAATTTAAACTGGAGGTGGGGTAGGGCTGAACAATAACAGCATATTGCATTGAACTGTTATCCCCTGTATTATGTTTACATATTCTGTTGTGCTGCAGCAAGCAAGAATTTCATTTTCCTATCTGAGACACATGACAATAAAACTCTCAACTCTTGACTTGGACTTAAGCAAAGAAGGGTTCTTGGGGAAAAAGGAGGTGCCTTAAATTTAGTTGCATCTGGTTGGGTAACTATGGTAGGGTGAAGACTATTCTCTGGATAGAAGAAATTGGGTGCGTTTCGGGTAGAGACCCTTCTTTAGACTCCCTCTGGTTTTAGTGTTTTTAGTTTAATTTAAAGATACAGTGTGGACACAGGCCCTTCGGGGAGTGGAGTCTGCAGCGGTGGAAGCTTCAGGCCCGGTGCTGGTAAGGCGACGGCGACCGGCTGCCGGAGGGCGGTGGAGTGGCCAGGGTCCACGCTGACCACCGATTACCCGTACACTAGTTCTATCCCATTAGCGGAGTAAGTCAAGAGTGTTTTATTCTCTCACGTCCCAGTTAGAACAATGAAATCCTTACTTGCAGCAGCACAACAGAATATGTAAACATAGTACTCTGTAAACAATGTTATAATGAGAAAACAAAACGGTATATATATACATATATGTATATATATATGAATATATAACTATGTATATATGTGTGTGTGTGTATAATGTATATACCCACATACACACACACACACACACACATACACAATTTCCCTCCTGGGATTAATAAAATTCTATCGTATAGTATAGTGTGTGTAGGAAGGAACTGCAGATGCTGGTTTAAACTGAAAGATAGACACTAAAAGCTGGAGTAACTCAACAGGTCAGACAGAATCTCTGGACAAAAGGAAAATATTACATGTTGGGTTGGGTCTGAAATAGGTCCCTGCACACCTTTGGAATGTGGAAGGAAAGAGGAGCACCCGGAGAAAACCATGTGATCATTGGGAAAAGGAGCAACCTCCATACATAGAGCACCCATCTTGAATCTTGACCCATATTCAGGATCAATTCCGGGTCTCTGGCACTTTTAGGCAGCAACGTTATGGCCAATGTACTGCCCCATAGTTTTGAACTTAATTAAAACATACAGTAGCTGTAAAGGGGGATATAGCGTCACTTGGAGATTTAAAACTGAAAATTGATATTTTCATTTTTTTAGTAACCAAAGTTATCAACATATAAATGTTTGTGTGTTAAAAACAAAATATAGTGGCACAGCTGGTGGACTTGTTGCCTCACACGCCGGAGATCTGTGTATCTGTGTTCGATCCTGTCCTCGGGCACTGTCTGTGTTGAATTTGCACATTCTCCCTGTAAGCGTGTCGGTTTCCTCCCACATCCTAAAGACGCATTGGCTGTGTAGGTTAACTTGTCTCTGTAAAATTGCCCCTAATGTGTAGGGAGTGGGTGAGGAAAGTGGGATAACAGAACGTGTGTGAATGGGTGGACAAAAATGCTGGAGAAACTCAGCGGGTGGGGCAGCATTTACAGAGCGAAGGAAATAGGCGACGTTTCGGGTCGAGACCCTTCTTCAGACTGATGTGAGGATGGGAGGGACGGGAAGAAGGGAGAGGCGGAGACAGTGGGCTGAGGGAGAGCTGGGAAGGGGAGGAGAAAGCAGGGATTACCTGAAATTGAAGAAGTAAGTGTTCATACCGCTGGAGTGTAAACTGCCCAAGCGAAATATGAGGTGCTGCTCCTCCAATTTACGGTGGGCCTCACTCTGGCCATGGAAGAGGCCTAGGACAGAAAGGTCGGATTGCGAATGGGAGGGGGACTTGAAGTGCTGAGCCACCGGGAGATCAGGTTAGTTATTGCGGACTGAGCAGAGGTGTTGGGCGGAGCGATTGCCAAGCCTACGCTTGGTCTCCGATGTAGAGCAGCCGACACCTAGAGCTGTGGGTGCAATAGATGTTGGAGGAGGTGCAGGTGAACCTGTGCCGCTCCTGGAAAGACTACTTGGGTCCTTAAATGGAGTCAAGGGAGGAGGTAAAGTGACAAGTGGAGCATTTCCTGCGGTTGCAAGGGAAAGTGCCAGGAGAGGGGGTGGTTTGGGTAGGAAGGGACGAATTGACCATTGAGTTACGGAGGGAGCAGTCTCTGCAGAAAGCCAACGGGAGCAGATGGGAAGATGTGGCCGGTGGTGGGATCCCATTGGTAGACAAAAAAGGTGGAGAAAATCAGCGGGTAAGGCAGCATCTATGGAGCGAAGGAATAGACGACGTTTCGGGTCGAGACCATTCTTCAGACTGATGTCGGGGGGGACACGAGAAAGAAAGGAAGAGGCGGAGACAGTGGGCTGTGGGAGAGCAGGGAATGGGAGGGGCAGGAGGGAGAAAGCAGGGACTACCTGAAATTAGAGAAGTCAATGTTCACACCGCTGGGGTGTAAACTACCCAAGCGAAATATGAGTTGCTGCTCCTCCAATTTACGGTGGGCCTCACTCTGGCCATGGAGGAGGCCCGGGACAGAAAGGTCGGATTCGGATTGGGAAGGGGAGTTGAAGTGTTGAGCCACCGGGAGATCAGGTTGGTTATTGCGAACTGAGTGGAGGTGTTGTGCGAAGCGATCGCCATGCCTGCGCTTGGTCTCACCGAGGTTGATCATACGCTGAATAATCTAACCACATTTTTGTTTGGAAGTGGAAAAAAATAATAGAAATTGCATTCATTGCAATGCGTAAAGCTAGATGCAGGAAAAATGTTCCCAATGTTGGGTGAGTCCAGAACCAGGGACCACAGTCTCAGAATAAAGGGGAGGTCATTTAAGACTGAGGTGAGAAAAACCTAGATACAGGAAAAAATGTTCCCAATGTTGGGTGAGTCCAGAAGCAGGGGCCACACACAGTCTTAGAATAAAGGGGAGGTCATTTAAGACTGAGTTGAGAAAAACGTTTTCACCCAGAGTTGCGAATTTATGGAATTCCCCGCCACAGAGGGCAGTGGAGGCCAAGTCACTGGATGGTTTTAAGAGAGTTAGACAGAGCTCTAGTGGCTAGTGGAGTCAAGGGATATGGGGAGAAGACAGGCACGGGTTATTGATAGGGGACGATCAGCCATGATCACAATGAATGGCAGTGCTGGCTCGAAGGGCCAAATGGCCTCCTCCTGCACCTATTTTCCATGTAAAGGAGTTGAGATACTGTATTATAATTTTGCTGCATGTCATTGTGGAATATATCATGTCCTGATTGGTGAATATGTTTAGTTTGTGACTTTATTTGAAGCAGATATAATTTGTGAATGCTTCTTTGAGCATAATTCCGACTGGTAACTACGCACTTCGTCCGAGCACATTATCGCACGGGGCCATCTTAAATGACCACCTAAACTGTCATTTGGCAACTTAAAAAGCTGCCAAGGTTGCCCGGCTGACAACATTTATAATATGTATAATATTTTTGACACTGTCATAGGCCTTTCTTACATATGCTGTCACAAAGCACTGTAGTCTCTAAACAACTCTTCAGTAATTTTCCCTGCCCTCCATTTCAGAATAATAGTGTTTTAAGCCAATAACTCGACACTAGCACTGGCAATAAATAAATAAATTAAAAGTGCAGCTTTCCAGCCCCTTATCTCATTGGCCACGCTCGGCTGCAAATCGGTGTCAATCTGGTGGACCATCTTCCTCTAGTCGTGGGGGTGGGAGATTGGGAGGGGCCTCACAAGTGGAACAGTTTAGGGCCTCTCTTCATCTAAATACGGCCCTGGCCTTTGGATCTGCACTTCACCCGGCTTTGAGACATTGCGGGCGGATGATGTACGGTAGACCTTGAGGAACATCAAACAGGAACGATAGTTCAGGGAGAGAACTCCAGCAGCAGATGCGTGTCGATCAAAAGTGGCAATTGGAAAACCGACTGGGCTTATATTCACAGTAGTTTAGAAGGATGAGAGGGGATTATATAGGAACATATAAAATTCTTAAGGGATTAGACAGCCTAGATGCAGGAAACATGTTCCCAATGTTTGGGGGAGTTCAGAACCAGGGGCCACACACAGTTTAAGAATAAGGGGCCGGCCATTTAGGACTGAGATGAGGAGAAACTTTTTCCACCCAGAGAGTTGTGAATCTGTGGCCAATTAGGACTGAGACGAGGAGAAACTTTCCACCCAGAGAGTTGTGAATCTGTGGAATTCTCTGCCACAGAAGGCATTGGAGGCCGGTTCGCTGGATGTTTTTAAGAGAGAGTTAGATTTAGCTCTTGGGGCTAACGGAATCAAGGGAAATGGGGAGAAAGCAGGAACGGGGTACTGATTGTGGATGATCAGCCGTGATCATATCGAATGGTGGTGTGGATCGAAGGGCCGAATGGCCCACTCCTGCACCTATTTTCTATATTTCTATCCCATAGGGCTCCAGGGGATTTAAGGAACATGTGAGACCATGGAGGGATTTAACAGGAGGAGAGTTTTTTTTCACAACTGAGGCATTCCCTGAACACACACAATGCTGGAGTAACTCAGTGGGACAGGCAGCATCTCAGGAGAGAAGGAATGGGTGACGAATGGTCGAGACCCTTCTTCAGACTCAGTGCTGGCACTCCTGTTGTTTAAAGTATAGAAGGTATTCCTTATTCCCATTCTGCTGGGGTCACAGAGATCTTTGTGGGCATTGATGTTACTTAGGCCAGCAGACCTAGGACTTTGAAACGGGAGGTGCTTTGAACGTAGACCAGCACAGAAGGTGGCTCTTCGGTCCACTTGGTCTGTGCTGAACATAACATGCAGATGGCATGAAAGGTGGTGATGGTGGACATTGTATATAGCACGGCAAGAGGCTGTTCGGCCCACAATGTCCGTGCTGGACATGGCGGCAGGATGAATTAATCTCATCTGCCTGCATGAGATTCCTGCAAATCCAGGTGCTCTCTGAATAAGCGCCTCTTAAACACCACCGTTTAAGAAGGAACTGCAGATGCTGGAAAATCGGAGGTAGACAGAAATGCTGGGGAAACTCAGCGGGTGAGGCAGTATCTATGGAGCGAAGAAAATAGGCAACGTTTTGGGCCGAAAATCTCTGAAGAAGGGTCTCAACCCGAAACGTCGCCTATTCCTTCGCTTCATAGATGCTGCTTCACCCGCTGAGTTTCTCCAGCATTTTTGTCCACCTTTGATTTTTCCAGCATCTGCAGTTCCTTCTCAAACATAGATAGATTCTTGATTAGTACGGGTGTCAGGGGCTACGGGAGAAGGGGGTTAGGAAGGAGATGTAGATCAGCCATGATTGAATAGCGGACCAGCGATCCCCGCACATTAACACCATTCTACATACACTTGGGACAATTCACAATTAACCCACAAACCTGTATGTACTTGGAGTGCGGGTGGAAACCGGAGCGCCCGGGGAAAACCCCGTGCAGGTCGCGGGGAGAACGTACAAACTCTGTACGGTCAGAGTCAGGATCGAACCTGGGTCTCTGGCGCTGTGAGGCAGCAGCTCTACCCGCTGCGCCTCTGTGACGTTCTTTGCCCCTCCCGCCTTAAAGCTGTGCCTTCTAGTCAATAGATAATAGGTACAGGAGTAGAGGCCATTCGGCCCGTCGAGCCAGCACCGTCATTCAATGTGATCATGGCTGATCATCCCCAATCAGTTCCCCGTTCCTGCCTTCTCCCCATATCCCCTGACTCCGCTATTTTTAAGAGATCTATATAACTCTCTCTTGAAAGCCTCCATAGAATTGGCCTCCACTGCCTTCTGAGGCAGAGTATTCCATGCACTCACAACTCTCTGGGTGAAAACGTTTTTCCTCAACTCCGTTCTAACTGGCCGACCCCTTATTCTTAAACTGTGTGTGGCCCCTGATTCTGGACTCCCCCCCTCCCAAACATCGGGAACATGTATCCTGCCTCTAGTGTGTCCAAACCCTTAATAATCTTATATGCTTCAATAAGATCCCCTCTCGTCCTTCTAAATTCCAGCGTGTACAAGCCCAGCCGCTCAATTCTATCAACATATGACAGTCCCGCCATCCCGGGAATTAACCTGGTGAATCTACGCTGCACTCCCTGAAGAATGTTCTTCCTCAGATTTGGAGACCAAAACTGCACACAATGTCTTTGACATTTTACTAGGTTTATTGAAGCTGTGACAACACAGATCTATCTTTAAAACGAAAGAGAATTAGTTAGAATACCAGGATGCCTAACATTATTGGAGTCTAGGGTACACAAAAAGCTGGAGTAACTCAGCGGGTGCAGCAGCATCTAAGGAGCGAAGGAGATAGGCGACGTTTCGGGTCGAGACCCTTCTTCAGACTGGTCAGGGATCAGGGAAACGAGAGATATAGACGGTGATGTGGAGAGATAAGGAACAATGAATGAAAGATATGCAAAAAAGTATCGATGATAAAGGGAACAAGCCATTGTAAGCTGTTTGTGGTGTGAAAATGAGAAGCTGGTGCGACTGGGGTGGGGGAGGGAGATAGAGAGAGAGGGAATGCCAGGGCCCGAGGGCTGAGGGAGAGGTGGGAAGGGGAGGAGAAAGCAAGGGTTAACAGAATTGAGAAAATTCAATGTTCAAGCCCAAAGGATGCAGACTCCCCAAGCGGAATATGAGTGCTGTTCCTCCAGCTTGCGGTGTTGCTCACTCTGGCCGCGGAGGAGGCCCAGGACCGAGAGGTCGGATGCGGAATGGGAGGGGGAGTTGAAGTGCTGAGCCACCGGGAGGTCAGGTTGGTTATTGCGGACCGAGCGGAGGTGTTCGGCGAAGCGATCGGCAAAGCCTCCGCTTGGTCTCACCGATATAGATCATCTGGCATCTGGAGCAGCGGATGCAGTAGATGAGGTTGGAGGAGGTGCAGGTGAACCTCTGTCGGACCTGGAAGGACTGCTTGGGTCCCTGAAAGGAGTGGAGGGGGGGAGGTGAAGGGACAAGTGTTGCATTTCTTGCGGTTGCAAGGGAAAGTGCCCGGGGAAGGGGTAGAGCGGGAGGGGAGGGAAGAATTGACAAGGGAGTTGCGGAGGGAGCGGTGTTTGCGGAAGGCAGACAGGGGGGGAAATGGGAAGATGTGGAGGGGTCACGTTGGAGGTGGCGAAACTGACGGAGGACTATATGTTTATTTGCCGGCTGGTGGGGTGAAAGGTGAGGACCAGGGGGACTCTGCCCTGTTTGCGAGTGGGGGAAATGGGGAGCGAGGGCAGTGTTGCGGGGTATGGAGGAGACCCTGGTGCGAGCCTCATCAATAGTGGGGCAGGGGAATCCCCGTTCTCTGAAGAATGAGGCCATTTGTGATGACCTGGTGTGGAACACCTCATCCTGGGAGCAGATGCGGCGTAGACGGAGGAATTGGGAATAGGGGATGGAGTCCTTGCAGGAAGCAGGGTGGGAGGAAGAGTAGTCCAGGTAGCTGTGGGAGTCAGTTGGTTTGTAGTGGATGTCGGTCAGGAGTGTATCACCTGCAATAGAGATGGTGAGGTCAAGGAATGGTAGGGAAATGTCGGAAATGGTCCAAGTGTATTTGAGTGCCGGATGGAAGTTGGTGGTGAAATGAATGAAGTCAGTCAGTTGTGTGTGGGTGCAGGAGGTGACACCAAAGCAGTCGTCGATGTAGGGATATCATTGGAGTCTATATCCCTGAATTAGACCATGCCCAACCCCGCTCTCTGTAACCCATACTAGTCGCATTAGGTGTAGGTCATACAACCTTTCACAAATGCAGTCCATACATGCTTTGGTTAGACTGCAAGTAGGCGCTCTAACCCTGGTCCCTATATCCCATTACTGGCCCACAGGTGTGGCACGGTGGCGCAGCGGTAGAGTTGCTGCCTCACAGGTTCAATCCCGACTACGGGTGCTGTCTGTACGGAGTTTGTCCGCTCTCCCCCAGACCTGCGTGGATTTTCTCCGGATGCCTCCCACACTCCAAAGACAAAAGGTTTGTCGGTTAATTGGCTTGGTCTCCAGTGTAAATTGTTATTAAATGTGTGTGTGTGTGTGTAGGATTGCGTTTATGTGTGGCGTGGATCTGTGGGCCAAAGGGCCTGTTTCCACGTTGTATCTCCAAACTAAACTGGAGTATCGTGTTTAAGAAGGAACTGCAGATGCTGGAAAATTGAAGGTAGGCAAAAATGCTGGAAAAACTCAGCGGGTGAGGCAACATATATGGAGCGAAGGAAATAGGCAATGTTTCGAGTCTGAAGTGTTCCATCTATGGAAAATCGTTCCATAGATGCTGCCTCACCCCCTGAGTTTCTCCAGCATTTTTGTCTACCCTGGAGTATTGTGTGCAGTTTTGGTCCCCTAATTTGAGGAAGGACATTCATGCTTTTGAGGGTGTGCAGCGTAGGTTTACAAGGTTAATTTCCGGGATGGCGGGACTGTCATATGCTGAGAGAATGGAGTGTCTGGGCTTTTATACTCTGGAGTTTAGAAGGATGAGAGGGGATCTTATTGAAACATACGATTATTAAGGGTTTGGGCACGCCTGAGGCAGAAAACATGTCCCGATGTTGGGGGAGTCCAGAACCAGGGGCCACAGTTTAAGAATAAATTGGCAGGACAAATCAAAATAGGGCGTACATGGTAAATGGTAGGGAATTGAGGAATGTTGTGGAACAGAGAGATCTAGGAATAACTGTGCATAGTTCTCTGAAGGTGGAATCGCATGTAGATGGGGTGGTAAAGAAAGCCTTTGGTGTGCTGGCCTTTATAAATCAGAGCATTGAATATAGGAGCAGGGAAGTAATGTTAAAATTGTACAAGGCATTGGTGAGACCAATTCTGGAGTATGGTGTACAATTTTGGTCGCCTAATTATAGGAAGGATGTCAACAAAATAGAGAGAGTACAGAGGAGATTTACTAGAATGTTGCCTGGGATCCAGCAACTATGTTACAGAGAAAGGTTGAACAAGTTAGGTCTTTATTCTTTGGAGCGCAGAAGGTTAAGGGGGGACTTGATTGAGGTCTTTAAAATGATGAAAGGGATAGACAGAGTTGACGTGGATAAGTTTTTCCCATTAAGGGTAGGGAAGATTCAAACAAGAGGGCATGACATGCGAATTGAGGGACGGAAGTTTAGGGGTAACGTGAGGGGGAACTTCTTTACTCAGAGGGTGGTGGCTGTGTGGAATGAGCTTCCAGCAGAAGTGGTGGAGGCAGGATCGATTTTAACATTTAAAAGTAAGTAAGATCGGTATATGGACGGGAAGGGAATGGAGGGGTATGGTCTGAGTGCAGGTAGATGGGACTAGGGGAAAACAAATGGTCGGCACGGACTGGAAGGGCCGAGAGGGCCTGTTTCCGTGCTGTAATTGTTATATGGTTATATGGTAATAAGGGGTAAGCCATTTAGAATTGAGGAAATACCTTCAATTTTCCAGCATCTGCAGTTCCTTCTTAAACATGATACTCCAGTTTAGTTTGGAGATACAACGTGGAAACTGACGAGTTGTGAGTCTGTGGAATTCTCTGTCTCGGAGGGCGGTGGAGGCTGGTTCTCTGGATACTTTCAAGATAGAGTTAGATAGAGCTCTTAAAGATAGTGGAGTTAGGGGATATGGTGAGAAGGCAGGAACGGGGTACTGATTAGGGATGATTAGCCATGACCACATTGGATGGTGGTGCCGGCTCGAAGGGCCGAATGGCCTCCTCCTGCACCTATTGTCCAAACTAAGAGTTCTGATTTATTGTATGGTGTGAATTGACTGGGTCGCGAGCAGCAGGACCATCTTTTCACTATCTCTGCATATGTGACAATATATAAACAAACCAAACAGAAGTTGATGGCTGTGGGGGAAAGAGAACCAGTTGCGGCTGGCACAGAAAAATAGGTGTCGGTCGGTGTGAAAGCCCAGACAGACCTGCTTGGTTTGGGACATTGCGATGCAACTATAACAATGAGAGTCAGTGTGGTGCATTGTATTTATGCCTACAATGTTCTGGTTCTGGTTGATGACAGCGCAAACACCTCATTAGTGGTTATCCCGTGCAGGTAGGAGGGATTAGAGTAACAATTAAATTTTGAAGTGGGACTTTTTGACCAAGTTGAGGAGATCAAGTTACTCAATCCCCTTTTTAAATGACATAACATCGGGAGAAGCGCGTGTGTTGGGTGGTAACCTATTGGTCTCCTAATTTGAGGAAGGACATCCTTGTGATTGAGGCAGTGCAGCGTAGGTTCACCAGATTTATCCCTGGGATGGTGGGACAGTCATATGAGGAAAGATTGAAAAGACTAGGCTTGTATTCACTGGAGTTTAGAAGAATGATGGGGGGGATCTTATAGAAGCATATAAAATTATAAAAGGACTGGACAAGCTAGATGCAGGAAAAATGTTCCCAATGTTGGGCGAGTCTAGAACCAGGGGCCACACAGTCTTAGACTAAAGGGGAGGCCATTTAAGACTGAAGTGAGAATAAAACTTTTCACCCAGAGAGTTGTGAATTCCCTGCCACAGAGGGCAGTGGAGGCCAAGTCACTGGATGGATTTAAGAGAGAGTTAGATAGAGCTCTAGGGGCTAGTGGAGTCAAGGGATATTGGGAGAAGGCAGGCGCGGGTTATTGATTGGGGACGATCAGCCATGATCACATTGAATGGCGAAGGGCCGAATGGCCTCCTCCTGCACCTATTTTCTATGTTTTAATTCCATTCCCTTATCGTCCTTGGGTAAAGGGAATATTGGTAGCAAAGTTTATGGAAATTTAGCGTGTTGATGCAGTCGTTGCTCTGGGATGACGGGAGATTTGACGTCGTCATTTTGTGAATCTCCTTGTAGGTCTTAGCCTGATTCTGCGGAGCTCTGGGGTATCCCATCCGAGAGAAGTCAGCATGTTATTCACGCTTGATTTAATAATAATAATAATAATAATAATAATAACTTGCGCTTGTGGTCATGACGTACAATTCTGTCCTGCTGCAGCATGCAAGAATTTCATTGTCCTATCTGGGACACAATAAACTCTCTTGACTCATTACATTTGTTTATTTATTTCATAACACACACACACTCTCTATCACCAGCTGGATTTGGCACGGAACTACCTGCATCTATCTGGTTCTCGTCTCCCATCACCTATTTAGCCGTGGGGGTCTGGCGTTGTTGATCGCATGCTCCGGGGAGAGTACTGCTGCCCGGCGGACCGGCCGAGCCTCTTGGCGTGGCCCTGGTGCCTGACCAGCCTGCCGGAATCGCCCATGCTGCTGTTCCGTCTCGGAGTCCCGGACGAGGTGGAGGAAGCAGCGACGTCGGAAGGGGTGGCCGACAGCCCCCGTCGCCTCCTCCCTCTCCTCCGCAGCGGGGCGAACGCCCGGAACTTCTCCTGGAAGTATCCCGCCACCGCCGCCCTGCTCCGGGACTCCAGCGAGCTGGATTGCAGCGCCTTGAGGAGCAGGACGAACAGCAGCAGCTCCGGGGACCCCCCGGGCTTGCAGCCCGAGCAGCGGGGGTCCAGGAAGCGGGTGACGGTCACGATGTCGGTCACGGTGGACAGGAACCCCGCGAAGTCCACCTCCTTGAAGTCCACGAACTTCAAGTTGTCGGGGACGAAGGGGTTCTTCAACGGGATCCCCATCTGGTACATGACTCCCAGCACGTCGGAGGCAAGGATGCGACCCTTACGGTCTCCCACGAGCGTCTGGAAAGCCTCGTAGAAGCCCACCAAGTGTTTGGTCCTCAGATCGCCCTTGTTGTCTCCCGTCTGCTCGGCCTCCACCAGCTCCAGCGAGGAGCTGGGGAAGACGTCTCCAGCCTTGAGGCAGAAGCTTTCCCTGGCCCTAGCCTCCAGCTTCTGCATCCGCTGGTAGTAGTAGTGCATCAGGCTCCTGCTGGACTCCTCCGAGATGGCCCGCCTGGTGAGGAGCTTGAGGAGCAGCTCGAAGAGCACTCCGTTGCCCACATAGCCCTTGTGGAGCTCGCAGGCCGGGCAGGAGTCGGGCAGCTCGTCCACGAAGCGCAGGAAGGGGCCGGTGTCGGTCACGGCACGCCAGAAGTCGCCGAAGCCCACCTTGCCGTCCCCGTTGCGATCCAGTTGACCGAAAGCTTTCTGCGCCTCGGCCTCGCTGACTTTGAAGCCCTCCGCCTTCAGCAGCGCCTGGAAGCGGCGGTGGTCCAGCGAGCCGCCGGGCCCCTTCGGAAGGAGCTCGAAGACCTAGAAACATAGAAACATTTGCTCCTTTACTGACAGAAGAAAACATGAACAGGGCGCGGGCTCAGTTTAGAAAACCCCCATAGAAATAGGTGCAGGAGGAGGCCATTCAGCCCTTCGAGCCAGCACCGCCATTCATTGTGATCATGGCTGATCGTCCGCTATCAATAACCCGTGCCTGCCTTCTCCCCATATCCCTTGACTCCACTAGCTCCTAGAGCTCTATCTAACTCTCTTAAATCCATCCAGTGACTTGGCCTCCACTGCCCTCTGTGGCAGGGAATTCCACAAATTCACAACTGTCTGGGTGAAAAAGTTTTTTCTCACCTCAGTCTTAAATGACCTCCCCTTTATTCTAAGACTGTGGCCCTTGGTTCTGGTCTCGCCCAACATTGGGAACATGTTTCCTGCATCTAGCTTGTCCAGTCCTTTTATAATTTGATATGTTTCTATAAGACCCCCCCCCCCCCATCCTTCTAAACTCCAGTGAATACAAGCCCAGTCTTTTCAATTTTTTCTCATATGACAGTCCCGCCATCCCAGGGATCAATCTGGTGAGCCTACGCTGCACTGCCTCAATCACAAGGATGACCTTCCTCAAATTAGGAGACCTAACTGTACACAATACTCCAGCTATTACCTGGCGGAAGGCTCGCTGCAGGTCTTGCGTGGATGGAGACGAGGTGGGCCTGGCTCTGTCCAAGTGGCCGCCCTGCGATGTTCCGGCTTGCGGCATCGTCCCGTCCAGCACGCCCTCGCCCCAGCCCTCCAGTTTGGCCCTCATCACGTCCACCCTCATCCCCTCCAGGACCTTGGTCGCTTCCATCTTCTCCACCATCTCATCCACCGTCTTCTCCACCGCCTGGAGGACCGCCTTCACCACCCTCTCCACCTTCAGCTCCCGTTCTTGGCAGCTTTCTGTCTCCCTGCTGCTCTTCCTGCCTCCCTTCTTCTCTCTGCTGTCTGCTTCCAGGACGTTTCTCGACGCTCCCTCTCCCTCTCCCCGTCTGCCCTCTGCCTGCAGGGGCAGGGCATGTCTCTCATCTCCCAAGCCTTGCATTCGCCTCCTCACCGGCCCAGCCGATGCACGAAATGGGAAATTCCTGACGGTAGCAGCGGCAGAGCGAGCAAACTTTCTCCTGGCCAGCTGGCCGCTGATGTCACATAAGCATTGTCCTTCGTGACTGACCTTGCATCCAGCCATCCCGACACAACAAGGTCTCGGGTCTGAGCTGTCAAGCGCTTCACTGTGGCAAAAGGAGCTCGGATCCCACTGACCTGTCTCACAAAATAGCCAGCCCAAAACCTAGAGTGGGGGAACAAAAGAAGCCAGCATCAATAACCAAAAATCTGTAGCCTCCTTTTGCTCTGGTATTTTGCTTCATTCACATGTTTAATCAATGATAGACAATAGGAGTAGGCCATTCGGCCCTTCAAGCCGGCACCACCATTCAATGTGAACATGGTTGATCATCCCCAATCAGTTTAGAAGGATGAGAGGGTATCTCATTGAAACATATAAGATTGTTAAGGGTTTGGACATGCTAGAGGCAGGAAACATGTTACTGATGTTGGGGGAGTCCAGAACCAAGGGCCACCGTTTAAGAATAAGCAGTAAGCCATTTAGAACGGAGACGAGGAAACACTTTTTCTCACAGAGAGCGGTGAGTCTGTGGAATTCTCTGCATCAGAGGGTGGTGGAGGCAGGTTCTCTGGATGCTTTCAAGAGAGCTAGATAGGGCTCTTAAAAATAGCAGTCAGGGGATATGGGGAGAAGGCAGGAACGGGGTATTGATTGGGGATGATCAGCCATGATCTCATTGAACGGCGGTGCTGGCTTGAAGGACCAAATGGCCTACTCCTGCACCTATTGTCTATCAGTACCCCATTCCTGCCTTCACCCCCTCTCTCTTCCCTTCTCTCCCCCCTCGTTCCCCCTGCATCCATCCTCCCTGCCAGTGTGTGTCTCCCACGTACCCCGCAGCCTGTGCCCTGCACCAGCATGTGACAATAGACAATAGGTGCAGGAGTAGGCCATTCGGCCCTTCGAGCCAGCTCCGTCATTCTATGTGATCATGGCTGATCATCCCCAATTAGTACCCCGTTCCTGCCTTCTCCCCATATCCCCTGACTCTGCTATCTTTAAGAGCCCTATCTAACTCTCTCTTGAAAGTATCCAGAGAACCAGCCTCCACCACCCTTTGAGGAAGAGAATTCCATAGACTCACAACTCTCTGTGAGAAAAAGTGTTTCCTCGTCTCCATTCTAAATGGTCGACCCCTTATTCCTAAACTGTGTGGCCCCTGGTTCTGGACTCCCCCAAACATCGGGAACATGTTTCCTGCCTCTAATGTGTCCAAACCGTTAATAATCTTATATGTTTCAATAAGATATCCTCTCATCCTTCTAAACTCCAGTTTACAAGCCCGGACGCTCCATTCTCTCAGCATATGACAGTCCCGCCATCCCTTATTAATCTTGTAAACCTACGCTGCATTCCCTCAAGAGTAATGTTAATAATAATAATGTTTTATTATTAATGTTTAATGTTTAATGTGAGATTCCAAACTGTCATTGCATGTTGTCACTTGCGGGTGGAGCACCAAGGCAAATTCCTTGTATGTGAATACTTGGCCAATAAACGTATTCATTCATCAATTACAATGATCAAACTCGAAACTGGCTCACTCGACTGGTTCAGCTGCCTTCATGAGTGATAGGGTGCAGAATTAGGCCATTACTAAACTAAACGAAGTCACCCCTGGCAGTGTTAGCGTGTGGGGATCGCTGGTCGGCGCAGACCTGTGGGCTGAAGGGCCTGTATCACTAAACTAAACCACCCCTCGCAGCGCGTTCCAGGCACCTACCATCCTCTGTGTAAAAAAAAACATGTTCATTAAACTTTCCCCCTCTCACATTACAGCTATGACCTTTAGTGTTTAGATATTGCCACCCCGGGGAAAAAGGTTCTCACGGTTTATCTCAGGTAGACAAAAATGCTGGAGAAATTCAGCGGGTGAGGCAGCATCCATGGAACGAAGGAATAGGTGATGTTTCGGGTCGAGACCCGACACATCACCTATTCCTTTGCTCCATGGATGCTGCCTCACCCGCTGAGTTTCTCCAGCATTTTTGTCTACCTTCAATTTTTCCAGAATCTGCAGTTCCTTCTTAAACATCACTGTCTATCGCTGTCTCTCATAAGTTTATGTACTTCTCTCAAGTCTCCCTTTAGCCTCCGATGTTCCTGAGAAAACAATTCCAAGCCTGTTCGGTATGTGATATAATTAGCATATGTGATGTCTTGTGCAAGGACGCATGCGTGGGGAGACTCAAGGTGGCGTCCTGGAATAAAGAAGCTTGTTAGTGTACTCCCGTGTCCGAGTGTTATTGTAAGTCTGTTCAAAGCACCCAAATACACAACAAAGCCTATCCAACCTCTCCCTGTGGCTGAAACACTCTAATCCTGGTAAACACCTCTATGCCTTCTCCAAAGCCTGCTTCCTGTAATGGCGGCAACCAGAACTGCACGCAATACTCCAAATGTGTCCCATCCAAAGTCCTACAGAGCTGTATCATGACTTCTTGACCCTTACACTCCTGGGCTTAACGCCCCTCGTAATGAAGGTCACAAGCGATAGTAGTAGAATAAGGCCATTCGGCCCATCTGGTCTACTCTGCCATTCAATCATAGCTGATCTATCTCACCCTCCTAACCCCATTCTCCAGCCTTCTCTGTATTAATCAAGAATCTATCTATCTGTGCTATAGACATACCCATTGAAATGGCCTCCACAGCCTTCAGTGGAGGTGGCAGCAGATCAATGGATACAGAATTCAAGTATCACTGGTGCTGGGAACCCGGGTTCGATCCCGACTATGACTGCACTACAAATGTTTAATTACTGGAGGAACTCAACAGGTCAGGCAGCATCTTTTTTTAGGTAGACGCAAAATGCTAGAGTAACTCAGCGGGTGAGGCAGCAGGTATGGAGAGAAGGAATGGGTGACGTTTCGGGTCGAGACCCTTCAGAGCGCACGGACGAAACCCACACAGGTCACGGGGAGAACGTACAAACTCCACACAGACAGCAGCTGTAGTCAGGGTTGAACCCTGGTCTCAGGCTGTGAGGCGGCAACTCTACATCTGTGCAACTGACCTTAAACGTCACCCATTCCTTCTCTCCAAAGATGCTGCTTCACCCGCTGAATTACTCCAGCAGTCTGTGTCTGCCTTCGATTTTATCCAGCATTTGCAGTTCTTTCTCAAGCCTCTTTTTAAAATTTAGAAATATCAACGGGACGATGGTGGAAAGGGTCAAGAACTTCAAATTTCTGGGCGTGCATATTTCCGATGATCTTTCCCGGTCCCAGCACACTGATGCAATGATAAAGAAAGCACTTCAGCGCCTCTACTTCCTGAGAAGATTACGGAGAGTCGGTATGTCAAAAATGACTCTCTCGAACTTCTACAGGTGCACAGTAGAGAGCATGCTGACTGGTTGCATCGTGGCTTGGTTCGGCAACTTGAGTGTCCAGGAGCGGAAAAGAATTGCAGAAAGTTGTGACCACTGCCCAGTCCATCATCGGCTCTGACCTCCCCACCGTCGAAGGGATCTATCGCAGTCGCTGCCTCAAAAAGGCGGCCAGCATCATCAAGGACCCACACCATCCTGGCCACACACTCATCTCTCCGCTGCCATCAGGTAGAAGGTACAGGAGCCTGAAATCTGGCACATTCAGGTTCATGAACAGCTTCTTCCCCACAGCCATCAGGCTATTAAACTCGGCATCAAATGAACTCTGAACTATAACAGCCTATTGCACTTTATCCGTTCATTTATGTGTGTATATATGTATATGTGTGTATATATGTCAATATAGACACACTGAACTGTTCTGTATTTATGCTTATTATATTCTGTTGTGCTGCAGCAAGCAATAATTTCATTGTCCTATCTAGGACACATGACTAAACTCTCTTGACTTGACTTAACTTGACTTGAAACAGGCCGTTTGGCCCACTGAGTCCACAGACTAATGATCGCCCATACACTAGTTCGATCCTACTCACTAGGGACATTTAACAGATGCCGATTAACCTACAAAGCTGCACGTCTATGGAGTGTGGGAGGAAACCAGAACATCCAGCGAAAAATAGACACAAAATGCTGGAGTAACTCAGCGGGATAGGCAGCATCAATGGATACAGAATTAAAGTATCACTGGCGCCAGGGACCCGAGTTCGATCCTGACTATGACTGCACTACAAATGTTTAATTACTGGAGGAACTCAGCAGGTCGGGCAGCATCTTTTTTAAAGTAGACGCAAAATGCTGGAGTAACTCAGCGGGTGAGGCAGCAACTATGGAGAGAAGGAATGGGTGACGTTTCAGGTCAAGACCCTTCACAGTACCCGGAGAAAACCCACGCAGATCACGGGGAGGACGTGCAAACTCCACACAGACAGTTAGGGTTGAACCCAGGTGTCTGGTGCTGGGAAGCGGCAACTCTACCTCACTACAACTGTTGGTTTAATAGATTAGTATATTATTCTTGTCACATACACTGAGATGCAGTCAAAAATTATTATATTTTGCATCTTGTCCTGGCAGCTTACATCAGGTAAGTACAAGGGAATATAAACAGAATGCAGAACATCGTGTTACAACAACAGCGCTGCACTGAGGTGCGATACAATAGAACTTACATAGATACATGGATAATAGTTGCAGGAGTAGGCCATTCGGCCCTTTGAGCCAGCACCACCATTCAATGTGATCACGGCTGATCATCCCCAATCAATACCCCGTTCCTGCCTTTTCCCCATATCCCCTGACTCCGCTATCTTTAAGAGCTCTATCTAACTCTCTCTTGAAAGCATCCAGAGAATCAGCCTCCACTGCCTTCGGAGGCAGAGGCAGAGAATTCAGAAAAAGTTTTTCCTTATCTCCGTTCTAAATGGCCTACCCCTTTTTCCTACACTGTGTGCGGCCCCTGGTTCTGGACTCGCCAACATCGGGAACATGTTTCCTGCCTCTAGCGTGCCCAATCCTTTACCAATCTTATATGTTTAAATAAGATCCCCTCTCATCCTTCTAAATTCCAGCGTATACAAGTCCAGTCGCTCCAATCTTTCAACATATGACAGTCCCGCCATCCTGGGAATTAACCTCGTCAACCTACGCTGCACTCCCTCAAATTTGGAGACTAAAACTGCACACATCTTTATTTATGCCAGGAGGGAAATTGATCTGCCAACATTCATAAAACACTACAAGAAACATGAAACGTGAAATTAAAGTGACTAGTGGAAAGTCCAGGATTGGGGATGTGCAGAGATTGGGGACGGGGGTGGGGAAGAGTCAGTCTTAGTCTACACCACAACAGAAGCGGAAGGCGTTGTGCAGTTTGATAGCCACAGGGAAGATGTATCTCCTGTGGCGCTCTGTGCTGCATCTTGGTGGAACCAGTCTGTTGCTGAAGGTGCTCCTCAGGTTGACCAGTGTGTCTGAGACCACCTCCCCTGGCATCTGTTTCACTAGTGCGAGAGTCTAGGGCCAAGGTCACTGTCTCAGAATTAAAGGACGTTCCTCGAGGAAGGAGATGAGGAGGAATGTCTTTAGTGTGGTGAATCTGTGGAATTATTTCAGTGAAAGCCACAAGTCAATGGAGATTTTTAAGCATAGATAGATTCTTGATTAGTGCGGTGTCAGGGTTGTGAGGAGAAGGCAGGAGAATGGGATTTGGAGGGGGTTAATCAGCCACTGATGGACCGGATGGCATAAATTCTGACCTATCACCCAAATTGTATAAATGCAGATACACTACCGTAGAAGAGAATGCCAGATATCAGCCACACGCGGGAAAAAAACTTGCCCTTCAGTTTATTTAGACACAGTGTAGAAACAGGCATCTTGGCCAGCGATCCCTGCACATTAACACAAGCCTACACACACTAGGGACAATTTTACATTTATACCAAGTATACCAATTAACCTACATCCATGTATGTCCAGGAAAACCCACGCAGGTCACGGGGAGAACGTATAAGCTCTGAACAGACAGCACCCGTAGTCGGGATCGAACCAGGGTCTCCGGCACTAAGGCAGCAACTCTACTGCTGCGCCATAGTGCCACCCTTTTCTTCTGCCCCTGTGAGAGTTGGTTTAAACCGAAGACAGCCACAAAAATAATTATACTTCCTCCACTCACAGCAAAGTCCTTAATGTACGGACTCGCTCACTGCGAAAAAACAGGATGGCCGGGTTAGTTTGTACCTAAAAGAGCAACCACAGTTCTGGAAAAAGGTCTTGTGGACAGATGAGACAAAGATTAACTTATATCAGAGTGATGGCAAAAGCAAAGTATGGAGGAGAGAAATAACTGCCCAAGATCTAAAGCATACCATCTAATCTGTGAAACACAGTGGTGGGGGTGTTATGGCCTGGGCATGTATGGCTGCTGAAGGTACTGGCTCACTTATCTTCATTGATGATACAACTGCTGATGGTAGTAGCATAATGAATTCTGAAGTGTATAGACACATCCAATCTGCTTAAGGTCAAACAAAGCCTCCAAACTCATTGGCTGGTGGTTCATTCTACAGCAAGACAATGATCCCAAACATACTGCTATAGCAACAAAGCAGTTTTTCAATGCTAAAAAAATGGTAAACACTTGAGTGGCCAAGTCAATCTCCCGATCTGAATCCAATTGAGCATGTCTTTTATATGCTGAATAGAAAGCTGAAGGGGACTAGCCCCCAAAACAAGCATAAGCTAAAGAGCTGCAATACAGGCCTCACAGAGCATCACCAGAGAAGACGCCCAGCAACTGGTGATGTCCATGAATCACAGACTTCAAGCAGTCATTGCATGCAAAGGACAGGCAACAAAATCATTTGCACAACATTGCTGTGTCCCAAACATTATGGTGCTCTGAAATGGGGGGTCTATGTATAAACACTGCTGTAATTTCTACATGGTGAAACCAAAATGTATAAAAATACCCTTAAATAAAATCTGACAATCTGCAGATTTTTTCTATTACAAATCTCAAATTAAGGCAAATAAATAAATGATGGATTTTTGTCCCAAACATTATGGAGGGCGCTGTAAATAACTGGGGTCCCAGCACCACACTACTCACTGCCTGCCATTCATGTGCTCTCATTTTGCACACTAATCTCTTGTGTGGGACCTTGTCAAAGGCTTTTTGAAAGTCCAGATACACCACATCCACTGGCTCTCCCTTATCCATTCTACTTGTTACATCCTCAAAAAACTCCAGATAATTAGTCAAAGCACTATTTCCCCTCCATAAATCCATGCTGACTTTGACCGATCCTGTCACTGCTTTCCAAATGCACTGCTATAACATCTTTTATAATCAACTCAAGCATCTTTCCCACCACCAATGTAAGGCTAACTGGTCTATAATTCCCCATTTTCTCTCTCCCTCCTTTCTTAAAAAGTGGAGTTACATTGGCTACCCTCCAGTTCACAACAACAGATCCAGAGTCGAGAGAACATTGGAAAATGATCACCAATGCATCCACGATATCTAGGGCCACCTCCTCGAGTACTCTGGAATGCAGACCATCAGACCCTGGGGATATATCTGCCTTCAGTCCCAACAGTTTACCTAACACCATTTCCTGACTAATGTGGATTCCCTTCAGTTCCTCCCTCTCACTAGGTCCCCTATTATTTCTGGGAGATTGTTTGTGTCTTCCTTAGTGAAGACAGGACCAAAGTAACTATTCTGCCATTTCTTTATTTCCCATTATAAATTCACCTGCCTCTGATTGTAAGGTACCTATATTTGTCTTCACTAATCTTTTCCTTTTTACATATCTAAAGAAGCTTTTAGAGTCATTTTTTATATTCTCAGCAAGCTTTCTTTCATGCTCTTTTCCCCGCCTCTTAATTAAACCCTCTGTTGAGTTCTAAATTTCTCACAGTCCTCTGGTTTACTGCTTAGCCTGCCCAAAATGTGGCATTACCAGTGCCTTATGAATTTAGTTTAGTTTAGTTTAGAGATACAGCGCGGAAACAGGCCCTTCGTCCCCTCGCGTCCGCGCCAACCAGCGATCCTCGGACATTAACATTACCTCACTAGAGACAATTTATAATTATACCAAGCCAATTAACCTACAAGCCTGTACGTCTTTGGAAGGAAACCGAAGATCTCGGTGAAGACCCATGTGGTCACAGGGAGAACGTACAAACTCTGTGCAGACAAGCACCCACAGTCAGGATCGAACCCGGGTCTCCGGCGCCAGGGCTAGCCTTAGGAGGTGCGGGGCCCAATTGGGAAAAGATTTTCATAGAAATATAAATGAATAATTATAACTGACTCATGTGTCGTGAGTAATATGACAATTCGGGGGAGAGTTCCTTTCACAGTGTGTGGGGAGTCAAGCCAGGGGTAAAGTTGCGGGGAGGGCAGGAGCATTGAGAAGGAGGGGGGCGGGTTCATGCCAGTAACTCACTCACTCGCTGCGGCGCTCCGGGCGCGGAGCTACTGCATTGTCGCCTGGGAGGGAAGCAGCTCGCCTATGAGCGTTCTCCATCACCGGACAGCAGAACCGACTGCCATGTCAGCGCCTTCTGCCGGCCTGCTCACCTCTAGCAGTGCTCTCAGTCTGAACAGTGAGGGGACCAGCTCAAGAGCAAAGATCTTAGAACCCTGCATAGCATAGCATCATAGCATCGCTCCTGCCCTCCCCGCAACTTTACCCCTGGACAGACTACCCACATGCTCTGAAAGGAACTCCCCCCCCACCCCACCCTGTCCTTGTACAGCCGCTTCCCATCAGCTGCTAGCAATGAGGGATAGACTTGGCTATCCCTCACTACAGCAACATCGTTCTTGGCTAACAACCTTTCTTGGCTAACAACCTAACCTTTGGCCTCCAATATGCAGATACATTTTCTAGTAATGTTACAACATTTTGAGGTTTTAAAAATCAAGTCTGCAATTTATCCTATCAGATAAAGCATAAAAAGAAGTTTAATTTAACACCTAATTCACTTTCATATCTTCAGTATTAAAAAAGTTATGGCCATTTTCATAGTCGGAAATTAGCATCTTGTTCCCTATTGCTTTTCCATTGACATAACACAAAAGCTGTGATCGAGGATAGGCAAAAGCCCATAACTTTCTTAAAAATTAAGAGAACTGAATGAAAATTTCAGTCATTATAGATTGAAGCATTCTGAAACAAATATAAAACATCTTACTTGGATGACCTGAAATTAAGCATATAATTAGTTAATTACCTAATCGTAGCTAATTACAAAATTGACCGTTGTGACGGAAATAGTAAAACACCCAGACTGCCTTGAAAATTCAAAAATGTGATATTTTCAAGATCAGAACTTTAATATTATTGTATTATTTGCTGTAGGTCCGTAACAGATAGGTAAAGAAATTACAATTTCTAGCAATAGACCAGGTCTTTATGGAGAAGATCAGTGGCTAGATGGTACATTGGCATACCATAACCAGTAGCATCAGCATACTCCTCAGATTGTAACCGATAAGCAACTCTGTACACCTTGTTTTTCCTCAACTTTTCAATTTTGGCATTGTAAACTACAAGTTTTTGCTCTTCAAACCACGCATGACATGCCTTTCTGCCCATTAAGAATGTCCTGTAGATTCAATTTCTTAAGAAAAAGATAATTTTTTTAAATAGTATCCAAATAACAAACTAATCCCATTCAGGCAAGAATTCACAATATAACATGATTTTTAAATCTCATTGTCCTGAATTTATATGCCAGATGGGAATTTAATGTTTAATTCCCATAAATTAATCTAGAAACATCAACTCAAGCTAATCAAAAATATTTTTTGCACAATACATGTGGCTAAAACTGTTGTGTATAAAAATATTGACTATGGATAGACAATAACACAAAATATAGACGATTTAGATGCTCTTATGACATGACTGTCCAACAAAAATGAGCATTTAAATCATCTTGCGAGTGGGTGTTTCTGGAATGCGATCGATTGGAACGTTGCCACTGCAGTGCGTTTTAACCCCATATCGGCAGGAGAGACATGGGGTTAAAACGCACTGTTCGTATGGGGCCCAAATAACATTTTCGCAACGTAAAATTAGATTTAAGCCATCCCCAGAAGCAAGATTATATGTAAAATAAACGACTTACCCGTTGTTTTGTCCTGTTATTACGATCTGCCAAGTTGTAGGCGTTGAGGGCGTTCAATTATTAAATTGTCTAGCGATTTTTAAAAAAGCCAGGAAAAGAAGTCCGATCGATTTTTCTTCATCAGCTAGCAGCCCGAGGAAATCACTCTCTGACAAGCGATACAAACCTGCATTTTAATCCCCCCCCCCCCCAAAGGCACGGCCAGTGACAGAACTGCAGCACTGCTGAAGGTGGGTTTTGTAACATCGCTACATTTTTGTGTCTTATTTTTGGGTAAAAAATAGCGTCTTCATTGCTGGGAAATACGGTATTTAAAAACATTTAGCTCAAAGAAATCTACTTACCACATTATTTGTACACAAACTCCATTCTTCTCTCTTTGTTTCCTAAGATACTCATAAGATAATGACAATCCATGTTTGAAAAACCCGCCAAGAAACCTGCACTGTGCATGTGCAGTAGGTTGCTGCGCACGCACTGTACACAGTCCACGCTGCAAAGGCAGAATTTCAGCTGCTTTCAGCTCCGCTTGTCATTGACGGCACGTCAGTTGCACACACTTTCCCGTATTACATGTACTGCGCATGAAAGGCACGGAGAATTATGCCTACCTAAGAAATCGATCTCTTAGATAGGCATAATTCTCCCGCGCCTTTATTATTTATAATTATCATTATATAATTTTAGTCAGGGTAGGCAGTGCCTTCCTTGCCTACCTTGACGGCATAGAAACATAGAAATTAGGTGCAGGAGCAGGCCATTCGGCCCTTCGAGCCTGCACCGCCATTCAATATGATCATGGCTGGTCATCCAACTCAGTATCCTGTACCTGCCTTCTCTCCATACCCCCTGATCCCTTCAGCCACAAGGACCACATCCAACTCCCTCTTAAATATGGCCAACGAACTGGCCTCAACTACCTTCTGTGGCAGAGAATTCCACAGATTCACCACTCTCTGTGTGAAAAACAATTTTCTCATCTCGGTGCTAAAAGACTTCCCCCTTATCCTTAAACTGTGACCCCTTGTCCTGGACTTCCCCAACATCGGGAACAATCTTCCTGCATCTAATCTGTCCAACCCCTTAAGAATTTTGTAAGTCTCTATGAGATCACCCCTCAATCTTCTAAATTCCAGCAAGCCGAGTCTATCCAATCTTTCTTCATATGGAAGTCGTGCTATCCCAAGAATCAGTCTGGTGAACCTTCTCTGTACTCTCTATGGTAAGAATGTCTTTCCTCAGATTAGGAGACCAAAACTGTACGCAATACTCCAGGTGTGGTCTCACCAAGACCCTGTACAACTGCAGTAGAACCTCCCTGCTCCTATACTCAAATCATTTTGCTATGAATGCCAACATACCATTCGCTTTCTTCACAGCCTGCTGCACCTGCATGCCTACTTTCAATGACTGGTGTACAATGACACCCAGGTCTCGCTGCATCTCCCCTTTTCCTAATCGGTCACCATTCAAATAATAGTCTACCTTCCTGTTTTTGCCACCAAAGTGGATAACCTCACATTTATCCACATTATACTGCATCTGCCATGCATTTGCCCACTCACCCAGTCTATCCAAGTCATCCTGCAGCCTCCTAGCATCCTCCTCACACCTAACATTGCCCCCCAGCTTCGTGTCATCCGCAAACTTCGAGATGTTGCATTTAATTCCCTCGTCCAAATCATTAATGTATATTGTAAATAGCTGGGGTCCCAGCACTGAGCCTTGCGGCACCCCAGTAGTCACTGTCTGCCAACCTGAAAAGGACCCGTTCACTCCTACTCTTTGCTTCCTGTCTGCCAGCCAGTTCTCTATCCACATCAATACTGAACCACCAATACCGTGTGCTTTAAGTTTGTATACCAATCTCTTGTGTGGGACCTTGTCGAAAGCCTTCTGAAAGTCCAGATATAACACATCCACTGCTTCTCCCTTATCCACTCTACTAGTTACATCCTCAAAAAAATCAATAAGATTCGTCAGACATGATTTACCCTTCGACGTGTGACGGGTCATATTATTATTGCCTTTTATGAGAAAGTTATCCTTCTTGCTTTTTTCTCTGCAAAGTCTTTTAGAATTTTGTCCAAGTTTAAACTCCTGCTAATTTCAGATTCAATGGACATAATTGCCAAACTGTTCAAACGTTCTTGCTGAATTGATGACCTCAAGTTTTGATCAGTTTCAGCTTGGAAAAACTCCTTTCTCCAGATGCCACAGTCACTGGGATTGTCAAGAAAATCCGCTGAGCAATAAATAAATTTGGAAATGCGGTAGACCTGTTGTTGCAAGCATGGAATTCAAGCATTTTCATGGGGTTTTGAATCTCTGGTGGCAGAATTGGCTTTACTGCCTCCATTTCCTCACAATTGGCTTTAGCGCCTCAATTTCCACATCAGCCAGTTTTGTGGTTTTAACTTGATCTTTTTCCTGTCCCAGCTTGACCTCTGTCAATGCCATTTCCAGATCTGCTGCACATTGTCTTATGATGTCCTTGGACAGGTCGTGAATATTGCACAAGAATCCAAATAAATGTTGATACGTTTTCAGTTGTTCAAACCGTGGCTCAAGTGTTTGCAGTGCTTTATCTACCACTTGATTAAAACATTGCACTCCTTCCTTTTTCACTAAATAGTCCCTGACACTCAGATTCATCATTTCTGGCCATGTTGCAGGATCATCTGTTCATTCTACAAAACTGGCAGATTTTGAATTCCCGTTCTCCCTTGTCTCAGAGGCACCAGAAGTCATGTCAACAGGCAAGTTTCCTTGTTTGTCAAATTCAACACTTTCGAAATGGGCGATCTCACTTACAGTGAATATCGTCTTGCATAACTTCTTCAGACTGGCTTCCTTTAGTGTCATCATCTTCACTGTGTTGTGGCTCCACTTGCTCTTCTGCATTTTCTGAGATAGTTTTGCTGAAATACTTATCTAATGCACCTTTCTCCTTTTCTGCTTCGGCCTTCTTTGCCTTGGCTATACCCCTCTTCTTACTGCCACTCAAATATGTTCTGCCGATGTCCCTCAGAATTTTACTCATATTTACAGAAACCACGAAAATCTCTGTAGAACCTGCAATGTGGTGTTACATATATATTGCTATCAGTGATGGAAATGTGTTTTAGGAATTAGGGGTACGCTAAGGTCCCTGAGACTGAGGTTGGGAAGGAAGGGGTGGGGGGGGGGCTAGACGCTATAAGCCCCCCATGAGAAATTTTATCTAACTCTGACAAAAGCTGGAGTAGCTCAGCAGGACAAGCAGCGCAGCGACTCTGGAGAGAAGACCCTTCTTCAGACTGAACTGAACTCTCATCGGTGAGAGTACTTGTGATTGTCTGAAGAAGGGTGTCGACCAGAACTGCAACCCTCTCCCCAGTGCCCCTGCCTGTCCCGCTGAGCCACCACAGATAGGGGGTTGAAGGTAGACACAGGGGGGTCCACCTTCAACTTCAGAGCCAAACAAAAAACACAGAATGC
Source organism: Okamejei kenojei (assembly GCA_035221665.1). Classification (NCBI taxonomy): domain Eukaryota; kingdom Metazoa; phylum Chordata; class Chondrichthyes; order Rajiformes; family Rajidae; genus Okamejei; species Okamejei kenojei. The sequence goes on along the minus strand of JAVHYY010000205.1, from coordinate 75,139 downwards.
TGGAGGAACTCAGTGGGCAAGGCAGCACCCGCAGGGGGAACATATCACTTATCAGGTGTCGCCACGGGCCAGGACTCTTCCCCCTCCCCCCCAACAGAAAGGAACCGCAGATGCAGCCATCACCGCAAAACGTCTAAGAAGGAACTGTAGATGCTGGAAAATCGAAGGTAGACAAAAATGCTGGAGAAACTCAGCGGGTGTGAAGTCATGTTCCACTGTGCGAGTTCACCCAAGAGCTCTCCCGAGTTAAAAAAAAATCAAAACTCGCGGTAAGCACGTAGAATGAACGTAGCGGGTACGTTGGAGCTCGGGACGTTTCAATAGACAATAGGTTCAGGAGCAGGCCATTTGGCCCTTCGAGCCAGCACTGCCATTCAATGTGATCATGGCTGATCATCCACAATCAGTACCCCGTTCCTGCCTTCTCCCCATATCCCCTGACTCCGCTATTTTTAAGAGCCCCATCTAGCTCTCTCTTGAAAGCATCCAAAGAACCTGTCCCCGTCGCACTCTGAGGTAGAGAATTCCACAGACTAACCACTCTCTGTGAGAAAACGTGTTTCCTCGTCTCCGTTCTAAATGGCTTACTCCTTATTTTTAAACTGTGGCCCCTGGTTCTGGACTCCCCCAACATCGGGAACATGTTTACTGCCTCTATCGTGTCTAAGCCCTTAACAATCTTATATGTTTCAAAGAGAATCCCTCTCATCCTTCTAAACTCCAGAGTGTATAAGCCCAGCTGCTCCATTCTCTCAACATATGACAGTCCCGCCATCCCGGGAATTAACCTTGCTGCACTCCCTCAATAGCAAGAATGTCCTTCCTCAAATTAGGGGACCAAAACTGCACACAATAGTCCAGGTGCGGTCTCACTAGAACTCTGTGTAATTGCAAAAGGACCTCTTTGCTCCTATATTCAATTCCTCTTGTTATAAAGGCCAACATGCCATTTCTTAGCGCTAACGGCAGGTACTCGGGAAACGTGGTAACTCGTGAAGATTTTTCAACATGTTGAAAAATGTCCACGAGTAAAATATACTCAGGATTTAAAAATGTGATACTTTTTAACACGTAGTCATACTGTAGTAGCTCGTGAGTTTACTGTAGTAGCACCTGGAGTCCTATATCACTATTATATGTTCATGATGGAAATAAGAATACTCTGTATATTCATTACCTTTGAATTGTAGTTTTATGTAATCCTCCCATAATTTCTGAGTTCCATTTCACAATATCTATCAGACATACAGAATGTTGCAAGGTAATATCTTGCCCAAACTCAGTTGTATCTTTCTATCTCAATATCACAAAATATGCCATTGTTTCAGCCACATTATGACAAAATATCGAATGTAGGTCACCCCATCCCAGAAACAACAGTACTTAAAGAAGAAAATTTGTTTTACTAATTTACGAGCATGTACCATACAGAGTCTGTTGATCCATATCCAACAAAATGTTGTGATAATTGCATAAAACGTATTATTGTCTATTATTGTCTGACGCCACGTGAATTGTATTCAAAGGAACGCAGCATCATTAATACTTCTTCAAAAACACAATTACATTTATTGAGGAATGTGGATCGATGCATTGATGACACATTGTATAACTACTTGTTAACTACTGGCTGTTAACAAGTGCTACAGTAGTAGTTAACACATTGTGTCTGATGGCGGTGCAGTGCTTGTCATCTATGCAAGTTTTGTAAAAAAATCCGTATGGCGAATGTTTTAAAAAAATATATATATTTTACAAAGCAAATTTGTATTTCGATATGAAATACGGAAAATTAATGCGGGGCCCCCCTTGGGCGTGGGGCCCAATTTGGAAAAATCGGTCCAATCGGCTTAAGGCCGGCCCTGTCCGGTGCTGTAAAGTAGCAACACTACCGCTGCGATGCCTTAAGCCCTGTCCCACTGTACGAGTTAATTCAAAGAGTTCTTCCGAGTTTTTCCGATTCGAACTCGGAGATTTACGGTAATGGCCACTCGTCGGTACTCGGGGCTCTCGTGGACATTTTTCAACACGTTGAAAAATCTTCACGTCTTCCCGAGCTTACCTGCCGTTAGCGAATCTTTCCAAGTACCTGCCGTTAGCGTTAGGAGCCGCTAAGAGACGTCCCCAAGCTCCGACGTACCCGCTACGCTCATTCTCCGTGCTTACCACGAGTTTGATTTTTTTTTAAACTCGGGAGAGCTCTTGAATGAACTCGCATCGTGGGATAGGGCCATTAGCAGGTGAGCAAAATCTGCAGGAAGAAATACACTTGATGTTTCAAGTCCAAGGTCCTTCGGTGTAACTGAGACATCGATTTTAGTTTCTCTCCCCACATATTCTGCCTGCCCTGCTAAGCGTTTCCAGCGATATTCAGTCTCAATTGGAGTCGGTGATTCGACAGGATCAGGAGAGGCTAGGTCTGTTCACACAGAGAGTGGTGGTGTACGGAACGAGCTGCCGGAGGAGGCAGTTGAGGCTGGGACCATCACAACGTTTAAGAAAAGGTTGACAGGTACATGGATAGGACAGGTTTGGAGGGATATTGGTCAGACGTCCAGGCAGGACCTAGTATTAGATACAAAATGCTGGAGTAATTCAACGGGACAGGCAGCATCGCTGGAGAGAAGGAAGGTGACGTTTCAGGTCGAGACCCTTCTTCAGACCCCAAAACATCACCTATTCCTTCTCTTCACAGATGCTGCCTGCTCCTCTAAATTACTCCAGCATTTTGTGTCCATCTTTGATTTAAACCAGCTCTCGGGGCTAACAGAATCAAGGGATATGGGGAGAAAGCAGGAACGGGGGGTACTGATTGTGGATGATCAGCCAGGATCAATAAATGTGAACCTTGAACCTTGAATGGCAGTGCTGGCTCGAAGTTGTCCTGCAACTTTAGGCTGTGCACGCCATATGCAAGAAGTGTGCGTGTGTGTGTGTGAGCGTGTGCACGCTCTTCCTGCTCTCCCCTTCCCCGCCATCCCTTCTCCTTGGACATGAAAATATGGCACTGGTCTGTGTAGAGAGGTTGCTTTTATTATTTCACATTAAGGCCGCGAAGCCATCCTTTACATTACCGAATTAAGGCGCTCACCCCTCCCTTTCGGGGCTAGGCTCGGAGGAGGCTCAGACATTTTCTCTTTTCCCCCCCAGGAGTGTGCTCGCCACTAATAGTTACGCCTACTTCTCCTTTTTCCCTTTCTCTTCCCTTTTCTTCTTGGCGGGTGCCGAGCGGCTCCGGTCTAGCGACGGGGCCCTCCATGTCCACGTGTATTCCCGGAAGGCGTTGTGGAAGGCGGGGTTCCTCATCACGGGCCTGAACTTCTTCTCGTAGTACTGCCGGTTGGCCAGGACGTTGCGGGTGTATTCGTCGGTCTTCTCCTTGGCCTTCTGCCGCAGAGCTTGGCTACCAGTGGTGGCCGGCCTTGGCGCCTTGCTGGGCGACACCGATCTCTTGGGCTTGGGCGACTTGGTGCGGGCCAGCCTCTGGGGCCTGGGTGGCGGAGGGGTGCGTTTGGGAACAGGGGCTGGTGCTAGGGTTGGAGCTGCAGCTGGGGCCGGTGCTGGAGCTAGAGTTGGAGCTGGAGCTGAGGCCAGAGTTGGAGCGGGAGTGGGAGCGGGAGTGGGAGCGGGAGTGGGAGCTGGAGCGCGGGCAAGGACAGTAGCTGGGGCCGGAGCCAGGACTGGGGGCGGGCGGCTTGGAGCGGCAGCACCTTTCGGAGCGGACTTGGGCCTGCCTTGCTTCTTGGGTTTCTGTTGCACTATCTCCAGCTTGGGTTGGTAGTAAAACGCCAGGGCGGACTTGGTCTCGTCCCCGACCTGGCCCGACTCCACCGATTTCAGCAGGACAGCGAAAGGGAAGACCTCGGGAGACAGGGAGTGAGCGGCCTCTGGGTAGGGAGGGTCCAGGAAGCGGCCGAAGATGGCCGTGTCCGACATGATGGTGAGGAAGTCCATGAAGTCGACAGGGCGGCCGCCGTTGACCCCAGCAAACCTTACCGCGTCCGCGATCAGGGGATTGCGCAGTGGTATTTGAAGCTGGCTCATCATACTGCTGAGACAGGGCAAGTCTATCCGCTCCTCCCCGTCAGTGGGGATGATCTGGAAGACATCCCTGAAGGCGGTGACCTGCTCGGGCTTCAGGGGAACCTCTCTGTATTGCTCATCCGGCCCCAGGATGTCCAGGTACTGCAGCAAGCTGTAGACGGAGACTCCGAGGAAGGTCCCCTCCACGATGCTGGTGCAGGCCCCTTTGCTCTCCTTCCTGGTCTTCAGCTTGGCGCCTTTCTTCTTCTTGTAGAAGTACTCGATGATGCAGCCGGTGGAGTCCTCCGAGATGATGCGCGAGCCCAGCAGCCGGGAGAGGATCTCAAAGTAGACCGTGTTGTCCACCAGGCCCTTCTGCAAGCCTGCGTCCTCCCGGGTGTTGGGCAGCTCCGAGAAGAACTGGCTGTAGAGGCGGGCATCGGTGGCGGCGACCAGGAAGTCCTGGAACCCCACCGTCCCGTCGCTGTCGGCATCCAACCGCCGGAAGGCCTCGGCGGCTCTGGCCTCGCCCGTCGAGAACCCCTCCTCCTCCAGGAGCCGCCGGTAGCCGGCCAGGTCCAACCGGCCGCCCGCTCGCTCCACCAGCTGGTCGTACAGCCGTTGGAACTCGCTCTCCATCACCGGGGGCACCATCACCTTCTCCTTGCTCACCTTCTTCTTCACTGGCGGCTCCTCCTCCTTCGCCTCCTTCGCCTCCTTCGCCGCCTTCTTGGACTTGGCCCCGGCCGACTTCTTCGACTTGACCGGCGCGGCGACGGCAGACTCCTCGGTCTCCGAGCTCTCCGATTTCACCCTCGAGCTCTCCTCACTCTCCGACTCCTCTTCCCGCGCCTTCTTCTTCTTCTTGTCCTTCTTTGACGGCTCCGCGTCCTTGGACTTCCCTTTCCCTGCAGCCTTCTTCTTCGCTAGCTCTTCCCTGGCCGTGGCCTCCTCCTTCTTCTGCCGCTTCATCTTCTCCAGCTCCTTCTTGGACTCCTTCAGCTGACGATCGCAGCTCTCCGGCGGCACCGCTGCCTCTCGAGCTTCTTCCTCCACCATCCGCCCCATCTTCTCCATCATCTTCTCAAACAGCTTCTGCCCTTCCTCCACCACCAGGTCCACCATTCTTTCGATCTTCTTCTCCGGCACATCCTCCATCTTCGCCAGATCCTCCATGATCTTCTCCACCTTCTCCACCACATTTTCAACCACCTTCTCCACCACCTTCACCATCTTCTCCCGCTCCCCCATCTTGGTTTTGCCAACTTCCACCATCCGTTCAATCGCCTTCTCCATTACCCGGTCAACCACCCCTTCCACCACCTTCACCACCATCTTCACCACGCTGTCCATCTTCCGCTTATCCTCCCCTTCTGCACCCTTCATCTTCTCTGCCCGGTCCTTCACCATTCTCTCAGCCATTTCTGCCTTATCAGTTTCACTCACCACTTCTTCCTTTGCTGGGATCTCAGCTTTCTCTTCCTCTGCCACCTTCTCTTCCTCTGCCGGCTTCTCTTCCTCTGCCGGCTTCTCTTCCTCTGCCGCCTTCTCTTCCTCTGCCGCCTTCTCTTCCTCTCCAACTTCCTCTGCCGGCTTTCCTTCCTCTCCAACTTCCTCTGCTGCTTTCTCTTCCTCTGCCGGCTTTCCTTCCTCTCCAACTTCCTCTGCTGCCTTCTCTTCCTCTGTCGGCTTTCCTTCTTCTCCAACTTCCTCTGCTGCCTTCTCTTCCTCTACCGGCTTTCCTTCTTCTCCAACTTCCTCTGCTGCCTTCTCTTCCTCTGCCGGCTTTCCTTCTTCTCCAACTTCCTCTGCTGCCTTCTCTTCCTCTGCCGGCTTTCCTTCTTCTCCAACTTCCTCTGCTGCTTTCTCTTCCTCTGCTGCCTTTTCTTCCTCTGCTGCCTTTTCTTCCTCTGCCGCCGCCTCTTCCTCTGCTGCTTTCATTTCCTCTCCAACTTCCTCGGCCGGCTTTCCTTCCCCTCCAACTTCCTCTGCTTCTTTCTCTTCCTCTCCCTCCGCCGCCTTCTCTTCCTCTGCCGGTTTCTCTTCCTCTGCTGGTTTCTCTTCCTCTGTCGGTTTCTCTTCCTCTGCCGGTTTCTCTTCCTCTGCCGGTTTCTCTTCCTCAGCTGCCTTCTCTTCCTCTCCAACTTCCTCTGCTGCTTTCTCTTCCTCTGCCGGCTTTCCTTCCTCTCCAACTTCCTCTGGCGGCTTTCCTTCCTCTCCAAGTTCCTCTGCTGCTTTCTCTTCCTCTCCCTCTGCCGCCGCCTCTTCCTTTGCCGGTTTCTCTTCCTCTGCTGGCTTCTCTTCCTCTCCTGCCTTCACTTCTTCTGCCGGTTTCTCTCCCTCTGCCGGTTTCTCTTCCTCTGCCGGTTTCTCTCCCTCTGCTGGTTTCTCTTCCTCTGCCGGTTTCTCTTCCTCTGCTGCCTTCTCTTCCTCTGCTGCCTTCTCTTCCTCTGCCGCCCCTCTCTCTGTTGGTCCCTCTTCTTCTACTGGTTTCTCTTCCTCTGCCGCCTTCTCCTCCTCTGCCGGTTTCTCCTCTGCCGCCTTCTCTATTTCTCCCCCTCTCTCGGGCTCTGCTTCTCCTGCCTCCCCTTTCTCTTTTTCCGGCAACTCGCATATTTCTTCTTCAGACGATACGGTTGTTATCGTTGATGCATCAAATATTTGCTTCTCCTCTTCTTTTTCTTCATCTTCTGGGAACTCGCAAACAGATTCTTCGGATTCCAGTTCTTCTTCTTCAGCTGCTGCCTTGACTTCTGGCGTTCCACTCTCTATCATCAAAATGGGCACCTTCTCTTCGACTGCTTCTTCCTCTACCGGTTTCTCTTCCTCTGCCGGTTTCTCTTCCTCTTCCGCCGCCTTTTCCTCCCCAACTTCCTCTGCACCCTTTTCTACTTCGCCAACATCTGCCACCCTCTCTTCCTCTCCAACTTCCTCTGCCGGCTTCCCTTCCTCTGCAACTTCCTCCGCCGGTTTCTCTTCCTCTGCAACTTCCTCCGCCGGCTTCTCTTCCTCGCCAACTTCCTCTGCTGTCTTTTCTTCCTCTCCAACTTCCTCTGCCGGCTTCTCTTCCTCTGCAACTTCCTCTGCCGGCTTTCCTTCCTCTCCAACTTCCTCTGCCGTCTTTTCTTCCTCTCCAACTTCCTCTACCGGCTTTCCTTCCTCTCCAACTTCCTCTGCTGCTTGCTCTTCAACTTCCTCTGCTGGCTTTTCTTCCTCTCCCTCTGCCGGCTTCTCTTCCTCTGCAACTTCCTCCGCCGGCTTCTCTTCCTCTGCAACTTCCTCTGCCGGCTTCTCTTCCGCTGCAACTTCCTCTGCCGGCTTCTCTTCCTCTGCAACTTCCTCTGCCGGCTTCTCTTCCTCTGCAACTTCCTCCGCCGGCTTCTCGCTTTCTCTTCCTCGCAACTTCCTCCCGGGATTCTTCTCTTCCTCTGCAACTTCCTCCGCCGGCTTCTCTTCCTCTGCAACTTCCTCCGCCGGCTTCTCTTCCTCTGCAACTTCCTCCGCCGGCTTCTCTTCCTCTGCAACTTCCTCCGCCGGCTTCTCTTCCTCTGCAACTTCCTCCGCCGGCTTCTCTTCCTCTGCAACTTCCTCCGCCGGCTTCTCTTCCTCTGCAACCTCCTCTGCCGGCTTCTCCTCCTCCGCCGCCCCCTCCTCTCCCACTTTCTCCTCCTCTCCCTTTTCCTCCTCTCCCTCCTTCTCCTCACCCTCTGCCTCCGCCGGCACCCCTTCTCCGGCAGCGACCTCCTCTTCAGGTTTAGCTTCCTCCTCCACTTTCTCAGCCTCCACTGCCTTCTCTTCCTCTCCGGGCTCTTCCATCTTTTCCGCTCTTCCTAGATCCCCTACTTCTACCTTTTCATGTTTCTCTGCTACCTCTTCCCCTTCGTCTTTTCCTGCCTCCCTTTCCTTCTTCTCCACCAATGGCTGCTCACACACCTCTTCAATTGTTGATGACACGGCGGTTACTATAACTGATTGTGACTCGCCACTCTCCTCACTCACGTCATCTGGCCACTCACAGGTAGCTTCTTCTGCCTTGGCTTTTTGTTCAGCCACCTTTATCAACCCCGCCTCTTCTGTTGCCTTCTCCTCTACCGGTTTCTCTTCCTCTGCCACCTTACCTTCCTCTCCAACTTCCTCTGCCAGCTTCTCTTCTTCTACCTCTGCCTGCCTCCCTTCCTCTGCTGGTTTCTCTTCTTCTGCCGCCTTCTCTTCCTCTGCAGGTTTCTCTTCCCCTACTGGCTTCTCTTCTTCTGAAGGCTTTTCCTCGCTTACCTCTTCCTCTGCTGGTTTTCCTTCCTCTGCTACTTTCTCTTCTGCCGGCTTCTCTTCCTCTGCTAGTTTTTCTTCTGCCACCTTCTCTTCCTCTGCCGGTTTCTCTTCCTCTGCCACCTTCTCTTCTCCAACTTTCTCTTCCTCTGCCGGTTTCTCTTCTTCTGCCACCATTCTCTTCCTCTGCTGGTTTCTCTTCTTCTGCCGGCTTCTCTTCCTCTGCCGGCTTCTCTTCCTCTGCCGGCTTCTCTTCCTCTGCTGCCTTCTCTTCTCCAACTTTCTCTTCCTCTGCTGGTTTCTCTTCTTCTGTCACCTTCTCTTCCTCTACCGGCTTCTCTTCCTCTGCCGCCTTCTCTTCTCCAACTTTCTCTTCCTCTGCCGGTTTTTCTTCCTCTGCTGCCTTCTCTTCCTCTGCCAGCTTCTCTCCCTCTGCCGCCTTCTCTTCCTCTGCCGCCACCTCTCCCTCTTCCGCCTTCTCTTCCTCAGCTGGTTTCTCTACCTCTGCCACCTTCTCTTCCTCTGCTGGCTTCCCTCCCTCTGCCGCCTTCTCTCCCTCTTCCGCCTTCTCTTCCTCTCCAACTTCCTCTGCCGGCTTTCCTTCCTCTCCAACTTCCTCTGCTGCTTTCTCTTCCTCTGCCGGCTTTCCTTCCTCTCCAACTTCCTCTGCTGCCTTCTCTTCCTCTGCCGGCTTTCCTTCTTCTCCAACTTCCTCTGCTGCCATCTCTCCCTCAGCTGGTTTCTCTCCCTCTGCTGCCATCTCTCCCTCTGCCTTCTTCTCTCCCTCTGCCGGCTTCTCTTCCTCTGCTGCCTTCTCTTCTCCAACTTTCTCTTCCTCTGCCGGTTTTCCTTCTTCTGCCACCTTCTCTTGCTCTGCCACCTTCTCTTCCTCTGCCACCTTCTCTTCCTCTGCCACCTCTTCCTCTGCCACCTTCTCTTCCTCTGCCGGCTTCTCACCCTCTGCCGGCTTCTCTTCCTCTGCCGGCTTCCCTTCCTCTGCTGGCTTCCCTTCCTCTGCCGGCTTTCCTTCCTCTGCCACCTTCTCTTCTTCTGCCGGTTTCTCTCCCTCTGCTGGTTTCTCTTCCTCTGACACCCTCCATTCCTCTGCCGGCTTCTCTTCCTCTGCTGCCTTCTCTTCCTCTACCGGTTTCTCTCCCTCTGCTGGTTTCTCTTCCTCTGCCACCTTCTCTTCCTCTGCCGCCTTCTCTTCCTCTGCTGCTGCCTCTTCCTCTACCGGTTTCTCTCCCTCTGCTGGTTTATCTCCCTCTGCTGGTTTCTCTTCCTCTGACACCCTCCATTCCTCTGCCGGCTTCTCTTCCTCTGCCACCTTCTCTTCCTCTGCCGGTTTCTCTCCCTCTGCTGGTTTCTCTTCCTCTGCCACCTTCTCTTCCTCTGCCACCTTCTCTTCCTCTGCCGGTTTCTCTCCCTCTGCTGCCTTTCTTTCCAACTTTCTCTTCCTCTGACACCCTCCATTCCTCTGCATCCTTCGGCTTCTCTTCCTCTGCCGGGCCGCTCTCTCACTCTGCCGGCTTCTCTTCCTCTGCCTGCCCACCTCTTTCCTCTGCCGGCTTCTCTCTCTGTTTCTCTTCCTCAGCTGGGCTTCTCTTCCTCTGCTGGCTTTCCTCCATCTTCTCTCCCTCTGCCGGCTTCTCTCCCTCTGCCGGCTTCTCTCCCTCTGCCTGGCTTCCCTCCCTCTGCCCGGCTTCCTCTCCTCTCTGCCGGCTTTTTCTCCGCTCCCTTCTGCCACCTTGCCCCTTTTCTGCCGGCTCTTCTTCTGCCGGCGGTTTCTCTCCCTCTGTTTCCTCTTCCCGCCTTCTCTCCCTCAGCTGGTTTCTCTCCCTCTGACACGGGCTTCTCTCCTCTGCGGTTTCTCTCCTTCTCTCTCCTCCCTCTGCGCAGCCTTCTCTCCCTCGGCTTCTCTCCCTCTGCTGGCTTCTCTCCCTCTGCTGGCTTCTCTTTCTTGCTGCGCCTTCTTCTTCCTTCTGCTGGTTTCTTCCTCTACCGGCCTTTCTCTCCCCTCTCCCGCCGTGGTTTTCTCTTGACACCCTCCATCCTCTGCCGGTATCTCTTCCTCTGCCGGTTTCTCTTCCTCTGCCGGTTTCTCTCCCTCTTTCTCTCCCTCTGTGGTTTCTCCCTCTGCCACCGGTTTCTCTCCCTCTGCTAGTTTCTCTTCCTCTGGTTTCTCTCCCTCTCTCTGCTGCATTTCCTCTGCCGGGGGGGCTCTCTTCCATCTCTCTGCCTTTCCTGCCGGCTTCTTCTCCCTCTGACTGGCTTCTCTCCTCTCTTCTCCCTCTGCCGGCTTCTTTCTCCCTCCTGCCGGCTTTTCTCTTCCTCTGCGGTTTCTTCTGCCCTTCTTCTCTCCCTTCTGCCGGCTTGTTTCATTCTTGCCTGCTTTTCTCTCGCCGGTATCTCTCTCTCTGCCGGCCTTTTCTTCTCTTCTCTGCCCGGGTAATCTCTTCCTCTGCCGGTTTCTCTCTTCCTCTGCCGCTTTCTTCTTGCTCTTCCCTCTGCGGCTTCTCTTCCTCTGCGCTTCCTCTGCTGGTTTTTCTCCCTTGGCTAGTTTCTTCCTCAGCTGGTTTTCTCTCCTCTTGTGCCTCTCTTCCTCTGCTGCCGGTTTCTCTTCCTTGCCGGTTTCTCTTCCTCTTCCCTCTGCTCTTCTCTTCACTGCCGTTTCCCATCTGCCGGCTTCGCTTCCTTCTGCGGTTTTCTCTTATGTGAGCTGGTCTTCTCTCCTCTGCTGCCCTCTCCCTTCTGCCGGTTACTCTCCCTCTGGTTCTCTTCTGCTGTTTCTCTCCCTCTGTCGCCTTCTCTCCCTCTGCTCTTCTCTTCCTCTGCCGGCTACTCTCTCCCTCTGCCGCTTTCTCTCCTCTGCCCGTCTCTCCTCTGCCTTTCTCCTCTGCCGCCTGTTTCTTCTCTTCCTCTGTTCTCTCTCTCTTGCCGCCTTCTCTTCCTCTGCTGGTACCTTCTCTTCCTCAGCCGGTGCCTTCTCTCCTCTGGCAGTCGGTTTCTCTTCCTCTGCGCCTTCTCTCACCCTCTGCCGCCTTCTCCTATCCGGCCCTCTGCCAGCTTCTCTCCCCTCTGCCCGCCACCTTCTCTTCCTCTGCTGCCATTTCTCTCTCCCTCTGCCGCTTCCTCCCCCTGTCCGCTTCTCTCTTGGCCGCTTCTCTTCCTCTGCCGGCTTCTCGCCTACCTTCTGCCGCCTTCTCAGCCGGTTCTCTCCCTCTGCGGCCTTCTCTTCCTCTGCTCTTCTCCTCTGCCGGTTCTCTTCCTTTCTGACCGCCTTCTCTTCCTTTGCTGCCTTCTCTTCCTCTGCGGTTTCTCTTCCTTCTGCCGGCTTCTCACTGCCGGCCTTCGCTCCCCTCTGCCTGCCTTCTCTGCCGGTTCTCTCCTTCTGCGCCTTCTCATCTGCTTGCTTCTCTTCCTCTGCGGTTTGTTCTCTTTCTTCATGCCGCCTCGTTCCTCTGCCGGCTTCTTCTCCTCTGCCGGTTTTTTTCTCTGCAGGTCTTTCTCTTCCTTCTTGCCGGCTCCTCTCCTCTGCGAGTTTCTTCTCTCCTCCTTCGGCTTCTCTGTCCTCATGCCGCCTTCTCCCTCTGGGTTTCTCTCCCTCTGCCGGTTTCTCCTTGCCGGTTTCTCTCCCTCTGTGTTTCTGCCTGCTTCTCTTACTGGCTTTCCCTTCCTCTGCGGCTTCTCTTCCTCTGCCGGTTCTCTCCTCTACGGTTTCTCTTCCTCTGCCTGCTTCCCTTCCTCTGCTGGCTTCTCTTCCTCTGCTGGCTTCTCTCCCTCTGCCGGCTTTTCTCCCTCTGCCGGCTTCTCTTCCTCTGGCGGCTTCTCTCCCATCTGGCGGCTTCTCTCCCTCTGCCGGCTTCTCTTCCACTGCCGCCGTCTCTTCCCTGCTGGTTTCTCTTCCTCTGCCGGCTTCTCTCCACTGCGCCGTTCCTCTCCTGCCTTCTCTTCCTCTGCCGGCTTCTCTCCCTCTGCTGCTTCTTCTCTTCCTCTGCCTGCTCCTTCTCCTCTGCCGGTTCTTCTCTTCCTCTGCTGGTTTCTCTTCCTCTGCCGGCGTCTCTCCCTCTGCCGCCTTCTCTTCCTCTGCCGGCTTCTCTCCCTCTGCTGGTTTTTCTTCCTCTGCCGGCTTCTCTTCCCCTGCCGGCTTCTCTCCCTCTGCAGGTTTCTCTCCCTCTGCCTCCTTCTCTCCCTCTGCCGGCTTCTCTCCCTCTGCCGGTTTCTCTCCCTCTGCTGGTTTCTCTTCCTCTGCTGGTTTCTCTTCCTCTGCCGCCTTCTCTCCCTCTGCCTCTCCTTCTTCTCCCTCTGCCATCTCTCCTTTCTGTTCTCTCCCCTGTGGTTTTCTCTTCTCTGCTGGTTTTCTCTCCTCTGCCGCTTCTCTCCCTCTGCCTCCTTCTCTCCCTCTGCCGGCTTCTATCCTCTGCACGGTTTTCTCTCCCTCTGCCGGTTTCTCTCCCTCTGCTGGTTTCTCTTCCTCTGCTGGTTTCTCTTCCTCTGCCGCCTTCTCTCCCTCTGCCTCCTTCTCTCCCTCTGCCGGCATCTCTCCCTCTGCTGGTTTCTCTCCCTCTGCTGGTTTCTCTTCCTCTGCTGGTTTCTCTTCCTTTCTCTCTCCTCTTGCCTCCCTCTCATCCCTCTGCCGGCTTCTCTCCCTCTGCTGGTTTCTCTCCCTCTGCCTGGCCTTCTCTTCCCTCTGCTGGTTTCTCTTCTCTGCCTCTTCTTCCTCTGACTCCTTCTCTCCCTCTGCCGGTTTCCCTCTCCTCTTTGCGGCTTCTGCGCCATTGCCGCTTCTTCTCCTCTGCCGGCTTCTCTTCCTCTGCCGGTTTTTTCAGCCCGCTTCTCCCCTCTGGCAGTTTATCTTCCCTCCCGCCTCCTGTTCTCCCCCTCAAGCTGGTTCTCTCCCTCTGCCAGGTTTCTCTCACCCTCTGCTGGTCTTCTCTTCTGCTCGGCTTTCTCTTCCTCTGCCGCTTATCTGCCTCTGCCTCCTTCTCGTCTCCTCTGCCGGCTTCTCTCACTCTGCCGGCGGTTTTCTCTTCCTCTGCGGTTTCTTCCCTCTGCAGCGTTTCTTCCTCTGCTGGTTTCTCTTCTCTGCTCCCTTCCTCGCCTTCTCTCCCTCTGGCTCTCTTCCTTCTGCTCCCTCTGCCGGCCTCTCCCTCTGCCGGCTTCCTTTCTTCCCTCTGCCGCTTCTCTTCCTCAGGCGGCATCTCTCCCTCTGGCGCTTCTCTCCCTCTGGCTGTGCTTCTCTTCCACTGCCGCCTCTCTTCCTCTGATGCCTTCTCTGTGTCACTCGCACCTTCCTCTCCCTCTGCCGGCTTCTCTCCCTTTTAGCAAAAGGTTTCTCTTCCTCTGGCCTCGGCTATCTCTCCCTGTGCTGCCTCACTCTCTCTCCTTCTCTCCTACTGCTCTTTCAACCCTTGCGCTCTCTCTCCCTCTGCCGTGCGCCTTCTCCGGTTTCCTTCCTCTCTTCCTCTTGCTTCTCTTCCCTGCTGGCTGGCCTTCTCTCCCTCTCTCTCCACTGCCGGCTTCTCTTCCCCTCCGGCTTCTCCTTCTGGTTCCCTCTCCTTCTTCCCTTGCTGCTCTCTTCCTCTGCCTCTTCTCTCCCTCTGCCGCTGATTCTCTCCCTCTGACCTGGTTTCTCTTCCTCTGCCGGTTCTGCCTCTTCCCTCTGCCGCTCTCTCCCTCTGGCGGGTTTCTCTTCCTCGCTCTGCTGATCTCTCCCTCTGCCGCATCTCCTCTCCCTCTGCCTCTGCTGTCTCTTCTTCCTCTTGCCTCTGGCCTTCTCCTCCACTCCTCCTTCTCTCCCTCTGCCGGCCTCTCTGCCGTTCTCTTCCATCTGCCTGTGTTTCTCAGCCAGCTCGGGGTATCTCTGCCCGGTTTCTACCTACTGCCGGTGCCGGCTTCTCTACCCTCTGCGGCTTCTTTCCTCTGCGGCTCTCCCTCTTCCTCTGCCGGCTTCTCTTCTGCCGCCTTCTCTTCCTTCTGATGCTTCTCTCTTGCCGGCTCTCTCTCCGTACTGCCGCTCACTTACCCTTCTCTCCTCCCTCTTACCGGCTTCCTCTCCCTCTCTGACCGCTTCTCTCCTTGCGCCTCTCTCTTGCCGCTTTCTCTCCCTCTGCTGGTTTCTCAGCTCTGCTGGTTTAATCTTCCTCTGCCGCCTTCTCCCCATCTTGCCCCTCTCTCCCATCTTCCGCTCTTCTGCCTCTTCCCTCCTCCGGCTCTCTCCCTCTTGCCGCCTTCTACTCCTCTGCCGCTTTCTCTCCCTCTGCTGGTCTCAGCCTTCTGCCGTTTTATCTTCCTCTGCCGCCTTCTCCCCCATCTGCGCCTTCCTCTCCCTCTGCCGCTTTCCTCTCCCTCTGCCGCCATTCTCTGCCTCTGCATGCCTCTTCTGCTCTGCCGCTTTCTCTCGCCTCGCCGGCTTCTCCTCCTCAGCGGCCCTCTCTCCCTCTGCCGCTTCTCTCCTCTGCCGCTTCTCTCCTCTGCCGGCTTCTCTCTCCCTCTGCCGCTTTCTCTTCCCTCTGCCGGCTCCTCTCTGCCGGTTTCTTCTTCTTTCTTTCTGCCCGCTTCTCTCCCTTCTGCCTTCTCTCCCTCTGCTGGTTTCTCCTCCTCTGCCGGTTTCTCCTTCCTCTGCTCCCCTCTCTGCCGGCTGCTTTCAGCCTTCTGCCGCCTTCTCCTCCGCTTTATCTGTTCCTCTGCACCTTGTCCTGCCTCTGCCGCCGGCTTCTCTCCCTCTTCCGGCTTCTCTTCCCTCCTGCCGGCTTCTCTCCCTCTGCGGCTTCTCTCCTCCCGTTTCTTCTCCCTCCGCCCGCCGTTTCTCACCCTCTGCCTGGTTTCTCTCCCTCCGCGGTTTCTCACCTCCGCTGGTTTCTCTCATAAGCTCGCTGGTTTCTCTCCTCCGCTGGGTTTCTCTCCCTCCGCTGGTTTCTCCATCTGCTATCGTCTCATCCGAGGTTCTCTCCCACCGCCGGCTTCTCTCCCTCCGGCGGTTTCTCTCCCTCCGCCGGTTTCTCACCCCTCCGCTGGTTTCTCACCTCCTGGTCTCTCCCTTCCGCTTTCTCACCCTCCGCTGGTCTCTCTCCCTCCGCTGGTTTCTCTCCCTCTGCTATCTTCTCTCCCTCTGCCGGCTTCTCTCCCTCCGCCGGTTTCTCTTCCTCCGCCGGTTTCTCACCCTCCGCCGGTTTCTCACCCTCCGCCGGTTTCTCTCCCTCCGCCGGTTTCTCACCCTCTGCCGGTTTCTCACCCTCCGCTGGTTTCTCTCCCTCCGCTGGTTTCTCTCCCTCCGCTGGTTTCTCTCCCTCCGCTGGTTTCTCTCCATCTGCTATCTTCTCTCCCTCTGCTGGCTTCTCTCCCTCTGCTGGCTTCTTTCCCTTGCGGCTCTCTCCCTCTGCTGGCTTCTCTCCCTCTGCTGGCTTCTCTCCCTCTGCTGGCTTCTCTTCCTCTGCTGGTTTCTCTTCTTCTGCTGGCTTCTCTCCATCTGTACCTTTCTCTTCTCCAGTGGCCTTTTCCTCCTCCTTGGCGCTCTCTTCCGTTTTTGACTCAGCCTCTCCTGCCTTTTCTGCATCTGCCCCCTTTTCCACCTCCGCCGCCGCCTCCTCTGCTGACTTCTCTTCATCTCCAACCTCCACTGCTGGCTTCTCTTCATCTCCAACCTTCTCCACTGCTGGCTTCTCATCTCCAAGCTTCTCTTCATCTCCAGCCTTCTCTTCCTCTGCTGGCTTCTCTCCCTCTGCTGCCACCTCTTCCCCCTTCTTTCGTGTCTCCGCTCTTCCACCCTCCTGCTTTTTTCTTCCTCTCCTGATACCTCACTTGCACCAGCCTCGCATGCCCTTCCGCTTGCCTGCTCTTTCTCTGCCACGTCCCCCTTCTCCTGCTCGCCTTCCTTCGGTTGTTCTTCCGCGCCTCCTGTTTCCTCTCCTTCCTTCTTCCCGGTCTTCTCCTGCTCTGATGTTTCTGCTTCCGGTCCTGCCTGCTGGTCTTTCCCCTCTACTTTTTCCTCACCCTGTGTCAGATCTTCTTGTCCCTCCTGCACGTCCTTTTTCTCGCTGCCGCCCTCCATCTCTTCCATCGCTCCACGTACTTTGTAGGTCGGTTTTGGTAGCTCCTTCCCGAGTTCCCTGTTGTTGTTTTGCTGCCTACTTTATCCTGGTGTTGATCTCAACATTACTGATCATCACAGCGATCTGACACATCCAAGATCTTCTACTGATGAGGTGCTTTTCACCCAAAAAAAAACAGATAAAAAAAAAAAAAAAAACAAAAAAAAAAAAAAAAAAACAAAAAAAAAAAAAAAAAAAAAAAAAAAAAATAAAAACTGCGTCAGTTTAAGACAAATTTCTTCTCGAGATGAGGGATTGTTATTTGCGAGACGGAGGGGAGGGTTAATATAGTTTATTATTCTGCATGGTGGCCCTGCCAGGGTTTTCAGACGGACATTTGTGTGTGTGATGTTTGTGACATCAAGGCGGGATGTCAGTATTAGCTGTGCATCAGCACCTGATGTCACAAGGAGGACTGAGCCTGTCCCACAACTCTGGCCCACTCCACCGCTCACACCGCTGTTCACACTGCGCGTGGAATACACGCTCGCACGCGCGCACGCACTCCTCAGAGGCTGGCTTCTGGGTGGGGAAGGGGGGGAATGTCACGGTTTATCATAACCCAGCTCGCAGGTCAACAAGGTGGTCAAAAAAGTCAAAGGCCGTCCGTAGGTCCCCGAGGAGGTCGAGAGTAATTCAGCACCGAAGATACACACAAAAAAGCTGGAGTAACTCGGGACGGGCAGACTCTTTTTTATTTTCTTATTTATTTCCTTTTATTTTTTCCTTTTTCTCTTTTTCTTATTTGTTTATATGAGCATCTCTGGCGAGAAGAATTGGGTGACGTTTCAGGGTCGAGACCCTTCTTCAGACCCGAAACGTGACCTGTTCCTTTTCTCCAGAGATGCTGCCTGCCCCGCTGAGTTACTCCAGCATTTTGTGTTTATCTTCGGTTTAAACCTGCACCTGCAGATCCTTCCTACACAAGGTGTTTGGCACATTGGCCTTCATCAGTCAGAGCATTGAGTATAGATGTTGGGAGGTTATGTTGCAGTTGTACAAGACGCTGGTGAGACCGCATTTAGAGTATTGTGTTCAGTTCTGGGCACCACGTCATAGGTTAGATGCTGTCAAGCTGGAAAAGGTATGTAGAAGATTTAGAAGGACGTTGCCAGAACTCGAGGGCCTGATTTATAGGGAGAGGTTGAGCAGGCTGGGTCTCTATTCCTTGGACCTCAGGAGGGTGAGGGGTAGTCTTATAGTGTATAAAATCATGAGAGGAATAGATCGGGTAGACGCACAGAGTCTCTTGCCCTGAGTAGGGGAATCGAGGACCAGAGCACATAGGTTTAAGGTGAAGGGGAAAAGATTTAATAGGAATATGAGGGGTAACTTTTTCACATAGAGAGTGGTGGGTGTATGGAACAAGCTGCCAGAGGAGGTAGTTGAGGCTGGGACTATCTCAATATTTAAGAAACAGTTCGACAGGTTCATGGATTGGACAGGTTTGGAGGGGTATGGACCAAGCGCAGGCAGGTGGGACTAGTGGAGCTGGGTGGGCAAGTTGGGCTGAAGCACCTGTTTCCACACTATATCTCTCTATGACTCTCACCTTTCGAAATTAGCACCGATTCAACGATGTACCACCTCAGGCGATGTTCACGGCGATGTTTTAGAACGGCACAGTGCAGGAACGGGACCTTCGGCCTACAATGTTTGCACCGAGTGTATAGGAAAGAACTGCAGATACTGGTTTAAATCGAAGGTAGACACAAAATGCTGAAGTAACTCGGAGGGACAGGCAGCATCTCTGGAGGGAAGGATGGGTGACTTTTCGGGTCGAGACCCTTCTTCAGACCTCGATATGTCTTACACCTTATTACACCACAATAAGATTACATTCAAGGATAGATTGAATGTGGAGAGGATGTTTCAACTAGTGGGAGAGTCTTGGACCAGAGGGCACAGCCTCAGAATTAAAGGACATTCTTTTAGGAAGGAGATGAGGAGGAATTTATTTTGTCAGAGTGGTGAATCTGTGGAATTCATTGCCAGACGGTAGTGGAGGCCAAGTCAGTGGATATTTTTAAGGCAGAGATGGATAGATTCTTGATTAGTATTGGTATCAGGTGTTATGGGGAAAAGGCAGGAGAATGAGGCTAGGAGGGAGTGATAGATCAGACACGATTGAATGGCGGAGTACACTTGATGGGCCGAAAGGCTTAATTCACATGAACTTATGAAATTGCCTTAATAGAAAATAAAACAGTATCGCACAGGAGATAGATACAAAGTGCTAGAGTAACTTATAGGGACAGGCAGCATCTCTGGAGTGAAGGAATGGGTGACGTTTCGGGTCGAGACCATTTCTTTGGACCTGAAAAGTCACCCATTCCTCCTCTCCAGAGATGCTGCCTGACCCGCTGAGTTACTCCAGCATTTTGTGTCTATCTTAGGTATAAACCAGCATCTGCAGTTCCTTCCTAAATCACTGGAACAGGCCCTTTGGTTTGCAATATGAGAATTTTTGCCACCACCAACCACCATCCCATCAGATAGTCCATTCCAGATTTCAACTCCTCTGGGGTAAAAATATCTCCTCAGGATCCTCTTTCAAACCCCTGTTCTTAAAACATATATCTCTCTAATTTGGACACTTCTGCTATGTTTACAAGTTTTCTGACTATCCACTTATTTTAGTTTAGGTTAATTTAGAGGCTCGCCAGTTGAGAAAAGTGGAAAAGGACCATACCATTCAAAAAAATCAGATCAGATAAAGGTGAATTGTTTACACTTCCAAAAGACATTAACGAAAGATTTGACCAATTCTACCAAAATTTATATACATCCAAAACATCAACAGAAACGAGAAAAATTACAAACTTTCTTTATAATTGTAATCTTCCGACACTTAATGCGGCAGAACGAGAGGAATTAGGAGCACAGATTTCAATTAAAAAAAAGAGGAGTCTATCAGCTTATTGAAGAATGGCAAAACACCAGGCCCAGACGGGTTTAGTAACAAATTTTATAAAAGATTTTACGAGGTAATCGCCACGCATCTACATAACCTTTATATACACGCATTTAAAGAAGACGCTACCACAAACCCTAGCCGAATCGACTATTACACTTATACCCAAACAAGATAAAAATTTGGAAGATCCGGGATCATACAGAGCAATTGCCCAGTTAAACACAGTTCATAAAATATTAGCTAAAACTCTGCCAAGAAGATTAAGTAAATACGTTAATAAATTAATACACTCTGATCCAACTGGGTTTATACCCAAGAGAAACTCGTTTAATAATTTGAGATGCCTGTTCAACACAATGTACTCACATAGAACGATAAAAGAAGACTTATCAATTATTTCATTAGACGCAGAAAAAGCATTTGCTCAAGTAGAATGGAAATATCTTTTTACAGTATTGCAAAAATTCCAGTTGGGAGAAAATTTTATTTCATGGATAAAACTGTTATATGATAAGCTGATGCCAGAATACTGACTAATCATATACTCTCAACTAAGTTTCAGCTATCCAGGGGCAATAGACAGGGATGTGCACTATCACCCGTTATTTGCCCTTGCAATTGAGTACATCCGTATTGCGATTGAGTAGAAGAGTACATCCAAATATTCATGGCTATATCACTAAATACTCCAATAATAAAATATCATTATATGCAGATGATTTACTACTTTATATCACCAATTCCCAAGTTAGCATTCCAAGTATATTAAATCTTATAGAGGAATTTGGTTCCTTTTCAGGGTATAGAATAAATTGGAACAAAAGTGAAATTATGTCAATAAAACCTCCTAAAATTCCCTTTCAGAATTGCTACGGAAAAATTCAAATATCTTGGTGTTCACGTAACCAGAAAATACACTCCTCTATTTCAGGCAAACTTTCCTCCTTTAGTTACTAAATTAAATGCTCTTATTCAATTTTGGAAAACACTTCCGATGTCTCTCATAGGCAGGATAAACGCCATAAAGATAATCTTCCTCCCACAAATACTGTACTTATTTCAATCAATACCTTCCTATATATATTTTTTTAAACTTGACTCTCTGATCACAAACTTTATTTGGGATTATAAAACACATAGAATCCATAAACGGCATCTATGTAAACCCAAAGAAATTGGTGGACTGGCTCTTCCCAATTCTTTATACTACTATTGGGCAACGAATATTAAAAACGTAATCTATTGGTTAGACAACACATGCCAACAGGTGGAATGGTTAATAATGGAGAGAGAGGATTGCTCGCCTTTTAATATAGGCGCAATTCTTCGAAACTGCAATAAATTTGAAACCACTATATGAGAAAAACCTGATTATCCACAGTACCTTACGAATCTGGAGACATGAAGTCAACCCTTAAACTGAGAAATGTACCTCTTCTCTCACTAATTGCCAACAATCCTTCGTTCAAGCCATCTATTTTAGACAAAACGTTCACACATTGGAAAAGATTAGGAATCAAAAAACTCAGAGATCTTTATGAGATGGGAACTCTTCCCTCATTTCAAGAATTACAGTCGAAATATCACCTGAAAGGTTGTCAATATTTTAGATACCTTCAAATTCGAGACTACCTGAAATCATATACACAAGACTATCAATCTTTGTTGCCAGACATACTAGACGAATGAATAAATAGAAACTCGGAGTCAAACAAGTTAATATCATACCTGTATAACAACCTTTTAAATATAGAAATCCCATTGTCAGAAGTAATTAGAAGAGCTTGGGAAGATTAACTTGGCCTAAAAATTCTAAAAGATGGGAGGAAAACCTTCTATATATACACAATTGTTCAATTAACGTTAGGCATTCGTTAATCCAATTTAAAATACAGCACAGACTCTATTATTCAAAGTCTAAACTGAATAAGACCTTTCCAAATGTATCTCCTATTTGTGATAAATGTCTTCTTCAGGAAGCAACTATAACCCATTCTTTTGTCTCTTGTATAAAGTTACATAATTTCTGGAGAGGAATGTATGAAATGTTTTCAAAAACACTAAAAATACAATTGGATCCCGATACGGATTTGATCATTCTAGGTAGGTCAGAAGCCTGCTCTGAGCTATCATTATTTCAAAGACGTTTCCTTAATTATGGCCTGATAATGGCAAAAAAACGAATACTAATTTTGGAAGCATATATCAGTCCCTACTCTTAAGATGTGGATTATAAACATGTCCGAGATGCTACATCTTGAAAATATTAGACTTGTCTTGGCAGAAAAGCCAGATCATTTTTCGAAGACATGGACACCATTCAAGATGCCGAGAAGTGTGTTGAGCTCTGGCTGAACAACTTCTAATCTTGTGTGCGGACCCGATTAGAAGAACCCTACTCTACACACGCACACTCGGGATAGTTTTACATTTATACATACATTTATAAACCGAGCCAATTAACCCACAAACCTGTACGTCTTTGGAGTGTAGGAGGAAACCGAAGATCTCGGAGAAAACCCACGCAGATTACAGTTACCGTAATCAGGATCGAACTCGGGTTCTCTGCCGCTGTAAGGCAGTAGCTCTACTGCTATGCCACCATGCTGCCCATTCCTATGCCCCTCGTAATATTTTACATTTCTCAGCCTCTTTTTTTGCAAGTACATAGAAGATTACAGCCCAGGAACAGACCTGTGTCTTTATACTAGCTTCAAAGTCTAGTTTGTACCACCATCTGAGTCGTCTTATTAAGCCTCAATGTCCGTGACTCGTTTTCACCTAGCCCACAGCTGATAATGGCCTGCTTCTTTTATCATTGATACTTTTTTTACATATCTTTCATTTATTCTATATCTCTCTATATCACCATCTATATCTCTCATAGACTAAAATGCTGGAGAAACGCAGCGGGTGAGGCAGCATCTATCGAGACCCGAAATGTTGCCTTTTTCCTTCGCTCAAGTCAAGTCACGTCAAGTCAAGAGAGTTTATTGTCATGTGTCCCAGATAGGACAATTAAATTCTTGCTTGCTGCAGCACCAACAAAATATTGTAGGTATAAATACAGAACAGATCAGTGTGTCTAGATACAGTGTGTCTAGATACTGTCTATATACCATAGATGCTGCCTCACCCGCTGAGTTTCTCCAGCATTCTTGTCTCCCTTCGATTTTCCAGCATCTTCAGTTCCTTCTTAAACATCTATATCTCGTTTCCCTTTCCCCTGACTCTCAATCTGAAGAAGGGTCTCGACCCACCACGTCATCCATTCCTTTTCTCCAGAGATGCTGCCTGTTCTGCTGCGTTATCAAGCTTTTT
Source organism: Okamejei kenojei (assembly GCA_035221665.1). Taxonomy (NCBI): domain Eukaryota; kingdom Metazoa; phylum Chordata; class Chondrichthyes; order Rajiformes; family Rajidae; genus Okamejei; species Okamejei kenojei. Next base: position 52,522 of record JAVHYY010000205.1, on the reverse strand, counting down.
TGTGCCCAGCCTCCTGATAAAGCCCCATCTGCCAGTGATTTTTCGAGATTTCTCTTTTCCTTCCTAATTTCCTTTTTAAACGTCGACCTTTTTTTATACTATTGACAGGCCACCCCATCATTAGATAGACACAAAAAGCTGGAGTAACTCAGCGGGTCAGGCAGCATCTCTGGAGAGAAGGAATAGGTGACGTTTCGGGTCAAGACCCTTCTTCAGACTGAATAAATGTCACCTAATCCTTTGAGTAACTCAGCAGGTCAGGCAGTATCTCTGGAGAAAAGAAGGTTTTAACTTCTGGTCATTGGTCCAACCATCTGGCTATCAAAACCTCCCCTCACCTGTGCTCACTGTCACCTGCCATGCTTTGCCTTGCACCTCCTCTCTCCCAGCTTTCTTCTCTCCCCCCCCCCCCCGACAATCAGTCTGAAGAAGGGCCCCGACCCGAAACGTCACCTTTCCGCGTTCTCCACAGATGCTGCCTGACCCACTGAGCTACTCCAGCACTTTGTGAAATGTCACCTAGCCAAGTTCTCCACAGATGCTGCCTGACCCGCTGAGTTACTCCAGCACTCTGTGAAACGTCACCTATCCATGTTCTCCACAGATGCTGCCTGACCCGCTGAATTACTCCAGCACTCTGTGATACGTCACCAATCCATGTTCTCCACAGATGCTGCCTGACCCGCTGAGTTACTCCAGCACTATGTGAAACGTCACCAATCCATGTTCTCCACAGATGCTGCCTGACCCGCTGAGTTACTCCAGCACTCTGTGAGACGCCACCTATCCATGTTCTCCACAGATGCTGCCTGACCCGCTGAGTTACTCCAGCACTCTGTGAAACACCACCTATCCATGTTCTCCAGAGATGCTGCCTGACCGGCTGAGTTACTCCAGCACTTTGTGTCAGAATTTTAACACGTCTTTATCCATAACTCTCCCCGTTACTGCGTGGGTGTTCTCCGAGATCTTCGGTTGCCTCCCACACTTCAACGGCGTACAGGTTTGTAGGTTAATTTGGTATCAATGTAAAATTGTCCCGTGTGTGTGTAAGATAGTGTTCGTCTGTGGGGATTGCTGGTCGACGTGGACTCAGAGGGCCAAAGGGCCTGTTTCTGTGCTGTAACTCTAAACGGAAAATTACACTAAACTTCAATCACTTGCCCTTCCCAATGTTTAAGAGTAGATCAAGCTTTGCCCTCTACTGTGTCATGCCCTCTACATATTGCCTTATCCTCATCTGTAACAACTTTACATGGCATTACAGCCACTACCTCTAAAGTGTACCCTTACTAGTACTCTCTTCCCCGAGAAGTGTGGAGTTTGTACGTCCTTCCCGTGACCTGCGAGGGTTTTCTCCAGGTGCTCCGGATTCTTCCCGCAATCCAAAGACATACAGGTTTGTGGGTTAATTGGCTTGGTGGAAATGTAAAATTGTCCCTAGGGTGCATGGGATAGTGCGAGTGTACAGGGATCTCTAGTCGGCGTGGACTCGGTGGGCCGAAAGGCCCCGTTTCCTCGCTGTATCTCTAAACGAAACTAAATTTAAACTACAATATGGTCCAATAATATCCCTTCCATCGTCAGTACATTTACATACATGGCTAGGAAGGCCTCACGTACTGACACCCCTACCTAGAATCGAGCACTCGTGACCTTAATAAATTTGGTACTGTAAATCAAAAATCTGACTTACGCACAAAACAGGGTTAGTTTATTCCCTCTCGCTCTCCATCCTGAGACATTGATCTTTCAGGCAGTCTCATGCGCGAGAGCGTTTGCCGCGTTGACAGTATTTTCGTAGAGAACTCTCTAATTACGGAACCCTTTCGTTACCCAGGGGACGGCCTGAACTGTGTCACAAAGCTCAGGAATTCCATCCCCTCTCACCCTCTTTAACCCCGAGCCAACCCCGCCACTATTGATGACAGACACAAAGAGCTGGAGTAATGGGCCTGTCCATCTTAGGCGATTTCTTCGGCGACTGCCGGTGACTGTCATAGTAGAAGCAGGTCGCTGAAAAACCGGCGACTGGAGAATGGGCCTGTCCCACTTAGGCAATTCTTTGGGCGCCTGCGGGCGAATACGACATTGAAATTCACCGAAGTCAGCACCGGCGACAGCCTATGTCACCTGGCGACAACCAACGACATCCTGGGAACTGCCTACGACATACTGGCGACTAACTACATTAATCTGTGACAACTTATGACCAAGTTTGATTTTTTTTTAAACTCTGGAGAGCTCTTGGGTAAACTTGTATAGTGGGGCAGGCCCTTAAACCTCCCATCTCATGACTAAACCTCCCGCGTCACGACTAAGCTCCACCTCACATCTTAACCCCAGCTCACCTCCACTCAACTAAACCTCCTACCTCACACCTAAACCTTGCCTCGACTAAACTGTACCTCACTAAACCTCGCCCCTCAACTAAACCTCACATCTCACGACTAAACTCCACCTCACGACTAAACGCCGCCTCACACCTAAACCTTGCCTCGACTAAACCATACCTCATTAAACCTCACCCCTCAACTAAACCACACACCTTAACTTCACCTCACGCCTTAATTCCACCTCACCTCCACTCAACTAAACCTCCCACCTCATGACTAAACTCCGCCTTACACCTAAACCTTGCCTCGACTAAACCATACCTCACTAAACCTCACCCCTCAACTAAACCTCACACCTCACTAAACTTCACCTCACACATTAACCTCACACCTTAACTCCACCCTTCACACCTTAACTCCACCCCTCACACCTTGATGGCCCTGTCCCATGTTACGAGTTCATTCCAAGAGCTCGCCCGAGTTTAAAAAAAAATCAAACTCATGGTAAGCACGCAGAATGTATGTAGCGGGTACCTTGGAGCTCAGGACGTGTCTTAGCGGCTCGTAACGCTAACGGCAGATACTCGGGAAAAGCGGTAAGTAGCAATGTTACAACATTTTGAGATTTTTAAAATCAAGTCTACAATTTATCCCATCAGATAAAGCATAAAGAGAAGTTTAATTTGACACCTAATTCACTTTCATATCTTCAGTATTAAAAAAGCTATGCCCATTTTCATACTCGGAAATTAGCATCTTGTTCCCTATTGCTTTTCCATGACCCAGTGACCTTACGTGCAACCCCCCTATTGCTTTCCATTGACTTAACTCAAAAGCATTGATCGAGGACAGTCAAAAGCCCACAACTTTCTTAAAAATTATGAGAAATGAATGAAAATGCCAGTTATTATAGATTGAAGCATTCTGAAACAAATATGAAACAATCTTACTTGGATGACCTGAAATTAAAGCATGCAATTAGTTAGTTACCTAATTGTAGCCAATTGCAAAATTCAATTACTATATCTAAACATCTATCCATTTGTTAAGAAAAGATTAACATTTGAAAAAAGCGTAAGTGTCCAAATAACATTCACACAAGAATTCACAATATAACATGATTTTAAAATCTCATTGTCATGAATTAATAGGCCAAATCGAAGGAATTTAATGTTTAACTCGCGTAAATTAATGGCCATTTAAATGATCTTGCGAGTGAGATTTTGTGGAACGCGATCATTTGGAACGTTGCGGTTGCGGTGAATTTAAACCCCATATTGGCAGGAAAAACATTGCCGGTTCGTATATTTACATAATCACATTTTTGCTGATGAAATTTTGATTAAAGTAATCCTAAGAAGCAAGTTTATATGTAAAGTAAACGACTTACATTATGTTTTGTCCCGTACGTGAGATCCGTCCCGTTGCCGGTGTTGACGGCATTAGAAGTAGACTTTTATTTTACTCCAGCAATTAAATTGTCCCGCGGTTTTTAAAAAAAACTTCCGAGAACACAAGTTGGAACGATTTTTCAGCATCAGATAGTAGCCCGAGAAAATATATCTTGGACAGGCAGGAGAAAACGGCATTTTAATCCCGCACCCCCCCCCCCCCCCCCCCAAAGGCGCCAAAGTTGCGCACACGGCTGAACTGCAGTGCTGCTGAAGGTAAGTTTTGTAACATACCTACGGAAAGCTCGTGAAGACTCGTGAAGTTTTTTCAACATTTTGAAAAATGTTCACGAGAGCCCCGAGTACCTACGAGCGGCTATTACCGTAATTCTCCGAGTTCGAATCAGGGGAAACTCGGAAGAACTCTTGAATTAGCTCGTACAATGGGACAGCCCCTTAACTCCACCTCAATAAACTTCACCTCACACCAGGGCCTGTCCCACTTTCACAACCTAATTCACAAGCTTTTTTTACTCGTGGACATTTTTCATCCGGCTAGAAAAATGCCCCGTCCTACTTGATGCCACGAGTACCTACGGCTAGCATCACGACCTACCTACGACCTTGTGACGACCATGCTGCAAGTATGAGTCAAGGGCAAACTCGGCAGAGGTCGTGAATTAGGTCGTGAAAGTGGGACAGGCCATTTTTAACCTCACACTTTAACCTCACAACTAAACTCCACCTCGCACCTTAACCCCACCTCACCTCCACTTAACTAAACCTCCCACCTCTCACCTAAACCTCGCCTCGACTAAACTGTACCTCACTAAACCTCACATCTCACGACTAAACTCCAACTCACGACTAAACTCTGCCTCACACCTAAACCTTGCCTCGACTAAACCATACCTCACTAAACCTCGCCCCGCAACTAAACCTCACACCTCACTAAACTTCACCTAACACCTTAACTCCACCTCACCACCACTCAACTTAACCTCCCACCTCACGACTAAACCCCACCTCACACCTAAACCTCGTCTCGACTAAACCTTACCTCACTAAACCTCACCCCTCAACTAAATTTAAGGTAGCTCTTTCTTCCCAAAAACCCTTTCTCCACCACCACCAGTTTAAAAAGTCTTCCATCCACCACCAGTTTAAATTCCAATTTGGGACATCCTGGAGGACCAAGAAACCAGGAAACCTCACACCTCACTAAACTTCACCTCACACCTTCACCTCACGACTAAACTTCACCTCACACCTTCACCTCACACCTTAATTCCACCTCACGACTAAACTCCACCTCACGACTAAACTCCACCTCACGACTAAACTCCCCACACCTTAAGTCCTTCACCTCACGACTAAACTCCACCTGCACGACTAAACCCCACCTCACGACCTAACCCCCACTCACACCCACCTCTAACCCCACCTCACGACTAAACCCCACTCACGACAAAACCCCACTATCCACTAAACTCACCTTACGGACAAAACTTCAACTTTTCCCGTCTCGACTAAACCCCACCTCACGACTTAAACTTCTTCCTCACGACTAAACTAAACCCCACCTCACGACTAAAACCCACCTCACACTAAACTCCACTAAACCACCACTCACGACTAAAACTTCACGATTAAACTCCCACCTCAACGACTAAAACCCTCACGACTAAACTCCCACCTCAACTAAAACACGTCACGGACTAAACCCCACCTCACGTCTAAACTTCTCCTCACGACTAAACCACCAAACTAAACCCCACCTCACGACTAAAACTTCAACCTCACACCTCCACCTCACACTAATAACTTCACTAAATTCCTTAGCCTCACGACTTAAACTTCACCTCACGACTAAACTATCACCTCCACACCTTCACACTCAACTACCTTAATTCCACCCACACAACTCCTAACCATCACGACTCACACTCACCTCCAACGACCTTCACCTCAGACGTCACCCTCACACCTTAATTCCACCTCACAACTAAACCCACCTCCACCACACGACTACACTTCAACCTCACACCTTCACCTCACAACTAACCCACTAAACCCCACCTCAAGACCTTAATTCCACCCTCACAACTAAAACCCCCACCTCACCTCCGACTAAACTCCACCTCACGACTAAATTTTAAACTCCACCTCACGATAACCTTCACGACTAAACATCACGACTAAACTCCACCTCACGACTAAACTCCACCTCACGACTAAACTCCACCTCACGACTAAACTTCACCTCACGACTAAACCCCACCTCACGACTAAACTCCACCTCACGACTAAACTCACCTCAACTCTGACACCTCACGACTACTAACTTCACTGACGACCTTCACCTCACGACTCACGACTAAATTCACCTCACCTAAACCTCACCTCACGACTAACGACTTCTCGTCCCTTCCTCACACCTTCACCTCACCTTCACTTCCAACTAAACCCCACCTCACGACTCTTAAACAAACCTCCACCTCACGACCTAAACCCCACCTCATCACCCCACCTCACGACTCTAAACTCCCACCTCAAACACCTTAATTCCCACCTCACAACTAAACCCCACCTCACGACTAAACTCCCACCTCACGACTAAACCCACCTACAAAACTCACACTCACGACTAAACTTCACTCCCTCACGACTAAACTAAACCTTCACCTCACGACCTCCCTAAACCCACCTCACGACGCTAAACTCAACCTCACGACTAAACTCCACCTCACACTCCACCTCACGACCTAAACCCACATCACGACTAAACTTCACCTCACTTCACCTGGGACTAAACCCACCTCACGACTACTCCACCTCACGACCTCACACCTTCTAAACAAACTCACACCTTCACTAAAAACACCACCTCTAAACGCTCACACCTTAATTCACCTCACAACTAAACCCCAAAACTCCCACCTCACGACTAACTTACTCACTAAACCTAAACACCACACTAAACTCCCAACCCCACCTCACGACTAAAAACGATAAAACTCACACCTCACCTCACGACTAAACCTTCACTCCTCACGACTAAACCTCCACCTCACGGACTAAACTACCCCACCTCACGGACGGATAAACTCACCATCCACCTCACGACTAAACTCCCCTCACGGACTAAACCCCCACCTCACGACTAAACTCCCATCACCTTCACGACTAAACTTCACCTCATGACTAAAACTTCCACCTCACTACCTAAACTTCACCTACACACCTATAACCACCTCACGACTAAACTTCACCTCACGACTAAACTTCACCCTCACGACTAAACTTCCACCTCACACTAACCTTCACCTCCGACTAAACTTCACCTCACGACTAAACCCCACATCACGGACTACCTTTCACCTCACGATAAACCCCACCTCACGACTAAAAACTTCACCTCACGACTAAAACCCACCTCACACTAACACCACCTCCTCACGACTAAACTCCACCTCACGACTAAACACCCCACCTCACGGACTAAAACTTCACCTCACGACTAAAAACCCACACCTCACGACTAACTTCACCTTCACCCCTCTAAACCCCACGACTAAACTCCACCTCACCACACGACTAAACTTCACCTCACACTCCACCCCACAAAAACTTTCACCTCACGACTAAACCCACCTCAACGACAACTCACCTCAGACTAACCACTCACGACTAAAAACCAACTTCACCTCACAGACTAAAACTTTAAATACTCCACCTCACAACTAAACTTCACCTCACGACACCCAAAAACTCACACTAAACTTAAAACCTCACGAACTAAACCCCACCTCACGAGAAACTCCACACTCACGACCAAAAACCTCACGACTAAACCACCTCACAACTAAACCTTCACCTCCACACACCACCTCACCCACCTCACAACTAAACCTTCACCTCACGACTCCACCCTCACGACTAAACTCCACTCACGACCCTCCACCACTCCACCTCACGACTAAACCTCCACCTCGACTAACCTCAAAACACCTCACGACTAAAACCCCACCTCAACGCTAAACTCAACAAAACCCAACGACTAAACCTCTCGACTAAACCACAACACAAAAACAACAAAAAAAAAACAACTCACCTACACCTCACCTTCCCTCACGACTAACCTCCACCTCACGACTAAACAACACCCCCCCCCTCACGACCTCCACCTCACGACCTCACACCACCCACCTCACGACCTAACTTTCACCTCACGACTCACGCTTCACCTAAACACCTCACACCACACACACCTTAATTCCACCTCACGACTAAACCCCACCTCACGATACCTCACACTCCACCTCACCTTCACGACTAAACTCCACCTCACGACTTCCACTCCACCTCACGACTAAACTTCACCTCACTACCCACCTCACGACTTCACACTCATCCCCTCACGCCTCACGACTAAAACCCAACCTCACGACTAAACTTCACCTCACGACGAACCTTCCCACCTCTAAACTGGCCACCTCACGACTAACTTCACCTCACACCTCCTCACGACAACGACTAAACCCCCCTCACGACCACTCTCCCCCTCACGACTAAACCCCACCTCAGACACCTCAAGACTAAACACGACCATTCACAACCTTCACCTCACGACTAAACCCCACCTCACGACTAAACTCGACCCCACGACGAATCCGCGGCCTCGTGGGGTGACGGATCGCGTGAGGTGGGAGTTTAGTCGCCTCTCTCGCGCCCCCGCGGCCAAACGGCGGTTGAGTTTAGTCGTGCAAAGACGACAGGTGTTGAGGAGCGCTCCTCTATGAAGTCTTTGTAGTGGCGGTTGGGAGTTTGTCGAGTTTAGTCGTGCGCGGTCGCGGAGTGTGCGCTGAGGTGGGGGCGGGGTCGTGAGGGGCGGGGCGCGACGTTGTCGTCCGAGTCGGTCGACGTCCGGCCAGTTTAGCGTCCGCATCCTCCCACCGGCTCTCTCGGGCAGTGCGTGAGCCGCGCGGAGGTTAGTCGTGAGGTGGGAGTTTAGTCGTGGGGGGTGTTTAGTCGTGGTGGGAGTTTACGTGGGGTGGGAGCTCGTGTGGGAGTTTAGTCGTGAGGTGGGAGTTTAGTCGTGAGGTGGGGGTTTAGTCGAGAGGTGTCGTGAGGTGGGGGTTTAGTCTGAGGTGAAGTTTAGTGTGAGGTGGAGTTTAGTCGTGGGTGGAGTGTGTGGGTTTAGTCGTGAGGTGGGAGTTTAGTCGTCGACCGTGAGGTGGGTATAGGTGAGGTCGGAGTTTAGTCTGAGGTGAAGGTGGAGGTGTTTAGTCTGTGAGGGGAGTTTAGTCGTGGGGTGGGAGTTTAGTCGTGGGTGGGGTTTAGTAGTCGGTTTTAGTCGTGGGGTGGGAGTTTAGTCGTGAGTTTAGTCGTGAGGTGGGAGTTTAGTCGTGAGGTGGGAGTTTAGTCTAGGGTAGGGAGTTTAGTCGAGGTGTGAGTCGTGGTGAGGTGGAAGTTTAGTCGTGAGGTGGTAGTTTAGTCGTGAGGTGGAGTTTAGGTGTGAGGTGGTGTTTAGGGTGAGGTGGAGTTTAGTGTGGTGGAGTTTTAGTCGTGAGGTGGGAGTTTAGTCGTGAGGTGAGGTGTGAGGTGGAGTTTAGTCGTGAGGTGGGAGTTTAGTCGTGAGGTGGAGTTTAGTCGTGAGGTGGAGTTTAGTCGTGAGGTGGGAGTTTAGTCGTGAGGTGGGAGTTTAGTCGTGAGGTGGAGTTTAGTCGTGAGGTGGGAGTTTAGTCGTGAGGTGGGGAGTTTAGTCGTGAGGGTGGGAGTTTAGTCGTGAGGTGGGAGTTTAGTCGTGAGGGGAGTTTTTAGTTGGGAGTTTAGTCGTGAGATGGGGTTTAGTCGTGAGGTGGAGTTTAGTCGTGAGGTGGAGTTTAGTCGTGAGGTGAAGGTGTGAGGTGGAGTTTAGTCGTGAGGTGGAGTTTAGTCGTGAGGTGGGAGTTTGTCGTGAGGGGAGTTTAGTCGTGAGTGAAGGTGTGGGAGTTTAGTCGTGAGAGGTGAGTCGATGAGGTGGAGAGTCGTGGAGTTTTAGTCGTGAGGTGGGAGTTTAGTCGAGAGGTGGAGTTTAGTCGTGAGGTGGGAGTTTAGTCGTGAGGTGGGAGTTTAGTCGTGAGGGAGGTGAGGGAGTTTAGTCGTGAGGTGGGAGTTTAGTCGTGAGGGGTGGGAGTTTAGTCTGAGGTGGGAGTTTTAGTCGTGAGGTGGGAGTTTAGTCGTGAGGTGGGGGAGGTTTTAGTCGTGAGGTGGGGGTTTAGTCGTGAGGTGGGAGTTTAGTCGTAGGTGGGGTGGTGAGTGGAGTTTAGTCGTGTGTGGGTGGAGTTTAGTCTGAGGTGAGTGAGTGAGAGGTGGAGTTTAGTCGTGAGGTGTGAGGTGGAGTTTAGTCGTGAGGTGGGGTTTAGTCGTGAGGTGGGGTTTAGATAGGTGTTTAGTCGTGAGGTGGGGTTTAGTCGTGAGGTGGGAGTTTTGAGAGTAGTCGTGGGGTGGGAGTTTATCGTGAGGTGGGGAGTTTAGTCGTGAGGTGGGGGGTTTAGTCGAGAGGTGGGAGTTGTAGTGAGGGTGGGGGTTTTAGTCGTGAGGTGGAGTTTAGTCGTGAGGGTGGGTTTAGTCGTGAGAGTTTAGAGTTTAGTCGTGAGGTGGAGTTTAGTCGTGGGAGTTTAGTCGTGAGGTGGGAGTTTAGTCGTGAGGTGGAGTTTAGTCGTGAGGTGGGAGTTTAGTCGTGAGGTGGGAGTTTAGTCGTGAGGTGGAGTTTAGTCGCGAGGTGGGAGTTTTAGTTAAGTGGAGGTGAGGTTAAGGTGTGAGGTTAAGACGTACCCGCTACGTACATTCTACCTGCTTACCATGAGTTTGATTTTTTTTCAAACTCGGGAGAGCTCTTGGAATGAACTCGTACCGTGGGACAGGGCCATCAAGGTGTGAGGGGGTGGAGTTAAGGTGTGAGATAAACTCCATCCCACGACTAAACTCCATCTCACGAATAAACCGTATCTCACTAAACCTCGCACCTCAAATCAGGTTAATATGTGAGGTGGGGTTAAGGTGTGAGGTGGGGTTAAGGTGTGTGGTGAGGTTAAGGTGTGAGGTGGGGTTAAGGTAGTAATGTTACAACATTTTGATATTTAAAAAATCAAGTCTGCAATTCATCCCATCAGATAAAGCACAAAAAGGAGTTTAATTTGACACCTAATTCACTTTCATATCTTCAGTATTAAAAAGTTATGGCCATTTTCATACTCGGAAATTCACATCTTGTTCCCTATAGGGAGGTTTCACGGCAGTCAGGTCACGACCCATGTCCCGTACTGTTGCTGCGCTACTCCAAGTGGAGTACACGCGATGAACTGCAGGTAAGCACTGACCATTGTTTCCAGCGTAGCGGGCCTGTTAAAACTCGACTGCCAAAATAGTCAAGTTTTGCGCTGTAAATAATTATGGAAATCGGGATAAGCGTGAGATACATTCATCCTCCTTCAGAATTCCAAACGTGAGGAGAAATGACGGTAGATAGAAGCGAGAGCTGAAGGGACAACAACAGCCAGAGTGCTTGACGAACACTGGCTGTTTGTTCACTGCATTTCATCAACTCTAAGGGATTATTTGTGTTTTTCCTTGATTCCTTTGGCATCTAAAAAGTTTCAGAAGGGATAAATCTGGCTGTAAAATTTTAAAATCGCCCATGGTTCTCAAGTGGGTTTTTACATACAAAAAGAAAACGCCTCTGAAGCAAAATTTACAGCCAGATTTGATGAAATGCAGTGAGCAAATGCGATAATTCCCAATTTTTTCAATTCCGATATCTGCACGGCCAATGTTCGCCAAGCACTTTAGCTGGTGTTGTCCCTTCAGCTGTCGCTTCTCTTTACCTTCATTTCGCTTCACTTTTGGAATTCTGAAGTTGCGTACATGTCTCTCACACTTACCCCGACTTCCACAATTTTTGACAGCGCAAAAATTCAACATTTTGGCGGTTTTTAACAGGTAGGAAAGTACGCGTTTCTCGCATTAATAACATATACCGGAAGTTACGGATGTCCTCCAGATGGACTGAGCGGCTCCGTGCGTCAAGCCCTATGACCCAGTGACCTTACGTGCAAACCCCCTATTGCTTTTCCATTGACTTAACTCAAAAGTAGTGATCGAGGACAGTCAAAAGCCCACAACTTTCTTAAAAATTATGAGAACTGAATGAAAATGTCAGTTATTATAGATTGAAGCATTCTGAAACAAATATGAAACAATCTTACCTGAATGACCTGAAATTAAAGCATGTAATTAGTTAGTTACCTAATTGTGGCTAATTACAACATTTAATTACTAGATCCAAACATCTATCCATTTCTTAAAAAAAGGTTAACATTTTTAAAAAGCCTAAGTGCCCAAATAACATTCACACAAGAATTCACAATACAACATGATTTTTAAATCTCATTGTCATGAATTTATAGGCCAAATGGAAGGAATTTAGTGTTTAATTCCCGTAAATTAATGGGCATTTTAATCATCTATCAAGTGGGATTTTGTGGAACGCGATTGACTGGAACGTTGCGGTTGCGGTGAATTTAAACCCCATATCGGCAGGAAAAATACTACCGGTTCGTATGGGTCCTAAGTCACCTTTTCGCAACGTGAAATTTTGATTAAAGGCATCCTAAGAAGCAAGTTTATATGAAAAAATAAACGGTGTACCTTGCCTTGTCCCCTACGTGAGATCCGTCCCGTTGTCAGCATTGATGGCATTAGAATATGATTTTAATTTAACTCCTGTTAAATTATCCAGCGCTAATTTTAATAAACTTAATAAAACAGCAGTCGAAGCGATTTTTCATCAACAACTAAACAGTCTGTTCAAAATCAATTTGAATAGTCTGAAGAAAAAACGCATTTTAAACCCGCCCCCCCCCCCCCCCCCCAAAGGCGCCAAAGTCGCGCACACGGCCAGGGACAGAACTGCAGCGCTGCTGAAGGTAAGTTTTGTAACATACCTGGTTAAGGTGTGAGGTGGAGTTTAGTCGTGAGGTTAAGGTGTGATCGTGAGATGGGAGGTTTAGTCGTGACGTGGGAAGTTACACCGGCGACTGTCAAGTTGCCGGCAGTCGCCTGAAAAACCGGCAACTGGAACGCCGACTGTCAAAGTGGAACACACACACAAACACAGCCCGTTATGCAGGCGGGGGATAGGGCAAGTGCTGTCTAAAAAAAATTACACAGTGCAAAGCCAAGGTGATACAGGCACACACCACGATGAACAGGAAGGTAGGCGCTGTAATTAAGATGGCTGAAGGGCCTGTCCTCCTTGGCGATTTTTTTTTTCGGCCACTGCCGGCGTCATATCAGTGTCGCCAAAAGATTTTGAACATTTCAAAATCCAGCGGCGACAAAAAAATGTTGTGACACTTGAAAAAACACCGCGCGCCAATACGTCATCATGCTGCATCACCGCCACGTCACGCCGCAACTTTTTCGGTGACCTGATACGTCAGTCATGATGCCGGCAGTCGCCGAAAAAGTCCCCAAGTGGGACAGGCCCTCGAAGCACAGTTTACGTATGGTAAGTCCTTTAAAAGAAGGAGGGAGAGGGGAGGGAAAGGGGGAAGTCGAGACTGGAAACTACTTTTAAGAAGCCAGAGATACACGGCTGTGAATCTCGGCGGACATTTAACATTAACCGGTCGGTTATCCTTGGTTCTGAAAACGATTGCTTACTTTTTATTTCCCCCAATTCACCGGTCAGCACCGGCTACAACCTACAAGAACCTCCGAGAACCTTCGACCTCCGAACTGGCAACCCACCTGGACCTCCTGCCGACCCACCTACGGCACGAGACTTCTTGCTACTCTCTAGTCGCCGCTAATTTTTCAACATGTTGAGGCCGCGACTAGTTCCCAGGATGCGGGAACTCCTCGTGACCATGAAGGCGACTCCCCGGCAACTACCCGCGAACATGTGGCGACTGCATAGTCTCTTGCAGTTACCTGAAAAATCGCCTAAGTGGAACAGGCCATTAGTCGTGAGGTGGGAGATTTAGTCGTGAGGTGGGAGGTTAAGTTAAGTTGAGGTGGGGGTTAAGGTGTGAGGTGAGTGAGGTTTATTTGAGGGGCGGGGGTTAGTGAGGTACGGTTTAGTCGAGGCGAGGTTTAGGTGTGAGGAGAGGTTTGGTAGTGAGGTATCATCGAGGCAAGGGGTTTAGTCGAAGTGTAGGTGAGGTGAGGAGAAGTGGGTGTCTGAGCACAGGAAGGGAGACCAAGGTGTTGCTGAAGGAGACGAGACCATTGCCTTCTGTGGCAGAAGAATTCCACAAATTCACAACTCTGGGTGAAAAAGTTTCTTCTCATCTCAGTGTAAGGCAAAGAGACGTTTAAGGTAACGCATTTTTTGTAACGATTTTTTTTAGCTGTATGAGGCCATTTATTGAAACATATAAGATTATTAAGGGTTTGGACACGCTAGAGCTAGGGTCGGCAACCTTGTTCTGCAAAGGGGCCAGGACACATGTCTGTGAGCGGATGGCGGGCCACATCTATCACATGTACGCATGGATCCTGCCCCAGATGGCAGGCATCAAATCACGTGTTCACGGAAGGTGTGCGACCGAGCTCGGGGCTCGGCCACGCTCGGGCCTCGGCCGCTCAGCCATTGCGGCCGCCAGCGCAGGCCTCCTTGCGTCACCACGGCCTTCGGGCTCGGGAGGTATCAGAGATGAAGGAAGTCTGTGAGCCGGATGCATACGGGACATGCGGGCCGGATGATTTCGGGTTATAGGCCGCATTCGGCCCGGGGGCCTTAGGTTGCCGACCCTTGCACTAGAGCCCGGAAATATGCAAGAGGCAGGAAACAGGGGCCACAGTTTAACAATAATGGGTAGGCCATTTAGAACAGAGATGAGGAAATACTTTTTCATACAGATGGTTGTGAAATAATTATAAATAATTTAAAACGCTATTAACATTTGACAGTAATTAAAATTTGTGGAGATCTGTCGTGGAACAACCTAATCGAAGAAGATAACAGCAGTTACCCAGACCTCATTGCTGGTTGCAATAGCGAATGGGGCCCCTATAACAGTTGACGTTTCAGGCCCCCAAAATGTAGGTCTGTCACTGCGTGACCATAATATACTAAACTAAACTCAAGCTTGCATGTGATCCATATCCCTCTATTCCCTGCATGTGGGCAGACTGGGCTTCACTGGAATTTAGAAGGATGAGAGGGAATCTTATAGACAATTTGTAAAGGATTGGACAGGAGAAATGTTCCCCAGGTTTGGCGAGTCCAGAACCAGGGGTCACAGTGTAAAAATAAGGGGTTGGCCAATTAGGACTGAGATGAGGAAAAACTTTCACCCAGAGAGTTGTGTGAATCTGTGGGATTCTCTGCCACAGAAGGCAGTGGAGGTCAATTCACTGGCTGTTTTCAACAGAGAATTAGATTTAGCTCTTAGGGCTAAAGAAATCAAGGGATAAGGGGAAAAAGCAGGAACAGGGTAGTGATTGTGGATGATCAGCCATGATCATATTGAATGGTAGTGCTGACTCGAAGGGCCGAATGGCTTACTCGTGCACCTGTTTTCTATGTTTCTGTATCCATGTGCCTATCTAAATGCCTCACTCTTATGTCCCTTCATTACCATCCCTGGCAGTGCGATTCAGGCCCACAACACTGTGTAAAAAGGAAATTGCCTTACACATCTCCATTAGAGTTTGCCTCATCCACCTGAAACCTGTGCCCTGGACATTTCCACTGTGGAAAAATGGTGATGAATGTCTGTGTCTCACGACAAAGCATTTTTATTGTTTATTTATCTGACAAGAAAATCCTGGTTTTCAACGTGTCCCTGTAAGGGCAAGAGGTGAAGATGGTAAGTTTGGAGAACCCTGGTTAATGAAGGGAAAATAAGGAATCCCCAGCCCTGAGCTCTGATCTCTGGATTGGACTTTATACCCCTAACCCTGTTCTCAAAATACTGGATTGGATCTTACACATTGGTCTTGAACTGAGATATCTGGATTGGACATTAAGCCAATGGTTTTGAGCTCGGATCTGTGGATTTGATCCTAAAGCCCTTGTGCTTAAGAGCACAAATCTCTAGAGTGGGCCTTAAACTCATGATCCCGAGCTCAAATTTCTTAAACATCCAGTTTTGATGTCTTGACTGGACCTGGTCTTGAGCTCAGATCTCCAGATTGGACCTTAAACCCCTGGTCATGCGCTCAAATCTCTAGATCGGTCCTCAAACAAGATATTGAGCTCAGATCTCGAGATGGACCTTAAACATCTTGTGCTTAGATCTCCAGATCAGACTTTAAACCCCTGGTATTGAGCTCAGATCTCCAGATTGTACCTTAAACCCTGGGTCTCGTTCAGATCTCCAGATTGGACCTTAAACCACTAGCCTTGAGCTCAGTTCTCCAGATTGGATCTTATTCATGATCATGAGCTCAGATCCCTTGAAATGGATATAGTCGAGTTCTGTGTAGGAGAGAACGGCAGATGCTGGTTTACACCGAAGATAGACACAGAATGCTGGAGTAGCTCAGTGGGACAGACAGCATCTCTGGAGAGAAGGTCACCCATTACTTCTCTCCAGAAATACTGACTGGCCCGCTGAGTTACTCCGGCATTTTGTGTCAATGACTGGATTGGATCTTAAACCCCAGGTCTTCTCAGATCTCCACATTGGACCTTAAACTCATGATCTTGAGCTACAATCCCTTGAGATGGACCTAAACCCTCTAGTCTTGAATTCTGATGTCTAGATTGGACCTTAAATCCATGGTCTTGAGCTCAGATCTCCTGATTGGACCTTAATCTAAGATAGACACAAAAAGCTGGAGGAATTCAGCGGGACAGGCAGCATCTCTGGAGAGAAGGAATGGGTGACGTTTTGGGTCTAGCCCCTTCGTCAGACTGGCCGAACGTCTTGGTGATGGTCATGATGGTGAGGAAGTCCTCAAAGCTGACTTCCTTGCCCAAGTTCATTTCCACACACTTCATCTCATTTGGGATCAGAGGGTTCTTTAAGTAGATCTGCACCTCCTCAAGATCTCATGATCTTGAACTAAGATCCCTTGATGTGGACTTTTAAACCTCTAGTCTTGAGCTCAGATCTCTAGATTGGATCTTAAAGCCCTGGTCTTGAGCGCAGATCTCCAGATTGGACCTTAAACCCCTAGTCTTGATCTCAGATCTCTAGATTGGACTTTAAACCCCTGGCATCGAGCGCAGATCTCCAGGACAGGCCTTAAACTCAAGATCTTGACCTCGGATCTCCAGATTTGACCTTAACATCTGGCCTTGCAACCACGAGACATGGGGACTGCTATGCCAGACCTGTCCTGGGTGAACCCACCCCCCCCCCCCCCCAGCACCGAGAGCAACCCCAATGACTAAACGAGTACCACTCACATCAGGAGAATGAGTTGCTCTTTGACTTGGTGCATCTCCAGTTGGTGCCCTTTTATTGAAGGTTTGGAAAACTATAAAGGTGTCAGATTAGAATAAGCACCTCAGGTTGCCGATTTAATTCAGGTTAAGTCCATTTGAAGGTGTATCTGCCTCAGCTTATATCAAACTAGAATAAACCTGGGGTTTGGGGTGGAGTGGAAGGGGCCGGCGGGAAGAGGATCCCAAGAAGTGACGGTCAGGCACACAGCAGTCCTTCCTGCCTCTGCTTTGCCTGCTTCTCTTTCCAAGTCCATGAATAGGCTTTGAAGGCCTCGAGAAAGGCAGGGTTCCTCAAGGCAGCCTGGAACTTCCTTTGCATGTTCTGCCTCCGGCGGAGCTGGGGCTCCTTGATCTTCTTGCTGTGGCTCTTCTTGACAGGACCCTTGGCGCCCTTGGCCGGCTCCTTCGGCAGGTGGGGACGACCGGGCGGCTTCTTGGCCGCGGGGGGGACGGGCTTGGGGCTTCTGGGTTTCTCCTCGGCCGACTCGGCTATTGTCTCGGGGCTGGTGGCATGCTCGGACTCTGCCTCTTCGCCGTAGCCCTGGGCGGCGGCGATGAACTTGTTGCGGTAGTACGCGGCGACCACGCCCTTGGTCTTGGCCGAGAGGAGAGGGGAGCTGACCAGCTTGTTGATGGCCTGGAAGATCACCACCGGAGTCGCCACGGTGCTCTTGCACTCCTCGTACTCGGGGGCCAGGTACTGGCCGAACGTCGCGGTGTCGGTCATGATAGCGAGGAAGTCCTCGAAGCTGACCTCCTTGCCCAAGTTCACTTCCACACACTTCATCTCATTCGGGATCAGAGGATTTTTCAAGTAGATCTGCACCTCCGCCATCACGTCGAGCAGGCTGTTGATGTCGATGCAATTCTGCTTGTCCAAGGAGAACATGTCGAAGATCTCCCGGAAGGCTTTGACCTGCTCCTCATTCAGGGGAAGTTCCTGATATTCCTCATCCGGCTCCAAGATGTCTACGTACGTGGCCAAGCTGTAGATGGTCTGACCAAGGAACATGGGTGGTGGGAGAATATGCTTCTGCTTGGTGTCTGCCTTCTTGCTTTTCAACCTGGCCCCTTTCTTCTTCCTGTAGTAATACCTGATGATCTTTCTGGTCGTGTCCTCGGACAGCATCTGAGTCTGGATGAACCTGGAGAGTATCTCGAAGAAGATGGTGTTGTCGACGGCCCCCGTCTGGGGTACTGAGCCCTCGCAGCGGTCCGGCAATTCCCTGTAGAAGAGGAAGAAGAGGCGGGTGCTGGTCACCAGCCTGAGAAAATCCTCGAACGTGGCTTCCCCGTCCCCGTCAGAATCGAGAGCCTCCAGGGTGCTGTAGATCTCCGCTTCGGCCATTGGAATCTCGATGTCGGCCAAGGTAGTCCTCAGGCTGGAGAGATCAATGACTTCGTTGGCGCTCTGGGAAAACTGCAAGAAGATCTCATGAAAGGCCTCCCGCTGGTTGGGGGTAAGAGGGGGCTCTTCCAAAATGTCGTCTTCCTCCGCCTCGTCCTCTTCATCATCCTCGTCGCCGTGCCTGTGGCCAGGAGGGGGCATCTCACACACCGACCCGTCCGATGAGGACTCGTCCTCCTCATCCCCTTCCTCCCCCCCCTCCTCCTGCTTCCGTTCCGCCCTGCCGGTGCCCCTGTCCAGCTTCTGCTCCACCTGCTGCATCATCTTGTCGATCAGCAGGGCCACCTCCTCCACCACCTTGTCCACCAGCTCCTCCACCCGCTTGCCGGCCTCCTGCTCCGACCGCCACCCCTCGCCCGCCAGCCAGTTAATGTTCTCGTTCATGGTCTCCACCACCGCCTGCTCGATCCGCCCCTTGTTCTCCTGCCTCCACTTCTCCGCCATCCGATCCATCACCTTGTCCATCATCTTCTCCATCACCCGGTCCACCACTTTCTCCATCACCTTGCCGAGGCCCACCACGGCGTCCCTGTTGGCCCTTTCTGCAGGCCCCTCCTCCCTGTAGGCTGGCTTCTCCTCTGTCTCCATTGCGTTTCTCCAGTCAATTCCCTACCAAGGATAAATCCCCGCCCACCCCCCCCACCTCCCCCCCCAACCCAGCCCACCTGTGACCACGGGGGTCGTACAGTGGCCTTCCTTTGGGAAGCAGGGTCCTGGCTTCCCAAAGGAATCGGTTCCCAATTTGCTGCCTGGCCGCCTGCTTCACCTCATTCAGCACACTGCCACCCTGTCTCATATCGGGTGCCACCGTCTAGTCGACCCGCGAGGTCCCGTTCCACTCGTGGCTGACATTGCAAACAGAGCTCCGTCCCAGCGCCCGCCTTAACAACATGAGGCCCTTTCAGCCTGAATCTGATTCTTTCCAAGGGAACAAGGCAGCATATTTTGCTGCCACACTTTGTCATTGTAGCTGTGGGGTTTTTTTAAGGGGGGGGATGCCAGTCTGCTTGCTGTGATGTCTGGTCTGTTTTATGACCTCAGGCGGTGATGCTTTCCCCCGGGTCTGCTCGCCAAGTCACAAACTGCTGCGATTCGCCGTTCACCACCGCCTCCTTTCACCCTCCCCGTCCCCGTTTTTTCCCGATCCCGATTCCTTCCACCCCCCCCCCCCCCCTGCACCCCCCTCACTCGCAATGGCACACAGTATGGGAGGCAGCCAGTGACCCTACAAGGTAAACTGGGGGGGGGGGGGGCAGCACGGGACAATAAAGGGTCGGCCATTTTGGACTGAGATGAAAAACCCGCTGAGTTAATCCAGCATTTTGTGTCTACCCATATAAAATTGTTAAAGGATTGGACAGGCTTGATGCAGGGTGTCCAAAACCAGGGGGGGTCAAAGTTTAAGAAAAAGGAGTAAGCCATTTAGGATTGAGATGAGGAGAAACTTTCTCACCCAGAGAATTCTCTGACACAGAAGGCAGTGGAGGCCAATTCACTGGATGTATTCAAGAGAGAGTTGGATATTACTCTTAGGCCTAAGGGAATCGAGGTATATGGGGAGAAAGCGGGAATGGGATACTGATTTTGGATGATCAGCCATGATCATATTGAATGGTGGTGCTGGTTCGAAGGCCCGAATGGCCTATCCCTGCACCTGATTTCTATGTTTCTAACTCCAACTGCCCCCAGCAGATTGGGAATAAGGAATATCTTATATACTTTAAACAACAAGAGTGCCAGCACTGAGTCTGAAGAAGGGTCTCGACCCGAAACGTCACCCATTCCTTCTCTCCAGAGATGTTGCCTGTCCTGCTGAGTTACACCAGCATTTTGTGCTTGTTCAAGATTCCAGCATTTGTAGTTTCTTGTGTCTCCAGATACAGTATATGGATCGAGTGATACTGTTTGGAAACAGGCCCTTTGGCCCAACCTGCCCACACCGGCCAACATGTCCCAGCTACACTAGTCCCACCTGCCCGCGTTTGGCCCATATTTCCCTCCCCATCTGTCCAATCTATGTACCTGTCTTACTGTTTCTTAAACATTGGGATAGTCCCTGTCTCAACTACCTCCTCTGGCAGCCCGTTCCATACACCCACCACCCTTTGTGTGAAAAGGTTCCTATTAAATCTTTTCCCCTTCACCTTGAACCTATGTCCCCTGGTCCTCGATTCCCCTACTCTGGGCAAGAGACTCCGTGCATCTACCCGATCTATTCCTCTCATGATTTTGTACACTTCTATAAGATCGCCCCTCATCCTCCTGCGCAACATTGGAATAGAGACCCAGCCTAATCAAACTCTCCCTGTAGCTCACCCCCTCTAGTCCTGGCAATCATCCTCCTATCTGCAGTTCCTCCCTACACCTGAACTGAACTGATTAGGAGGGATTTAGTGAGGGCAATTTGTGGACAATTTGCAGGCATATGGGATGGCAATTGGCCAGCATGGGCAAGTGAAGATGAAGACCTTATTCTTGTACTGTACATCAAACATGATACGTTAAACTGATCTCATCTGCCTGTATCCCTCTTCTAATATGTCTATCCAAAAGCCTTTTCTGCCTCTAGCATGTCCAAACCCTTAATAATCTTACATGTTTCAATAAGATCCCCTCTTATCCTTCTAAATTCCAGTGTATACATGCCCAGCCGCTCCATTCTATCAACATATGACTATCCCACCATCCTGGGAATTAACCTTGTGAACCTACGCTGCACTCCCTCAATGGCAGGTGGGCCAAAGGGCCTGTTTCTGTGTTTCATCTTTCAATTAATTCCAAATTATTAGCCCGAGATCGGCTAGATTGGTTGATATCAAGAATGGGTTGTTGCACTTTGGGAAGTTAGATCAAAGGGAAGAGTGTAGGGTTAATGGCAAGACCCTTAACAGCATAGATGTGCTGAGGAATCTTGGAGCCAGGTTCATAGCCCATTGAAGGTGTCAGCATAGGGTGGTAAAGAAGGCATATCATATGCTCGCCTTCATTGTAAGGGGCATCGATTTTACAAGTCAGTCACGTTGCAGCTCTGTTAAGATGTTGATGAAAAGGTCATAAGCGATAGGAGAAGAATTAGGCCATTCGGCCCATCAAGTCTATGCCATTCAATCGTGGCTGATCTACCCCTCCCTCCTAACCCCATTCTCCTGACTTCTCCCCGTAACCCCTGACACCAGCACTAATCAAGAATCTATCTATCTCTGCCTATCTACTCTCTGGAATTTAGGAGATTGAGAGGGGATCTTATAGAAACTTACAAAATTCTTAAGGGGTTGGGCAGGCTAGATGCAGGAAGATTGTTCCCGATGTTGGGGAAGTCCAGGACAAGGGGTCACAGCTTAAGGATAAGGGGGAAATCCTTTAAGACCGAGATGAGAAAGACTTTTTTCACACAGAGAGTGGTGAGTCTCTGGAACTCTCTGCCACAGAGGGTAGTTGAGGCCAGTTCATTGGCTATATTTAAGAGTGAGTTGGATGTGGCCCTTGTGGCTAAGGGGATCAGAGGGTATGGAGAGAAGGCAGGTACGGGATACTGAGTTGGATGATCAGCCATGATCATATTGAATGGCGGTGCAGGCTCGAAGGGCTGAATGGCCTACTCCTGCACCTAATTTCTATGTTTCTATGTTTAAATATATCCACTTGACCTCCACTGCCGTCTGTGGCAATGAATTCCACAGATTCACCACTCTCTGACTAGTCCCAAAATAAATTCCTTCTCATCTCCTTCCTAAAGGAACGTCCGTTAATGCTGAGGCTATCGCCTCTAGTCCTAGACTCTCCCATTAGTGGAAACATCCTCTCCGTAGCCACTCTATCCGAGCCTTTCAGTATTCTACATGTTTCAGTGAGGCTCCCGCTCTTTCTTCTTAACTCCAGCGAGTGCAGGCCTGATGATATCAGCTTTACTGCCATGGGCACAGCGGTAGAGTTGCTGCTTTAGTGGAGCGTCACAGCGGCTGGGAAGGCGGATGAAGGCTGCAACAGAAAAGGGTCCCCGGTCGTCCTGGACTCCATGCCACTGGATCCTGACCCAGATCTGCCGAGGACCTGTCTCCCCACGTTCAACAGAGGAGAGGACAGTCACACTCGTTTCAAGTGACTGCAGATGGTATAGTGTTGGCGTGCGGGGGATTTCTGTTCAGCGCGGTCTCGGAGAATGGAGCGGCTGAGTTTGTACACTCTGGCGTTTAGAAGGATGAGAGGGAATCTTATTGAAACATATAAGATTATTAAGGGAGAGGCAAGAAACGCTAGAGGCAGGAAACATGTTCCTTCTGTTGGGGGAGTCCAGAACCAGGGGCCACAGTTTAAGAATAAGCGGTCATTTAGAACGGAGACGAGGAAACACTTTTTCTCACAGAGAGTTGTCAGGCTGGAATTCTCTGCCTCAGAGGGCGGTGGAGGCCGGTTCTCTGGATACTTTCAAGAGAGAGCTAGATAGGGCTCTTAAAGATAGCGGAGTCAGGGGATATGGGGAGAAGGCAGGAACGGAGTACTGATTGTGGATGATCACATTGAATGGCAGCGCTGGCTCGAAGGGCTGAATGGCCTACTCGTGCACCTATTGTCTATTGTCTATTGCCCCCTAAACCAAACTACTAAAAATAGCTAAACAAGATTTGAAATGCTTCTCTTACTAAGCCCCACTACATAGAACTTAGGCATATATGGTAAGACAGAACCTTTTTTCCTTGTCGAGGGCTTAGCTTTAAGATGTGAGGGGGAATGTTTTAAAGATGCGCATTGCAAGTTTTTGCACAGAGCAGGCTGCCGAGGATGGTGATGGAATTGGATACCACAGACCAGTGTTTCCTGACCTTTCTACCCTTGTGGAACCCTTGAAATCATTTTAATGTCTCAGGGAACCCCTACGTAAAAATTATTACATATCTTTTTTTAATCTCTTTCTTTCTCTTGCATAAACCTAAGGGCCTGTCCCACATGGCGATTTTTTTCGGCGACTGCCGGTATCATTGACTGACATATCAGGTCACCGAAAAAGTGGCGGCACGATGACGTGTTGACGCGCCGTGTCTACTCAAGTGTCGCAACATTTTCTTTTGTCGCCGCTGGATTTTGAAATGTTCAAAATCTTTCGGTGTCCCCGATACGTCCGTCACTGGCGCCAGCAGTCGCAAGTGGGACAGGCCCTTTTAATGTTCATAATGTAAACATAAGGTCGCCAAAAATGCTGGAGAAACTCAGCGGGTGAGGCAGCATCTCTGGAGCGAAGGAATAGGTGATGTTTCGGGTTGAGACCCTTCCTCGGACTGATGTGGAGGTGGGGGCGGAGGGAAGAAGAAAGGAAGAGGCGGAGACAGTGGGCTGTGGGAGAGCTGGGAAGGGGAGGGGAAGGAGGGAGAAAGCAGGGACTACCTGAAATTGGAGAAGTCAATGTTCATACCGCTGGGGTGTAAACCGCCCAAGCGAAATATGAGGTGCTGCTCCTCCAATTTGTGGTGGGACTCACTTTGGCCATGGAGGAGGCCCAGGACAGAAAGGTCGGATTCGGAATGGGTAATAATAAAGCAAACATAAAACATTGACCACTAAAGGCCGTTTCACACTGGCGCCGTATCGACGAAGCTAAATATGCTAAATAGACGTCGCTAAATACGGCGTACGTGGATAATAAAATAACGAATATGAAATTGAACATACAAATGACTCAAAAATACATTTACATATGAATAGCCTATTTATCACTATTTCTCTCTGGAAAGCAGGCAGTGAAGAGAACGAATGGCATGTTGGCATTCAAAACAAGTGGAGTCATGTACATGTTTTGGTCCCCTAATTTGAGGAAGGCCATTCTTGCTATTGAGGGAGTGCAGCATAGGTTCACCAGGTTAATTCCCGGGATGGCGGGACTGTCATATGCTGAGAGAATGGAGTAACTGGGCTTGTATATTCTGGAGTTTAGAAGGATGAGAGGGGATCTTATTGAAACATATAGGATTATTAAGGGTTTGGGCATGCTTGAGGCAGGAAACATGTTCCTGATGTTGGGGGAGTCCAGAACCAGACACCACAGTTTAAGAATAAGGGGTAGGCCATTTAGAACGGAGATGAGGAAACACTTTTTCTCACAGAGAGTTGTGAGTTTTTTCTCACAGAGAGTTGTGAGTTTGTGGAACTCTCTGCCTCAGAGGGCGGTGGAGGCCGGTTCTCTGGATACTTTCAAGAGAGAGCTAGATAGGGCTCTTAAAGATAGCGGAGTTGTGGGGTAAGGGGAGAAGGCAGGAGGAACGGGGTACTGATTAGGGATGATCAGCCATGATCACATTGAATGGTGGGGCTGGCCTGAAGGGCCAAATGGCCTACTCTTGCACCTGTTGTCTATTGTCTATTGACCCCTAGCGAACTCTCGCGGAACCCAAGAGTCCGGGGAACCCCAGTTGAGAAACGCTGCCATGGAAATTTAGATAAGCACATGAATATGGAGGGGTATGTATAATGGGTTGCCGGAGGAGTTTAGTTCAACGTAGTGAGAAACTGCAGATGGCCACAAAATGCTGTAGTAACTCAGCGGGACAGGCAGCACCTCAGGAGAGAAGGAATGGGTGACGTTTCGGGTCGAGACCCTTCTTCAGACTCAGGGGAGAGTGTGTTCTGGTGATATGGTCAGCTGACCCACTTAGGCGACTCTTTCGGCAACTGCCAGGGACTAGTTTTAACGGAATTCACCTACGATACCTGGCGACGGCATCTACGACAACCTACGACAGCAACAATGTCGCCACTATCGCCGAATTTGTTTTCAACATGTTGAAAGCTTTGCGGCAGTCACCCAAAAAATCGCCGAAGTGGGACATGCACATAAGGTGTGAAAACGACTGATCAAAGCAGGCGGTGGTCAGGAAATAACCATATAACCATATAACATATAACAATTACAGCACGGAAACAGGCCCTCTCGGCCCTTCCAGTCCGTGCCGACCATTTGTTTTCCCCTAGTCCCATCTACCTGCACTCAGATCATACCCCTCCATTCCCTTCACGTCCATATACCTATCCACTTTACTCTTAAATGTTAAAATCGATCCTGCCTCCACCACTTCTGCTGGAAGCTGATTCCACACAGCCACCACCCTCTGAGTAAAGAAGTTCCCCCTCACGTTACCCCGAAACCTCTGTCCCTTAATTCTCATGTCATGCCCTCTTGTTTGAAACTTCCCTACCCTCAATGGGAAAAACGTATCCACGTCAACTCTGTCTATCCCTTTCATCATTTTAAAGACCTCAATCAAGTCCCCCCTTACCTTCTGCGCTCCAAAGAATAAAGACCTAACTTGTTCAACCTTTCTCTGTAACGTAGTTGCTGGAACCCTGGCAACATTCTAGTAAATCTCCTCTGTACTCTCTCTATTTTGTTGACATCCTTCCTATAACTAGGCGACCAAAATTGTACACCATACTCCAAAATTGGTCTTACCAATGCCTTGTACAATTTTAACATTACTTCCCTACTCCTATATTCAATGCTCTGATTTATAAAGGCCAGCACACCAAAGGCTTTCTTTACCACCCTATCTACATGCGATTCTACCTTCAGGGAACTATGCACAGTTATTCCTAGATCCCTCTGTTCCACAGCATTCCTCAATTCCCTACCATTTACCATGTACGTCCTATTTTGATTTGTCCTGCCAAGATGTAGCACTTAAATGTAGAATGGTGCATTGTTAAGAAGGAACTGCAGGTGCTGGTTTCAACCGAAGATGGACACAAAAAGCTGGAGTGACTCAGCGGGACAGGCAGCATCTCTGGAGAGAAGGAATGTCTGAAGAAGGGTCTCGACCCGAAACGTCACCCGTTGCTTCTCTCCAGGGATCCTGCCTGTCCCGCTGAGTTGCTCCAGCTATTTGTGTCTTTCTATGGTACGTTATTAGCTGAGGGGAGGTGTGACAAGGAGGCATACAACTTTCACAGAAGGTCCGTGAGACTCATCAGAGAACTAAGGTGGGGGAGGGACGGAGAGATGGGGGGGGGGGGGGTGGGGAAGGAAGGGTTACTTGAAGTTAGAGAAATGAATATTCATTCCTTCCTCCAGAAGAAATTGCAGAAGGTAGACACAAAATGCTGGAGTAACTCAGCGGGTGAGGCAGCATCTATGGAGAGAAGGAATGGGCGACGTTTTGGGTCGAGACCCTTCTTCAGACCGATGTCAGGGTAGGGAGGGAGACAAAGAAAAGGCCTCGCTTGGAAAGACTGATTGGGTGCTTGGATGGATTTGAGGGGGGAGGTAAAGTGACAGGTGTTGCATTTCCTGCAGTTGAAGGGAAAAGTCCCTGGGGAAGGGGTAGTTTGGGTGGGAAGGGACGATTTGACCAGGGAAATAAATTGAATTTTATTGTCAACAAAATAGAGAGAGTACAGAGGAGATTTACTAGAATGTTGCCAGGGTTCCAGCAACTATGTTACAGAGAAAGGTTGAACAAGTCAGGTCTTTATTCTTTGGAGCGCAGAAGGTTAAGGGGGGACTTGATTGAGGTCTTTAAAATGATGAAAGGGATAGACAGAGTTGACGTGGATACGTTTTTCCCATTGAGGGTAGGGAAGATTCAAACAAGAGGGCATGACATGAGAATTAAGGGACAGAAGTTTCGGGGTAACGTGAGGGGGAACTTCTTTACTCAGAGGGTGGTGGCTGTGTGGAATCAGCTTCCAGCAGAAGTGGTGGAGGCAGGATCGATTTTAACATTTAAAAGTAAAGTGGATAGGTATATGGACGCGAAGGGAATGGAGGGGTATGGTCTGAGTGCAGGTAGATGGGACTAGGGGAAAACAAATGGTCGGCACGGACTGGAAGGGCCGAGAGGGCCTGTTTCCGTGCTGTAATTGTTATATGGTTATATGGTTATAAATTGCAGATGCTGGTTTACACTGAAGATAGACACAAAATGCTGGAGTAACTCAGCAGATCAGGCAGCATCTCTGGAGCAAAATAATAGGTGATGTTTCGGGTCGCAACCCTTCTTCTGGCTGAAAGTAGAGTGGGGAAGGGGAGGGGGCGAGGGGGGTGACAAACTGGAGGCAAGAAAAGGCCAGAACAAATCAGAGCTGGCAACAGACAACCTCAGGAAGGGCGCCAATGGCCATCATGTTGGGCAGAAGGACCTGGCATGTTGGCCTACATTGCAAGAGGATTTGAGTTTAGGAGCAAGGAGGCCCTACTGCAGTTGTACAGGGCCCTGGTGAGACCGCACCTGGAGTATTGGGTGCAGATTTGGTCTCCTAA
The DNA here is from genome assembly GCA_035221665.1 of Okamejei kenojei. NCBI lineage: Eukaryota > Metazoa > Chordata > Chondrichthyes > Rajiformes > Rajidae > Okamejei > Okamejei kenojei. The sequence goes on along the minus strand of JAVHYY010000205.1, from coordinate 24,696 downwards.
GTTGAGGAAGGACATTCTTGCTATTGAGGGAGTGCAGCGTAGGTTCACCAGGTTAATTCCCGGGATGAAAGAATGGGTCGACTGGGCTTGTATTCACTGGCATTTGGAAGGATGAGAGTGTCTCCTATAGAAACATCTAAAATTATTACTTGATTGGACAGGCTAGATGCTGGAAAAATGTTCCCGATGTTGGGGGAGTCCAGAACCAGGGGCCACAGTTTAAAAATAAGGGGTCGGCCATTTAGCATGGAGATGAGGATAAAACCTTTTCACCCAGAGGCTTGTGAATCTGTGGTATTCTCTGCCACAGAAGGCAGTGGAGGCCAATTCTCTGGATGCTTTCAAGTGAGAGTTAGATAGAGCTCTTAAAGATAATGGAGTCAGGAGATATGAGGAGAAGGCAGGAACAGGACACTGATTGTGGATGATCAGCCATGATCACAGTGAATGGCGGTGCTGGCTCAAAGGGCCGAATGGCCTACTCCTGCACCTATTTTCTATTGTCGGTAATAAGAAGTAGGCCATTTAGGACTGAGACGAGGAAAAACATTCACACAGAGAGTTGTGAATCTGTGGAATTCTCTGCCTCTGAAGGCATTGGAGGCCAATTCACTGGATGTTTTCAAGAGAGTGTTAGATTTAGCTCTTGGGGTTAAGGGAATTGGGGGATATGAGGAAAAAAACAGGAACGGGGAACCGATTTTGGGTGATCAGCCATGATCACAGTGAATGGGGTGGAAGATTGCAACCTTCACGTGGTCCGCCCTGTTTCGACTAATGCAATCAACTCGACGTGCGCAAACAGTAGATCAAATAGAACAAGTTGTCCAAAAACCTTAGGCTGTGCACGCCACACAAAAGAAGAAGATTACAGTGAATGGCGGTGCTGGCTCGAAGGGCCAAATGGCCTACTCCTTATTCTTAAACTCTGGCCTACTCCAGCACTTATTTTCTATGTTTCTATGACTGGGTGGAGCAGGGCCGGGATTGCTCAAGGGGCTGAATGGCCTCCCTCCCCGACCGAGCAAAAATAACGAGGTCTACACTCCATTGCGGGCATTTCACAGTTTGTGCATGTTAGCTATTTATTTTGTGCTGGTACTGTCAGGTACTGAGTAAAAGTAGATAACGGAAAAAAAAAACTTCCCTGTGCTCTCCATCCCTCTCGTCTCAATCCCTCCCCACCTTCCGAGCGTTCACTTGACCGTGGGGTTCCGATTCTTCCCTTTCTTCAGCTCCTCCAGCCTCCTGCTTCGTTCCGTATCCTCTGTCCTCCAGGTCCACGAGTACTCGTTGAAGATGGCGTTGAAGGCGGGGTTCTGGAGCGCCTTATGGAAGCGGCGCTCGTAGGTCACTACGCGGTGGTCCGGCTTGGCCTGCCGCCGCCGCCTCTTGGCCGCCGTGCTCGGCGCCGAGGGGACGTTGCCCTTGGAGTACACCCTGCTCCCGTGGGAGGCGGTGGTGCGGCTCGAGGCCTGGCTCCAGGTCTTGACGGCCGCCAGGTAGGGCAGGGCCTTGGTTGCCTCCGTCCCGGTCCTGGTCAGCTCCCGGTACTGGAGCATGGAGTCCTTGAACACCTGGTGGTAGTAGGTCACGATGGTCTCGCTCGCCTTGGCGTCCAGCGTCGACTGGTGGACGCTCCGGGCGATGGCGTCGAAGAACAGGGCGTCCATGGTGAAGGCCTCCTGCATCTTGGGCTGCTCACAAACGCCGTCCTCCTCCCTGGCGAGAAACTGGCAAAAGGTGTCCGTGTTGGTCATGATGTCCAAGAAGTCCTGGAAGGTCACCTCGTTGCCTTTGTTCACCGCCAGGAACTGCATGGGGATCGGGACCAGAGGGTTCCTCCTGTAGATGTAGAGGGACTTCATGATTCTCAGTAGCGAGATGCTGTCAATGTGGCCTTTCTTGTTCCGGTCAAAGACATTATGAAACTCCTTGAAGGCCTCCACTTGCTCCCGGGTCAGAGGTCCGTCGGTGTTACCATCATGGGGTTCAAGGATGTCAACGTATTGAACCAGGCGTTGAAAGTTGACGCCCATGAACCTGGGTGCCCTGACGTCCCCGCTGGCTTTCTTCTCCTTCTGCTCTTTCATGTTGACCCCTTTCCTCTTGAGGTAGTAGTACTTGACGATGTGTTTGGTGGACTCAGACGAGAGCTCACCGAGGTGCAAGATCTCCGCCAGGACCTTGTAGAACACGGTGTCGTTCATTGCGCCCTTGTGCGTCCCCGGGCAGCCGCAGGACTCCGACTCGGGCAGCTGGGCAAAGTAGTGGAGGAAGAAGCGGGCGTTGGTCACAAAGTCCACAAAGTCGTTGAAGCACACCTCGCCGTTGCCGTCGGCGTCGAGAAACCCCAGCAGCTCGAGGAGCCGCGGCTCGGGGACCTCCATCCCCACCGCCCGCAGCCCCACGCACAGGCTGTGGGCGCTGACGGCCTCGTGGTCCGGCGGGTCGGAGAAGAGCTTGAAGAGCTCGAAGAAGGCCTCCAGCTCGCCCCTGGCCAGGGGCCGCTCCTTGCTCTTACGCACCGAGCAGCACTTGTGCAGAGTGGTGTTGGGCGGCTTCGGGCATCTCCCCCTCTGCGCGTAGGTGCGCACCAGGCAGGTGGCGGGCGGCGTCGGGGCAGCTTCGGGCCTGGCCGACGGGGTCAGATGGGAGCGGGGCCGCTTGGCGGCGCACTTCTTCACCTGGCCCTCCCTCCCCTTCTCCGGCCAATGGTCCATTTTGGTGATCATGCCCTTCACCACCACGTCCACCTTCCCCACCGCCTCGGTGATCTGGTCCACCTTCCGCGCCATGCTCTGCACAGCCTGGCCAATGTTCTCCACCGCCTGGTTCTTCCTGGAGGCTTTCTGGCTCTCTGTCTCCACCAGGCGCTCCATGAATTTCTCCACCATTTGGCTCATGGCATTGCACATCAGGTTCACAATCCTGTCCACCCCTTCCGCCTTGCCCACCTCCTGTTCGCCCAACTCTTCACTTTGGCCTCCCTTGAACCAGTCGCGTTCCCCACTCATCCCCAAAGCCTCCTTCATCTCCAAACCCTCCATCGCCTCTCTTTCCTTCGTCCACTTGTCCCCTTCCCTCATTTCCTCTTTCATTTGCTCCACCCTCTCTTTCTCTGTCATTTTCACCTCTTCCATTTTCCCTCCCCTCCCCTCCCCTCTCCCCCACTCTCCCCCTATCCTTTCCCCCTCTCTCATTCTGTCCTCCACTTTTTCTCTCCCCTCTTTCCTTCCATCTTCCTCCCCTGTTTGCTCTTTCTCGCTCTCCTCTCTCATCCTCTCTTCCTTCTTCAGTCTCTCTTCCTCCTTCCTCTCTTCCTCCTTCCCCCTCTCTTCGTCCTTCCCCCTCTCTTCCTCTTTTATCCTCTCTTCCTCCTTCTTCTCTTCCTCCTTCCCCCTCTCTTCGTCCTTCCCCCTCTCTTCCTCTTTTATCCTCTCTTCCTCCTTCTTCTCTTCCTCCTTCATCTCTTCGTCCTTCTTCCTCTCTTCCATCATCCTCTCTTCCTTCATCCTCTCTTCCTTCATCCTCTCTTCCTCCTTCCTCTCTCCTCCTTCCTCCTCTCTTCCATCATCTTCTCTTCCTTCATCCTCTCTTCCTCCTTCCTCTCTTCTTCCTTCCTCCTTTCTTCCTCCTTCATCCTCTCTCCCTTCATCCTCTCTTCCTCTTTCCGCCTCTCTTCCTTCATCCTCATTTCCTTCATCCTCTCTTCCTCCTTCCTCCTCTCTTCCTCTTTCCTCCTCTCTTCCTTCATCCTCTCTTTCTTCATCCTCTCTTCCTCCTTCCTCCTCTCTTCCTCTTTCATCTTCTCTCCCTTCCCTCTTCTCTCCCTCTCTCTTACTCTCTTCTGCCCTCACTATCTCTTCCCCCCTCTCTCTCTTTTCCTCTTCCTCCTCCATTCTTCCTTCCTTCTCCACCCTCTCCTCTTCCCTCGTGCTCTCTTCCTCCCCCATCCTCCCCTCCATTCTCTCATCCTCCTTCATCCCGTCTTTCTCTCTCTCCTTTTCCATTCTCTCTTCCTCCTCTGTTTTCTCTCCCCTCTCTTCTTTCATTCCTCCTCCTTTGTCGTCCCTTGGTCCCCCCTCTTGTTCTCTCTCGCTGTCCCCTTCCACTTGCTCGCGCGGTTCAACTACCTCCCCACGTCCAAGAATTTCTTCCTCTTCCTGCTCCTCCACCTCATAAACGATATCACACACTTCCACTGATTCTTCCTTGTTAACTTCCACTTCCTCCTTTGCTTCCTCCGTGGCACTGCTCTCCTCCCTCACATGATTTGCCCATTCGCCCACTTCCTCCTTCCTCTCTGCCTCCATTCCTCCATCTTCCTCATTTCTCACCTTCTCATCTCCCTCCTCTCCGTCCCTCCATCTTTCCCCATTGACCTTCTCTTCCGTATCTTCTCTTGGCTCTTCCTCCACCCCCTCCTTTTCAACCCCCACCGATTCTCCTTCCAGTTCACCCACCTCTTCATCCTTTTTCATTTCACCTTCCTCGTCCTGACTCTTTTGCTCCAATTCCTCCTCGTCTCTCCTCTCCTTGTCCTCGTTTCCTTCCTCTTGTGTTTCTTCTATTTTGGCCGTCTCCTCCTCTTGCTGTTCCACTTCCTTCTGTATCTCCATCCCCGCTTCCATTTTGTCTGTCTCTTCCTCTTTCTGTTCAATTTCCTTCTGTATTTCCCTCCCCTCTTCCATTTTGTCTGTCTCTTCCTCTTCCTGTTCCACTTCCTTCTGTATCTCCCTCCCCGCTTCCATTTTGTCTGTCTCTTCCTCTTTCTGTTCAATTTCCTTCTGTATTTCCCTCCCCTCTTCCATTTTGTCCGTCTCTTCCTCTTCCTGTACAATTTCCTTCTCTATCTCCATCCCTGCTTCCATTTTGCCCGTCTCTTCCTCTTCCTGTTCCACTTTCTTCTGTATTTCCCTCCCCTCTTCCATTTTGTCTGTCTCTTCCTCTTCCTGTTCCACTTCCTTCTGTATCTCCCTCCCCGCCTCCATTTTGTCCGTCTCTTCCTCTTCCTTTTCTATTTCCTTCTGTATCTCCATCCCTGCTTCCATTTTGCCCGTTTCTTCCTCTTCCTGTTCCACTTTCTTCTGTATATCCCTCCCCGTTTCCATTTTGTCTGTCTCTTCCTCTTCCTGTTCAATTTCCTTCTGTATTTCCCTCCCCTCTTCCATTTTGTCTGTCTCTTCCTCTTCCTGTTCAATTTCCTTCTGTATTTCCCTCCCCTCTTCCATTTTGTCTGTCTCTTCCTCTTCCTGTTCCACTTCCTTCTGTATCTCCCTCCCCGCTTCCATTTTGTCCGTCTCTTCCTCTTCCTTTTCCATTTCCTTCTGTATCTCCATCCCCGCTTCCATTTTGTCCGTCTCTTCCTCTTCCTTTTCCATTTCCTTCTGTATCTCCATCCCCGCTTCCATTTTGTCCGTCTCTTCCTCTTCCTGTTCCACTTCTTTCTCTTTCTCCCTCCCCACTTCCATTTTGTCCATGTCTTCCTCTTCCTTTTCCACTTCCTTCTGTATCTCCGTCCCCGCTTCCATTTTATCCGTCTCTTCCTCTCCCATTTCCTTCTGTGTCTCTCTCCCCTCTTCAATTTTGTCTATCTCTTCCTCTACCTTTTCCACTTCCTTCTGTATCTCCCTCCCCTCTTCCATTTTATTTTGTTCTTCAGGTTCCTCACCTTCCTTTTGCGCCTCTCTGACCATTACATTTGTCTCTTCATTCTCCTTTTCCTCCTCTTCCGTTTTATTCATCTCTTGATTTTCCTCTACCTTTCCCCCTTCTTCCTCGTCCCCTGGTCGTATTTCCTCGTCTCCCTGTCCATCGTCTTCGGCCTCCAGCTCCTGTCTTTCCACGTCAGTTTCCTCTTCCTCTGCCTCATCCCTGTCATCTTCAGCTTCCTTCAATTCCGCCTCCGTTTTCTCCAACTCCTCCATCTTCCCGTCTTCCTCGTCCCCCTGGTCTTCATCCCCCTCCTCGTCGGACTCAGACGTGGCCACATCATCGTCCTCATCTTCGCTCTCCACCAGAAGCACCCTACTTCCGTCCATCACGTCATCGATCTCCTCGCCTTCCACGTCATACGGCTCGTCTTCCTCCTCCTCCTCGTCCTCCTGCCTCCATCGTGCTTTCTCCACCTGCCACTCCCTGTCTTCCTCTGCGTGCCTCTTCTTCAATTCATTCCTCCGCCTTTTCCTCATCAAGTCCTCATCCCCGCCTCGCTTCGGCCGCGACATTTTACCGTTCACAGCGTCAAGATTTACTGCCAACTGTGTCCAACTCTGCCTGGGCTTTGTGACGTCTCAGAGCAAAATTCACCCTGCTCTTCCAAACATGTATGGATGGGTTGACTTTGCTGAATGTCCGTGATCTCAAGAAACCCTCAGGGGCATGGCTCAAGAATGGCCAAAGCTTGTTTCTCCAAGTTCCATTCGCTGGTCTCTTTGCAATGTCTATCACGTTGCTGTTGAGATTATTTCAGGCCCCACTGTATTCCAAGACCCCGGCGCTCAAAGAGCATTCAGGATAGGTAGCGTTTCAATCATGGATCCGGTCCGTCGATGTTGAAGATGTTATTGTCCGCACGGGCCTCCTTTCCGGGAGGAGGAAGAGGGGAGGGCTTAATACTCTTTGCCGACAATCTTTTCTTTCATAACATGCTGCTGTCGCTGAACTGTTGCGTGTGGTGGTGCCCACACTGTGATGTGTCTGATGTTTGTGATGTCACATATATCAATGCATTAATTACCTTGCAAGCGAGCCTTTCCACCATGGGTGGCTTTCGAAATATCCCACGGCAGTCCTGCAGGAACGAGAGGGAAGCCAGCAGGAGCACCACGTTCCAGAGAAACTCCTGCCAATGGCCTCACAAGGTTTGTGGGGCCTGCTTCTCTCTTTCATCCTCTCTTCCTCCTTCCTCTCTTATTCCTTCCCCCTCTCTTCCTCCTTCCACTCTTCTTCCTTCCTCCTCCCTTCCTCCTTCATCCTCAGGGTAGCTAATGTAACCCCACTTTTTAAAAAAGGAGGGAGAGAGAAATCGGGGAATTACAGACCAGTTAGTCTAATATCGGTGGTACACAAAAAGCTGGAGAAACTCAGCGGGTGCAGCAGCATCTAAGGAGCGAAGGAGATAGGCGACGTTTCGGGTCGAGACCCTTCTTCAGACTGGTCAGGGATCAGGGAAACGAGAGATATAGACGGTGATGTGGAGAGATAAGGAACAATGAATGAAAGATATGCAAAGTGGGGAAAATGCTAGAGTCAGTTATTAAAGATGGGATAGTACCACTTTGGAAAGTGGTGAAATCATTGGACAAAGTCAGCATGGATTTACGAAAGGTAAATCATGTCTGACGAATCTTATAGAATTTTTCGAGGATGTAACTAGTAGAGTGGATAAGGGAGAACCAGTGGATGTGTTATATCTGGACTTTCTGAAGGATTTCCACAAGGTCCCACATAAGAGATTAGTATACAAACTTAAAGCACACGGTATTGGGGGTTCAGTATTGATGTGGATAGAGAACTGGCTGGCAGACGGGAAGCAAAGGGTAGGAGTAAATGGGTCCTTTTCAGAATGGCAAGCAGTGACGAGTGGGGTACCGCAAGGCTCAGTGCTGGGACCCCAGCTATTTATAATATATATTAATGTTTTGGACGTGGGAATTGAATCCAACATCTCCAAGTTTGCAGATGACACGAAGCTGAGGGGCAGTGTTAGGTGTGAGGAGGATGCTAGGAGGCTGCAAGGTAACTTGGATAGACTGGGTGAGTGGGCAAATGCATGGCAGATGCAGTATAATGTGGATAAATGTGAGGTTATCCACTTTGGTGGCAAAAACAGGAAAGTAGACTATAATCTGAATGGTGGCTGATTAGGAAAAGGGGAGATGCAACGAGACCTGGGTGTCATGGTACACCAGTCATTGAAAGTAGGCATGCAGGTGCAGCAGGCAGGGAAGAAAGCGAATGGTATGTTAGCATTCATAGTAAAAAGATTTGAGTATAAGAGTAGGGAGGTTCTCCTGCAGTTGTACAGGGTCTTGGTGAGACCACACCTGGAATATTGCGTACAGTTTTGGTCTCCTAATCTGAGGAAAGACATTCTTGCCATAGAGGGAGTACAGAGAAGATTCACCAGACTGATTTCTGGGATGTCAGGATATGATGAGGAAAGACTGGATAGACTTGGCTTGTACTCGCTAGAATTTAGAAGATTGAGGGGGGATCTTATAGAAACTTACAAAATTCTTAAGGGGTTGGACAGGCTAGATGCAGGAAGATTGTTCCAGATGTTGGGGAGGTCCAGAACAAGGGGTCACAGTTTAAGGATAAGGGGGAAGTCTTTTAGGACCGAGATGAGAAAAACATTTTTCACACAGAGAGTGGTGAATCTGTGGAATTCTCTGCCACAGAAGGTAGTTGAGGCCAGTTCATTGGCTATATTTAATATGGCGTTAGATGTGGCCCTTGTGGCTAAAGGGATCAGGGGGTATGGAGAGAAGGCAGGTACGGGATACTGAGTTGGATGATCAGCCATGATCACATTGGTGACTTTTTCCAGGTCGCCTCCCCCGTGGCCTAACATCGAGGATCGGTGCGGCCTTTCCCGGAGATGCGCCCGGGGCTTCAGCGCGGATTCTCGGCGTGGAGCAGGCGAGCCCTCGTCGGGGCTCGCCAGGGGGAAGCTCTCTGTTTCGCTGGCCCTCGGCAGCCTGCAGGCTGAAGCCGCTGTCTGCAGAGCCCCAGTCGGCGCGGCGTCCACAGCTCGGGATCCCTCGTGGGGGACCCAGGAGAAGAAGAAGCACTGCCGGCGGCCCACGGCCTACCTCTACCGCGGGCCAGGCGCGGGCTTACCATCACCCCTGGAGGGGAGCTTCGACCGCCGGCCCTGCGGTCTGCGGTCTGAAGCTTCTGGCTGCGGGAACTTTAAATCTTCGGTGGGGAAGAGTCGACTCTGGACTTACCTGGACTTTCACCCGTCTGCATATCTGGACGCCCGCAGCGATGGCTGCGGAGGTTTGAGGTCCCGACCACGGGGGAAAATGGAGGAAGACTGGCCAATTTTGTGCCTTCCACCACAATGATGAATGCTGTGGTGGATGTTTGTGTTAAATTATATTGTGTGTTCTTTATCATTGTACTGCTGCTGGCAAATTCATTTCACTTGCACTTTTTGTACAATGTGATGAATAAAATCATATTGTATTGTATTGTATAACAAGAGGAGTTGAGTATAGGTGTAAAGAGGTCCAGGGCCCTAGTGAGATCACACCTGGAGTATTGTGGCAGTTTTGGTCCCCTAATTTGAGGAAGGACGTTCTTGCTATTGAGGGAGCCCAGCGTAGGTTCACCAGGTTAATTCCCGGGATGGCGGGACTGTCATATGCTGAGAGAATGGAGCGGCTGGGCTTGTACACTCTGGAGTTTAGAAGGATGAGAGGGGATCTTATTGAAACATATAAGGTTATTGAGGTTTTAAAGAAGGAACTGCAGATGCTGGAGAATCGAGGGTACACAAAAAGCTGGAGAAACTCAGCGGGTGCAGCAGCATCTAAGGAGCGAAGGAGATAGGCGACGTTTCGGGTCGAGACCCTTCATCAGGGGTCTGAAGAAGGGTCTCGACCCGAAACGTCGCCTATCTCCTTCGCTCCTTAGATGCTGCTGCACCCGCTGAGTTTCTCCAGCTTTTTGTGTACCCAAGGTTATTGAGGGTTTGGACATGCTAGAGGCAGGAAACATGTTGGGGCGTAAAGAACCAGGGCCCACAGTTTAAGAATAAGGGGTAAGCCATTTAGAACGGAGACGAGGAAACACTTTTTCACCCAGAGAGTTGTGAGTCTGTGGAATTCTCTGCCTCAGAGGGCAGTGGAAGCTGGTTCTCTGGATACTTTCAAGAGCGAGCTAGATAAGGCTCTAAAATTTAGCGGAGTCAGGGGATATGGGGAGAAGGCAGGAATGGGGTACCGATTGGGGATGATCAGCCATGATCACATTGAATGGCGGGTGCTGGCTCGAAGGGCCGAATGGCCTGCTCCTGCACCTATTGCTGTTGTCTATTCCCACACTGACCTTTCTGTCCTGGGCCCTGATCAATTCGTCCCTTCCCACCCAAACCACCCCCTCCTCAGGTACTTTCTCTGGCAACCACAGGAAATGCTACACTTGTCGCTTTACCTTTCCCCCTCAACTCCATCCAAGGACCCAAGCAGTCTTTCCAGGTGAGGCAGAGGTTCACCTGCACCTCCTCCAACCTCATCTACTGCATCCGCTGTTCCAGGTGTCAACCTCTCTACATCGGCGAGACCAAGTTCAGGCTCGGCGATCGTTTCGCTGAACACCTCTGTCGCAACCTACCTGATCTCCCGGTGGCTCAGCACTTCAACTCCCACTCCCATTCTGTCCTGGGCCTCGTTCCATTGTCAGAGTGAGGCCCAGCGCAAATTGGAGAAGCAGCACCTCATATTTCGCTTGGGTAGTTTACACCCCAGCGGTATGAACATTGCCTTCTAATTTTAGATAGTCCCTCCTTCCCCTCCCCTTCCCAGCTCTCCCACAAAGCCTACTGTCTCCGCCTCTTCCTTTCTTTCCACCCCCCGACATCAGTCTGAAGAAGGGTCTCGACCCAAAACGCCATCCAAGAGTCAAGAGAGTTTTATTGTCATGTGTCCCAGATAGGACAATGAAATTCTTGCTTGCTGCAGCTCAACAGAATATTGTAAATGTAATACAGAACAGGAGATAAAAGTTCAGTGTGTCTATATACCATGGACCATATACATACACAATAAATAAATAAAGTGCAATAGTAATAATAGACAGTTATTGTTCAGAGCTTGTTTGATTCGTGATTAATAGCCTGATGGCTGTGGGGAAGAAGCTGCCCCTGAACCTGGATGTTCCAAATTTCAAGCTCCTGTACCTTCTTCCCGATGATTGTGTGTGGGGTCTTTGATGATGCTGGCAGCCTTTTTGAGGCAGCGACTGCGATAGATCCCCTCGATGGCGGGGAGGTCAGAGCCGAAGATGGACTGGGCAGCGGTCGCAACTTTCCGCATTCTTTTCCGCTCCTGGGCGCTCAAGTTGCTGAACCAAGCCACGATGCAACCGGTCAGCAAGCTCTCTACTAACGTGCACCTGTAGAAGTTCGAGAGAGTCCTCTTTGACAGACCGACTCCCCATAATCTTCTGAGGAAGTAGAGGCGCTGATGTGCCTTCTTTATAATTGCATCAGTGTGCCCATTCCTTCTCTTCAGAGATGCTGCCTGTCCCGCTGAGTCACTCCAGCATTTATTTTTTATTTTTTTAATATATTTTTATTAGAAGCAAACACATATTATGGTGAAAACATTTCCTGTGTATTAATCGTACATTATTAATATTACCAATTGAGGATTCATTCTGCTTCTAATATTTTTTTTATATAGATAAAAAGTAAAAAAGAGAGAAAAAAACCATAAATGTCAAGTTAAAAAAAAAGAATGGAATGATTTACTAATAATATGTTGGAGATAGGTTCGAAGAGTATAAAGTATATCTTTTCATCTGATCCTGAGTCCAGGTTTCAGTTAGGTTCCCGTGCCGAGCCAATCTACCCTTTCAAATAATCGATGAATCATAGAATCATAGACAATAGGTGCAGGAGTAGGCCATTCAGCCCTTCGGGCCTGCACCGCCATTCAATGTGATCATGGCTGATCATCCAACTCAGTATCCTGTGCCTGCCTTCTCTCCATACCCCCTGATCCCTTTAGCGACAAGGGCCACATCTAACTCCCTCTTAAATATAGCCAACGAACTGGCCTCAACTACCTTCTGTGGCAGAGAATTCCACAGGCTCACCACTCTCTGTGTGAAAAATGATCTTCTCATCTCAGTCCTAAAAGACTTACCCCTTATCCTTAAACTGTGACCCCTTGTTCTGGGGTTCCCCAATATCGGGAACAATCTTCCTGCATCTAGCCTGTCCAACCTCTTAAGAATTTTGTAAGATTATATGTAAGAATGAAGACCATATTCTAACAAAAAGTTCTTGTTTGTCCATTAAGACAAATCTGATTCTGGGTGTAGGGTCTCCGACATTTCCATAAACCACATTTTAATTGTGGGAGTTATAGGACCTTTCCAAAATTTTAATATTAATTTCTTTGGCTTGTTGTGAGTGTTAGACTTTGTTCTGATATTCCAAGTATTATTAGTTTTGAGTCGGGATCCAGTTTAGTATTAACAACTTCAGAAATGATTCTAAAAATATCAATCCAGAAATTTTTGATTTTTATACAATTTGCAAAAGTATGTGTTAAGTTAGCCTCTAGATGCTGACATTTATCGCAGATAGGGGAGATATGTGGGAAAATTCTATTTAGTTTTACTATAACCTGTGTCATACTTTAAATTGTATTAAAGCATGTCTGGCATTTAACCAGCATTGATGTATATATTGTAAACTTTTGTCCCAAATATCTTTCGTTATGGGTTGGCCTAATTCATTTTCCCATGTATGTCTATATGATTCCGTCGATGGGACCTCGCTATTTAAAAGGGTATTATAAATATAAGTTGTTGTGTTTCAAAAGACTCTATTTGAATATGGCTTAATAACTGGAAAAAAGCTAATCTTAAAATTCTGGAAAAATTCTCCTATACCAACAGTTAATATGTGGATTTCAACTATGTTCGAAACACTACATTTGGAAGATATGAGACTCCGACTAGCAGGAAAATCAGACTGTTTCTTTAAGACGTGGTCTGCATTTATAAATCTACTAGACCAAGTGCAGACCCGTTGGGTCTGGTCCCCGAACGTGCTTCAGTCGCGAAAATCGGCCGTGGGGAAAAAAAATGGCGCCGTTTTTGGAGGAGAGCGGGCTGCAGCAGCTGCAGTTATGGTGCCTGGCCAGCAGGAGGCCATAAAATGAGTGAGTGTGTGTGTGTGTGTGTGTGTGGGGGGGGGGGGGGGGGGGGGGGGGGGGGGGGGGGGGGGGGGGGGGGTGGTTAAGGATTTTATTTTAAAAAGTACATAAAAATGTCTAAATGTAATGTGGAGTGAATGGGTGAATGTAAAAGTGTAATGTGCAGCAAAATGGAAAATATCTCGGGGTTTGAAAGTGTGGTTTTGGCGAACCATGAAATCAAAGGGCAAATCTGACACACACTCATCAGTCGGTCGGCAGACACACACACACGCACAGAGTTTTAATAGTATATAGATTACAAGTATAAGGTGCAAGAATACCTCAGTGTCGGGTCTTGGTAAAGGGGGAAGAAAAACTGTCGAGTTGGTAGATTCCTTTTGCGAGATGTTTATAATAAAGTAACTGTTTTTTCTTCTTTCTTTCTCTATCTTTCCCTTTTTCTTTGTTTTTTCCTCTCCAGGGTCTATCTCTTAATCTCCGGTCTCGAACTCTTCAAGGGTTTCCTTTCCCTCTGTCACACTTTTGCATTTTCACATCTCTTTTTCACTTTTCTACTTTCTTTGCTGGTATTTCTCTCTTTTCTAAAGCCTTAAAAAAAAATTAAGGGGTACAATGACTGTAATACAATATAAGGGGTGTACCCTGAGGTAACTTACGGTACCGCTAATAAAATAAAGATTTAAAAAAAATAAAATATAAGTTGTTAATTTTTCTGTATTAGGATGTTTACTCCAACGTTCATCAAGGATTTCTGGTTCCCTACTCCTATAATCTTGTGTATTGGATTTAACATAATCTCTAAGTTGTAGATATCTAAAAAAATTATTTGAGTATCTGTTGTAACACACTCCAGCATCTGTGCTGAACATGCTGCCGAGATAAACTCATTTCCACGTGATCCATATCTCTCCGATACCTGCCTAGCAATTTGATTGTGTAAAAGCCTCTTAAACGCCATGATCGTATCTGCTTCCACCATCTGCTCCCACCACCACCCTTGGCAGTGCGTTCCAGGCCCCAACCACCCTCTGTGTAAAAAGACATCTGAACCGCCCCTCCCACCAAAATCTGTGCCAAGATTCAAAATTCGGGATTCAATTAAATTGTCACGTGTACCAATTAAGGTACAGTGAAATTTGAGTCTCGAATTTCAGGTAGTCCCTGCTTTCTCCTTCTTTCCCCTCCCCTTCCCAGCTCTCCCACAGCCCACTGTCTCTGTCTCTTCCTTTCTTCTTCCCACCCCCCCCACATCTGTCTGAGGAAGGGTCTCGACCCGAAACGTCGCCTATTTTCCCACACCATATGGCCATACTAAGTAAAAAGTGAGAATAGGCACAGCACATAAAATAAAGTTTAACATAAACATCCACCACCAACGTCCAGAACCAGTGGCCACAGGAGGGGAGGAGAGGAGAGGAGAGAGGGGAGTAGAGGAGAAGAGAGAGGGGAGTAGAAGGGAAGAGAGAGGGGAGTAGAGGAGAGGAGGAGAGAGGGGAAGAGAGGAGAGAGGAGGAGAGGAGAGTGGGGAGGAGAGACTGTCATATGAGGAAAGATTGAAACGACTAGACTTGTATTGACTGGAGTTTAGAAGGATGAGGGGATTTTATAGAAACATATAAAATTATAAAAGGACTGGACAAGCTAGATGCAGGAAAAATGTTCCCAATGTTGGGTGAGTCCAGAACCAGGGGCCACAGTCTTAGAATAAAGGGGAGGTCATTTAAGACTGAGGTGAGAAAAAATGTTTTCACCCAGAGAGTTGTGAATTTGTGGAATTCCCTGCCACAGAGGGCAGTGGAGGCCAAGTCACTGGATGGATTTAAGAGAAAGTTAGATAGAGCTCTAGGGGCTAGTGGAGTCAAGGGATATGGGGAGAAGGCAGGCACGGGTTATTGATAGGGGACGATCAGCCATGATCACAATGAATGGCGGTGCTGGCTCGAAGGGCCGAATGGCCTCCTCCTGCACCTATTTCTAAGCCAGCGCCAACAATCAATGTGATCACGGCTGATCATCCTCAATCAGTTCCCCGTTCCTGCCTTCTCCCCATATCCCCTGACTCCGCTATCTTTAAGAGCCCTATCTAACTCATCTCTGGAGAGAAGGAATGGGTGAAGTTTTGGGTCTCGACCCGCTGAGTTACTCCAGCATTTTGAGTCTATCTTCGGTTTAAACCAGCATCTGCAGCTCCTTCCTTCACATTTTGTCTTCTCCTCTGCGAAATCTCCTCAAGGTACGGCGACATTGAAGAAGTTCTCCGACTGGGGTTCTGCCGCATCCAGAGTCTGAAGAAGGTTCTCGACCCGAAACGTCACCCACTCCTTCTCTCCAGAGATGCTGCCCGTCCCGCTGGGTTACTCCAGCATTTTGTGTCTGCCTTCAGTCCAAGTTGCCACAGAAGACAGGCAAGGTCCTCAATGAGTATTTCTCACTCTGTTTTATCTGCGGACAAAAGACATGAAGACCAGGGCTGCAGGGCCGACCTTAGGAGGTGCGGGGCCTAATTGGGAACAATTTTGGTGAGCCCCAGTTTCCAAGCCCAGGTCTGTAGAATCGTAGAAATATAAATAAAGTCTATTATAGACTATATCTCTGTGATAGAATGGAAAGTAATCAAAATGTGCACTTAAAAAGTGCATGCATTAATAGAAACATAGACAATAGGTGCAGGAGTAGGCCATTTGGCCCTTCAAGCCTGCACCGCCATTCAATATGATCACGGCTGATCATCCAACTCAGTATCCTGTACCTGCCTTCACTCCATACCCCCTGATCCCTTTAGCCACAAGGGCCACATCTAACTCCCTCTTAAATATAGCCAATGAACTGGCCTCAATTACTTTCTGTGGCAGAGAATTCCACAGATTCACCACTCTCTGTGTGAAAAATGTTTTTCTCATCTCGGTCCTAAAAGACTTCCCTCGTATCTTTAAACTATGACCCCTTATTCTGGACTTCCCCAACCTCGGGAACAATCTTCCTGCATCTAGCCTGTCCAACCCCTTAAGAATTTTGTAAGTTTCTATAAGATCCCCCCTCAATCTTCTAAATTCCAGCGTGTACAAGCCGAGTCTATCCAGTCTTTCTTCATATGAAAGTCCTGCCATCCCAGGAATCAGTCTGGTGAACCTTCTCTGTACTCCCTCTATGGCAAGAATGTCTTTCCTCAGATTAGGAGACCAAAACCCTGTACAACTAATCCTTAAATTGTGACCCCTTGTCCTGGACTTCCCAAACATCGGGAACAATCTTCCTGCATCCAGCCTGTCCAACCCCTTAATGCACCAAACAGATCTAAGCCTCATTTTTTAATTATTATTATTATTTTTTTTTGCACTATGATTGTTTAATATATGAACATTTTTAAGTTTGTCTTTTTTTTTGCACTCAACATTTACTAACAAGACAAGGTACACATACAAACAAGATATACAAATCACATAGCATCTATCAGCATCACATCAAATCATCTTAGAGTTCTGTCATAGAAGCATCAGATTCACCGGCACCCAAGCAAGCTCATCAAATCGTGTCCTTAATCAGTCTTGGCAGTTGTAGTCATACCGGTGTCCACATAATGTTGAAAGCATCCGTCCTGAACTGGAGTTTAGCTGTTATACTTTCCATCAAATATACACTTTTCAATCTTTCCCTCCACTGTCGAACATTTGGTGGCATTACATTTCTCCATGACACTGTCATCATCTTCTTTGCAATCAGCAGCAAGTATTTCTGATTTTTGGTATCTATCATTTCTGGAGTCTCTCCTAGTATGAAGCATGCCGGCTCCAGAGGTAAATCCACCCCCAAAATTAGCTTAAATGTCTCTCCGATATTGCTACAATTTGGGACAATCCAAAAAATATGGGTATGATCACCAATAGAAACATAGAAACATAGACAATAGGTGCAGGAGGAGGCCATTCAGCCCTTCGAGCCTGCACCACCATTCAATATGATCATGGCTGATCATCCAACTCAGTATCCTGTACCTGCCTTCTCTCCTTTGTCTCCAGCATAAATCTGAGGTGTTGCTGTATCTTGCTAACATAAGAGGAGTCTTAAATACTCTCATTCTAGTTTTCCATTCAAACTCCCTCCAGGCGGGGCTGTTTGTTAACTTGTGACCCAAAAGACATGTCTTTTCCCACGTTTCATCAGTAATAATAATATGAATTTCCAATTCCCATTTCTGTTTCGTTTCTATAGTGTTTCCTTTTACATAATCTTGAAGTCCTTTATATAAATGGGATATCAGATTCTTTTTTAACGCTTCCTCCATAGTCAACTGGAAGATCTTTTCCAAATTAGAAGGTAATTTACATATCTGCTCCCAATCTCCGTGTGTCTGTAGGTAATGCTGTATTTGGATAAATATAAAAAAGTCCGTCCCTGACAGTCCAAATTCTTTCTGAAAATGCTCATATGATTTCAAAACTTCCCCACAAAAAAGTCGATCCACAGTAGTGAGCCCTTTGTCTGCCCAATTTCTGAAACCATTGTCAATTTTGCTCGGTAAAGAATCAGGAATAGCAGCTATCTTCAGTACTCTAGATATAGAATTGAAGAGATTTAGTTGCTTGCTTATAACCAGACAAGTTTTCATTGTGAATTGAATCCATTCATTATCTGTTTTTAATTTCTTCCATAGAATCATAGAAAATAGGTGCAGGAGTAGAGGCCATTCGGCCCTTCGAGCCTGCACCGCCATTCAATATGATCTTGGTTGATCATCCAACTCAGTATCCTGTACCTGCCTTCTCTCCATACCCCCTGATCTCTATAGCCACAAGGGCCACATCTAACTCCCTCTTAAATATAGCCAATGAACTGGCCTCAACTACCTTCTGTGGCAGAGAATTCCACAGACTCACCACTCTCTGTGTGAAAAAAGATCTTCTCATCTCGGTCCTAAAAGACTTCCCCCTTATCTTTAAACTGTGACCCCTTGTTCTGGAGTTCCCCAACATCGGGAACAATCTTCCTGCATCTAGCCTGTCCAACCTCTTGAGAATTTTATAAGTCTCTATAAGATCCCCCCCTCAATCTCCTAAATTCCAGCGAGTACAAGCCGAGTCTATCCAGTCTTTCTTCATATGGAAGTACTGCCATCCCAGGAATCAGTCTGGTGAACCTTCTCTGTACTCCCTCTATGGCAAGAATGTCTTTCCTCAGATTAGGAGACCAAAACCGTACGCAATACTCCAGGTGTGGCCTCACCAAGACCTGTTACAACTGCAGTAGAACCTCCTCGCTCTTGTACTCAAATCCTTTTGCTATGAATGCCAACATACCATTCGCTTTCTTCACTGCCTGCTGCACCTGCATGCCTACTTTCAATGACTGGTGTACCATGACACCCAGGTCTCGCTGCATCTCCCCTTTTCCTAATCGGCTACCATTCAGATAATAGTCTGCTTTCCTGTTTTTCCCACCAAAGTGGATAACCTCACATTTATCCACATTATACTGCATCTGCCGTGCATTTGCCCACTCACCCAGTCTATCCAAGTCACCTTGCAGCCTCCTAGCATCCTCCTCACACCTAACACTGCCCCCCAGCTTTGTGTCATCCGCAAACTTGGAGATGTTGCATTCAATTCCCTCGTCCAGATCATTAATATATATTGTAAATAGCTGGGGTCCCAGCACTGAGCCTTGCGGTACCCCACTAGTCACTGCCTGCCATTCTGAAAATGACCCGTTTACCCCTACTCTTTGCTTCCCGTCTGCCAGCCAGTTCTCTATCCACATCAATACTGAACCCCCCCCAATACCGTGTGCTTTAAGTTTGTATACTAATCTCTTATGTGGGACATTGTCGAAAGCCTTCAGAAAGTCCGCTTGATATGTTTGCTTGACTTAGGAATGGGAGTCCCGCCAGGGCAGTACTGGGACATGAATGTTTCTGTATTCTCACCCACCCAGTTTCCTTATTATTTGTTATCCATAACATAAAATTGCATACATGTAAGCCTACAAGTAGAGCAAACAAAATGTGCAGATCACCTCTGAAAAGTACATAGTTACAATACCACTTATTTTAGTGACTGTGAAATGATTTTAAAAAAAAATTAATTAACTAGATCCTGGAAAACCCAATAACCATTGGTGAAAAACCAGTCCTGGCATCAAATTTTGGGTTTCAGTCTTATTCTACCCTTTGGGCTTCTACCCCATTCTAACTTAGGGGGGGTGGGGGGGGGGGTGTGTGTGTGTGTGTGTGTGTGTGTGTGTGTGTGTGTGTGTGTGTGTGTGTGTGTGTGTGTGTGTGTGTGTGTGTGTGTGTGTGTGTGTGTTGTCTGTGTGTGATTTGAGTACAGGAGAGGGGAGGTCCTACTGCGGTTGTACAGGGTCTTGGTGAGGCCACACCTGGAGTATTGCGTACAGTTTTGGTCTCCTAATCTGAGGAAAGACATCTTGCCATAGAGGGAGTACAGAGAAGGTTCACCAGACTGATTCCTGGGATGGCAGGACTTTCATATGAAGAAAGGCTGGATAGACTCGGCTTGTACTCGCTGGAATTTAGAAGATTGAGGGGGATCTTATAGAGACTTACAAAATTCTTAAGGGGCTGGACAGGCTAGATGCAGGAAGATTGTTCCCGATGTTGGGGTAGTCCAGAACAAGGGGTCACACAGTTTAAGGATAAGGGGGAAGTCTTTTAGGACCGAGATGAGAAAAACATTTTTTACACAGAGAGTGGTGAATCTGTGGAATTCTCTGCCACAGAAGGTAGTTGAGGCCAGTTCATTGGCTATATTTAAGAGGGAGTTAGATGTGGCCCTTGTGGCTAAAGGGATCAGGGGGTATGGAGAGAAGGCAGGTACTGAGTTGGATGATCGGTCATGATCATATTGAATGGCGGTGCAGGCTCGAAGGGCCAAATGGCCTCCTCCTGCACCTATTGTCTATGTTTCTATGTGTGTGTGTGTGTGGGAGGGAAGGAGAGAAGGGAGGCAGGGAGAGAAGGGAGGAAGGAGAGAAGGGAGGAAGGAGAGAAGGGAGGGAGGGAGAGAAGGGAGGAAGGAGAAGAGAGAAGGCGAGGGGCCCAATTGCGGGCAATTGGTCCAATTGGCTTAAGGCCGGCCCTGGAGGGCAGCTAATAATAGATCGAGGAGGTGCTGAACGTCCTAACGGGGATGAAGATAGACAAATCTTCCGGGCCTTCTTCTCCTTGCGTTTGAGACAGCAGAGGTTATGTAACAGCCTCCTGGCACTGTAGCCAGTTTGGGAAGGTTAGGTAAGGAGGAGGTACAGCGAGACCTGGGCGTCCTTGTACACCGGTCACTGAAAGTTGGCGTGCAGGTACAGCAGGCAGTGAAGAAAGCGAATGGCATGTTGGCCTTCATAACAAGAGGATTTCAGTACAGGAGTAAAGAGGTTCTTCTGCAGTTGTATAGGGTGAGACCACATCTGGAGTATTGTGTACAGTTTTGGTCTCCTAATTTGAGGAAGGACATCCTTGTGATTGAGGCAGTGCAGCGTAGGTTCACCAGATCGATCCCTGGGATGGTGGGACTGTCATATGAGGAAAGATTGAAAAGACTAGGCTTGTATTCACTGGAGTTTAGAAGGATGAGGGGGTATCTTATAGAAACATATAAATTTATAAAAGGACTGGACAAGCTAGATGCAGGAAAAATGTTCCCAATGTTAGGCGGGTCCAGAACCAGGGGCCACACAGTCTAAGAATAAAGGGGATGTCATTTAAGACTGAGGTGAGAAAAAACCTTTTCACCCAGAGAGTTGTGAATTTGTGGAATTCCCTGCCACAGAGGGCAGTGGAGGCCAAGTCACTGGATGGATTTAAGAGAGAGTTAGATAGAGCTCTAGGGGCTAGTGGAGTCAAAGGATATGGGGAGAAGGCAGGCACGGGTTATTGATAGGGGACGATCAGCCATGATCACAATGAATGGCGGTGCTGGCTCGAAGGGCCGAATGGCCTCATCCTGCACCTATTTTCTATGTTTTCTAATGTCAAGAGCCGTGAGGTCTACCCCTCCACCGTGGGGGGGGGGGGGGGGAGCGGAGGACAGCGCAGTCGAAAATGTCGTGAAAAAGTGTTTCCTCGTCTCCGTTCTAAATGGCCGACCCCTTATTCTTAAACTGTGTGGGCCCTGGTTCTGGACTCCCCCAACACCGGGAACATGTTTCCTGCCTCTTTGTGTCCCTTAACACAGTCCCAAACCCTTAACAATCTTATATGTTTCAATGAGATCCCCTCTCATCATTCTAAACCAGGGTGTACAAGCCCAGCCGCTCCATTCTCTCAGCATATGACAGTCCCGCCATCCCGGGAATTAACCTGGTGAACCTACGCTTGGCTCCCTCAATAGCAAGAATGTCCTTCCTCAAATTAGGGGACAAAACTGCACACAATACTCCAGGCGTGGTCTCACCAGGGCCCTGTACAACTGCAGAAGGACCTCTTTGCTCCTATACTCAACTCCTCTTGTTATATATTGTATTGTATATCTTTATTATCATTTTTCCTGAGTAATTACATACCCAGAGGAAACGAAAAAACGTTGTTCAACCAGTGTCCATTCAGTGTGCGGTAAAAAATAAATAGAAATAAAAATAAAAATACATATATCATGAGTGCCGATCGGCAGTGGCACGACAGTGGCTCTGCGTTAGTGTGTCCAGGTTGGTGTTTGGTGCGCGATACTTTGGCAGGGGGCAAAGTCCGTTTATCAGTCTTATAGCCTGCGGGAAGAAGCTGAGGAGCGTCCTGCTGGTTTTGCAGCTGATGCTCCTGTCCCTCTTCCAGATGGCAGGATGGAGAATATGTGATGCGATGGGTGGTAGGGGTCTTTGATGACGGAGATGGCTCTGCTGACATCTCTCTTCCTGTGTGGTGTCCTGCAGGAAAGGAGTGGAGCGCTAATAATATCCTGCTGGCGGTCCTCACAATTCCTGTCCGTGTTGGTGCCGTTCGTACGCTTTGCAGCTCCCGAACCAGGAGGTGATGCCGTAGGTTAATGTGCTCTCGATTGTCCCCCTATAAAAAGTTCGTAGGTGTGCAGCGGGAGACCTGCTTTCCGTAGTCTACGGAGAGGGTGTAGAGCCGCTGCTGGGCTCTCTTGACCAGTGCTGTGTGGTGTTGGGCTTGGACGTCAGGTCATCTGACAGGTGGGTCCTAGGGACTTCACACTGCTGGATCTTTCCACATCAGCTCCATCGCTGTGCAGAGGTGTTATGGCGTTGTTTGTGCTTCATCCGCCTCCTGAAGGCAACCACCATCTCCTTCGTTTTTTCTTTCCCACGTTGAGAATGAGGTTGTGGGATTTGCAAAACCCTCCCGCCGTGAGAAAACAGCTCCACCTCCAATCCTGTACGCCGGCTTCATCTGTGGCATGATGAGACCCACCACTGTTGTGTTTCGTCCGCGCGACATGTTGATGAAGTTGTTGTTGTGGTCTTGAGTACAGTGTGTGTAGGCAGATCTAAACAGCAGGGGGCTTACAACACCAAGTGCTCTACAGCTATGGTTTTTGATGTCCTACGGCCACCTGACTGTCTGACTGCCGTTGCGGTAGAAGTTCAGGACCCAGTTCATGTGCCAGCATCAACCAACATCAACTCCAACTTCGCCAACAATCGGTGCTGCAGAATGATTGTGTTAAAAGCAGAGCTGAGTCTATGAAGAGGATCCGGGTAAGTTTTTTTCCGATCCAGGGTGTGGCAGTACGCGGCTCAGTGTTGGCGAGACGGCGCTCTTTGTGTATGGGGTTGGCTTGGTTTTGATCTTTATTACTTGTCATGCGAACCTCAGAGTGGCTCGAAAGAAACTCCGTTTCTATCAAGCATTACACAAAGGAAAATTCATTTAAAAAAAAAACACAAACAATTCAATTCTCACAAACATCCTTCACAGTGAATCTCTCTCACTGCGATGGGAAGGCAAAGTTCTTTCTCTCTCCAGCACTTTCTCTCCCGATGTCGAAGCAAGGTCGGGCGGTGTTAAGTCCACGATGAGAGGGTTAGGCCGGAAGGTAGGCCCATTTTTGATTGCTGCATAACAGTCGCTCAAAATCACTTCATTAGATGGGTGTTAGAGCCACTGGTCGAAAGTCATTATGGCAGGTGGGTTATGGTTTTCTTCAGGGACAGGTTCGAAGGTGGCACTTTAAGACCGTTGGGCAACTACTGCCTGGAGAGCGAGGTGTTTAAAAATGTCTGTGAGAATTCTTTCAGTTGCCCGGCGCAGTCTCTTAGCACGCACCAGGAATGTTGTCCGGCCTGTGGCTTTGCGGTGGGTTGATGCTGGCAAAGGCATTTTTAACTCCGGCTACGGTCAGTATGAGCGACTGGTCACTGGGTGATGGCAGTAGTGCACGTGTCCTGGAGCGTGTTTTTTTAACCTCAATCCGTTGCGTAGATACTCGTTCAGTTCTCTGGTTAGAGAGGGGGGCGTTTGCTTATCGCAGTGGGGGGGGGGCTTGTAGTTCAGGGATGGTTCGATAGCCCTGCCAAAGCGGACGTGTGTCTTGTCATTTGTGAAGTGTCTATTAAGTTTTTGGTCCAATACGCCTCTTAGGCTTCCCTGATCCCCGGATAGGTTACTCCTTGCCAGTTTGTGCGCTGCCTGGTCATCCAGATTTAATGCAGCATTCCGGATTCTCAGTAGGGAACACTCTTCCCCTGTTAGAAGGGGCTTCAGGACTGGCACGCCTCCTGACGGTTTTTACCACGTTACATCATCGATGCATTTATTGATGTATCGATGACGGTTTCTGTGTATTATTGGAGGGGTTGATGCCACTGTCATCTGTTCTGCCTCTCTGTAGATGGCCACGGCGTGGTTTTTTCGAAACAGTCCTGTCATGCCTCGGTAGCTCCTGTGGCAGTTCTGCCTTCTTTGACCGTGGCCTGTCCCGTTGCACCCTGGGTCTTATGCAGGTACGTGGCATAAACCGCTAGGTGGTCAGAGTTGCCGGTTACATATGGGGGCAGGGAGGCCTGCTTAATGTTGGTGTACACCAGATCTGTTTGTTCTTTCCCTTAATAGCAGTGTTTACTTGCTGGTAGAATTTAGGCGGAAAGAAGTAAGACTTGCCTGGTTGAAATCCCGCTGCCATGAAGAAAGCCATCTGGATGTTCCCCTCTGCTGCTCAGGATGTTCTGTTGTAGAGCTGTGTTAGCGGCCTTCACGTTCCGCACTCGGTGGTACTTGACTGCCGTTATGAAGACTGCCGTTAGCTCCTGGGTAGTAGATGGGTTCGGCATTTCACTGTTTTAGCTCCAGGGGGCGCGAGCAGTAAGTGGAAACACCACAGCATCCGGACCGTCATCTGTTCACATACACAGCCTGGTGTATGAAGGCAAACGGCAAAACTGCACACAATACTCCTGGTGCGGTTAACCAGGGCCCTGTACACTGCAGAAGGACCTCTTTGCTCCTGTATCAACTCCTATTGTTATGGAAGGCCAACAGGACTAAAAAACTGCCTCAATACGCCAGGTGTGTCTTACAGGACCTGTACAATGCAGAAGGACTCTTTGCTCTATACTCAAATCCTATTGTTTGAAGGCAAAGGCCAAATACTGAAACAATACTCCAGGGTGTGGTTAACAGGGCTGTACTAATGCAGAAGGGACCTCTTTGATCATGTACTCAACTCTCTTGTTATGAGGCAACAGGCCCAAATGCACACAATACTCAAGGTTTGGGTCTACTTGGGCCCTGTACAACTGCGAAGGACTCTTTGATCCTGTACTCAACTCCTTTGATATGAAGGCCAAAGGCCAAAAACTGCACACAATACTCCAGGTGTGGTTC
>JAVHYY010000204.1:0-50210 GCA_035221665.1 Okamejei kenojei | reverse complement strand
GATCTTCACTCCCATACTCACCCTCACAGACTTCACCCCCCACACTCACAACGCCACCCACACTCACCCCCAAACCTCCCCCTACACTCACCCCCACTCTCACCCCCACACTCACCCCACCTCCACTCCCACCCATACTCACACATGCATCCATATCGCTCAACACGCCCACACTAATCCTCAACCACCCCACATACAACCCTACCCCCCACACCCTCACACCGCCCTCACACACCCCGTCCTTTCTGCGCCGCCTACACACTCACGCCCCACCTTACTCCTCCCCACACTCACTCCCTACAACTCACTCCGCATATCGCACAAATCTGGCGGCCAGCGAGGCAGCGAGCGGGGGGGGGGTCCACGACAAAAGATAGACCTCCACACATCACGCCCAACACGTCACGCCCAGAGAACTTTTCCCTACCCCCCGACTTTATACCCCCCCCCACACACCCACACACTCACCCAGGCCAGGAGGGGGGCTGGCAGCCCCGCGTCTCACGCGACGGGGGGGTAAACAACAAACTCACACTAATCAACCTTACTCACAACACCCCCCATTATTCACCCCACACTCTCCCCCATGATCTCAACCACCCGTCCCCCATACTCACCCCCAAACACTCACCCACAACACAGCAACCCCCACACTCATCCCCACACTCACCCCCTCTCACCCCCACACTAACCCCCACACTCACCCCCACACAACCCGTCCCATACTCACACTCACCCACACAATGATACCCCGCACTACTCACACCCAAAACTCACCCCCCCCACATTAAACCCCACACTTACCCCCACACTCACCCCCACACATCAACGCACCCCCCACACTCTCCCCCACACCACCCCCACTACCTCACCCCCATACTCACCCACCCCCAATTCACCCCCCACACTCACCCATATAACTCAACCACCCCCACAGCTCACCCCCACACTCTTCCCCCACACCCCCACACTCACAACCCCCACACCCCCGCACTCACCCCCACACTCACCCCCAACTCATCCCCACACTCAACCCCAACTCTTCCCCACACTCACCCCCACACTCACAACCCACACTCCCCCTACACTCACCACCACACTCACCCCCATACTCACCTCAATACTCCACCCCCACACTCAACACCCATACTCACCACTCCATACCTCACCCCCACACTCCACACCCCACACTCCCCTCACCCCCACACTCACCCCACACTCACACCCACACTCCAACCCCACAGTCCCCCTACACTCACTCCACACTCACAACCCCAAAATCAGCCCCACATTCACAACCCCGAACACTCACAACCCACACTCACAAACCCCCACACTCACAGAACCCCCACTCACAACCCACACTCAACCCCCATTATTCACCCCCACCACTCTCACCCCACAACAACCGAACCCATACCCCCGTCCCCACACTCACCCCCTCCCTCTCCCTATCCCACACCCCCTCCTCTCCCACTCCCACCCATTCCCATTCAACATCTACCCACTCCCCCTACACTTGCGCCCCCTCACCACCCCCTCGCAATCCCCCTCCACCTCTCACTCATTGCCCTTCCTCCTGCTTCTTCCCCGCCCCTCCTCCCCCCTCCTCTTTCCCTCAACCATCTCCACCTCCCCTCCGGCCCCTCCCACTCTCTCCTCTCCCTCTTCCCAGTCCCTGTTTCCCCTGCTGCTGCTTTGCCACACCTCCCGATCCTCCTCCCATCCCCTGCACCCCACTTCCTCTATTGCTCCCCTCTCTCCACTCCCCACCCTCCTTTACCCTTCCGCCTCTCCCCCTACAACTCCCCAGCCCACTCCCACTCCCCACCCCCCAGTCCCTACCTCTGCCTTTCTTGCTCTTTCCCTCTCCCTCTCTCTGCACCTCCATCTGGCCATCACATCACCTCCAACCCTCCCCGCCATGATGCTTGCCCTCCTGAACCTTCCCCTCCGTACCAAGTCCCCCTCCCCTTCCTCCTCAACACCACCCTTCTCCCCCCTCCCTGCCCCTCCCTAGCCCATACCCTCCACCAACTCCCCCTCCCCTCCATCCTCCCCTCCCCCTACATGTCCCCACCCTCCCTCTCCCCTCTCTCCTCTAACCAAACCCCCACTTCTCCTCAAAACCCCTCCTCTGTACCCCACCCATGTGCCCCTCCCGCCATATTAACCCTCACCTCTCCCTACACCAACCCCCCTCCCTCATCTAACCCCCTCCGTGTCCCCCTTCGGATGTACAGTCAATTACCCAGTGGGGGAAACAATCCATAAGACATAGGTTCAAGGTGGAAGGGTAAAATATTTAATTAGGAATCCGAGTGGGTAACGTCTTCTCACACAGAGGGTGGTGGTGCATGGAACAAGCTGCCATGGAAGGTCTTGAGCCTGGGACTTATCCCGCCGTTCGAGAAACATTTAGACAGGTACATGGAGAAGGTCAGCATGGAGGTATGGACCAAGCGCAGTCAGGTGGGACTAGGGTAGAGGTGAACATTGCTGGCCGGTGTGGGCGTGTTCGGCCCGAAAGGGCCTTTTTGCACACGTATCACTGTATGACTCTATGAATCTTTCACCCTCCCTCCCTCTCCCTCTCACCCTCCAATCCATTCCTCACTCACATCAATCCCTGTCCTCCTCCCTCTCATCTGCCCCCCCCACCCCACTGCTTCCCTCTGCCTTCTACTGCCATCTCATGCCTCCCGCGCCCTCCCACAGCCTACCTCCCTCTGCCTCCCTGCCTTCCTCTAGCCTACCCCTCCCCCACCCCAGCTACCGTCCTCTTCTGCCTCCCTTGCCTTGCCCTTCCTCTGCCTCCCTTCTCCTGCCTCACATTCTCTTCTGCCCTTCTCGTCCCCATCTCCCCCTCTTTCCCCTCCCTCTCTCTTGTCTCCTCCCCCTGGTATCTCCATATCCTTCTCTCTCCTCCCCCTCCCTCTCTATTCCTCTGCCTACTCTCGTGTCTCCCCTGTATCTCCACACTCTCTCTCTCTCTACCCCCCCCTCGCTTTGTCCCCTGCCTCTCACTCTCACCTATTTCTCTATTGTATTCCTCTTTCAAACATTGCATCTCTTCCCAGTTTTTCTCCCCTTTCCTTCTCCCCGTGGATCTCTCCGCTCTCTCCCTGTTCTTCCCTCCTCCCTGTCCCCCAGCCGCTCAGTCCCCATTCCCAGCGGAGGGTCAGCCAGATGGATGGCCGTGAGAAGAGGCAGCAGGTAGTGCAGGACTCTCTGTGTCTCTCCCCCTCTCCGACAAGCACTGCCTTCTGCATACTATTGGGGTGACGGCCCTCGGGTGAATATTGCAGCAGCGGTCGGGACAAGGAGACCTCTGTAGGGCTACGTCTTCACCAGCGATAGTGATGGGGACTATCAATGTTTCTGCGGCCATGGGCGAGACTACAGGGCGGTGTGTTGCCTCCCTGGTGCCAGTTCTGAGCGGGTGCAGGACATTGTGAAAGGGGGAGGTGAGCAGCCAGAGCTCATGGTCCATATTACTAGCAAAGACACAAGTAGGAAGGGAGATGAGGTAGGGAGTGAGACAGGTTGGGAAAGTGGGCAATGAAGTGGCAGATGGAATATAGTGGAGCCATGCATTTTGGTTGTTGGAATAAAGGCGTAGACTATTTTATAAATGGGGGGAGAATCCAGAAATCGGAGGTGCAAATGCACTTCAGAATGCTGGTGCAGGATTCCCAAAAAGTTAATCTGCAAGTTGAATCGGTAGTAAAGAAAGCAAACTCAATGTTAGTATTTATTTCAAGAGGACTTGTCTACAAAAACAGGGATGGAATGTTGAGGCTTTATAAGGCGCGGGTAAGGCCACATTCGGAATATTGTGAGCAGTTTTGGGCACCATATTTGAAGATGTGCTGGCTATGGAGATGGTCCAGAGGAGGTTTACAAAAATATCCCCAGAAGTGAGTAGGTTAACCTATGATGAGCGTCAGTCGGCACTGGCACTGTACTCGATGGAGTTTAGACGAATGAGCAGCGACCTCATTGCAACATACAGAATAGGGAAAGGCTTGGACAGAGTGGATGTGGAGATGACGTTTCCACTCGAGTCTGCGACTACAGGTCATGGCCTCAGAATTAAATAAAGTTCTTTTAGGAAACATTTCTTCAGTGAACCTGTGGACTTCTTTGTAGGCCAGGTCAGTGGATGTTGTTAAAGCAGAGACAGATAGATTCTTGATTAGTACAGGTGTCAGAGGAAAGCAAAGAGAATGGGGATAAGAGGGGGAGATAGATCAACCATGATTGAATGGTGGAGTAGTTTTGATGGGCCGAATGGCCTCATTCTACCCCAATTCCTTATTGACCTCATGACCTTATGACAGGTGGTTCCAAAATGAATGTGAATCTTATAATCTCACTGTGTGGAAAGGAACTGCAGAAACTGGATTAAACCGAAGATAGACACAAACTGCTGGAGTAATTCTGTGGGACAGGCAGCATCTCTGGATGGAAGGAGTGAGTGAGGGAGAAACGGAGATAAGGGATCGCATTACCTGTGCCCCGTGTTCATGAGTCAAGAAAGAAGAAGACAGTGCAGATCAGTAGGTGTCTCAGGAGCTGGTGCAGGGGTGGGAGCTTCAGACATAGAGTCATACAGCATGGAAACAGGCCCTCTGGCCCAACTTGTCCATGGCCATGCCCCATACACTCGTACTACCAGCCTGTGTTTGACCCATATCCCTGTAAACCTGACCTGTCCATGTACCTGTACACATGAATGTTCAATGTTATCATAGACTTTGTCTTTGGAACTGATGTGTTACAATGCTGGGATATATATTCTACACTACGTATCTTGCACTTTGCTCCATCTGTTGTACTCCGGTTTGGCTTGATTGTGTTTATGTTCAGTATATCCTTATCTGATTATATAGCATGCAAAACAAAGCTTGACACTGTACCTCGGTACATGGGCAGAGCATTAAATAGGAAAGGTGCATTAATTCTGATGATTCTGTAGGTTTCCCAGGCGCCAGCTGAAGAACAGCAGAGGAACTGACAAGTCTCAGGTGATGCTTTGCTATGTCAATTGGAGCTCAATAAAATGATAGAGTCGCTTCGAGAGAGTGTTGCCCAATAGAGCACAGTTGCGTACGACAGGAAAAAGCGTCGGTGACATCAGATATACATGTACTCGACGAATGGACAAGGGCTCAATTGATTAGGATAGTCAGCACAGATTTGTACGTGGGAGATCGTGTCTCACAAACCTAATTGAGCTTCTTGAAGATGTGACCAAAAACGTTGATGATGACAGAGCTGTCGACGTTGTATATGTGGATTTGAGCAAATGTATTTTACAAGCATCCACATGGTAGGCTGCTCTGGAAGGTAAGATTGCAAGGGATCCAAGGAGAGAGAGCTGAATGGATATAAACTTGACTTCATGGAAGGAAGCAGAGGGTGATGGTGGAAGGATGTTTTTCAGACGGGAGGCCTGTGACTAGTGGTGAGAACGTACAAGGCATGAGCAGCAAATTTGCAGCTGACACTAAACTGGGAGGTATTGTAGATACTGACAATGTTTGTGAGAAATTCGCAGCAAGATCTTGATCGGTGGGCAGTGGGCTGAGAATGTCCTGATAGAGTTTTAATACAGAGAAATGTGAGGTGTTGCATTTTGTGAAGTTTAATAAGGGCAGCACCTGCACAGTGAATGGTCGTGCTATTGGAAGTGCTGCGGAGCAGAGAGATCTACGAGTGCAGTTACATAGTTCCTTGCAAGTGGCATGATGGGTAGATAGGGTGATTAAAAAGGTATTTGGCACAGTCGCCTGCATCAGAGTATTGTGTAGAAGTTGGGAGGTCATGTTACCGATGTATAAGACGTTGATGAGAACACAGTTAGTGTATTGTCTTCAGTGTTGGTCACCGTGTTATAGGAAATATATTGTCAAGCTGGAAATGGTGCAGAAAGGTTTAACGAGGTGTTGCCAGGACACGAGGGCCTGAGCTATAGAGGGAGATTGGGTAGGCTAGAACATTATTCCTTGGAGCGCAGGAGGGTGAGTGACCTTATAGAGACGTAGAACATCATGAAAGAATAGATCAGGTAAATACACAGTCTATTGCCCAGATTAGGGAAATCAAGAACCAGGGACATGGCATCAGGTGAGGGGGGAAATATTTAATAGAACATGGCGGAGTGACTATTTACACAAAGGGCGTTGTGTATAGTATGAACGAACTGCCAGAGGAGGTAGTTGAGGCAGTACTATCATAAACATGAGATATATCCTGTGCAGGTACATGGATAGGATAGGTGTAGAGGGAAATGGGCCAGTTGACATAGTGTAGATGGAGCATGTTGTTTGGAGTGGACAAGTTGGGTCGTAGGACCTGTTTCCATGCTGTATGACTCCATGACCATTGACCATTAAGCATCTGCTTATCAACCACACCCCCTTCACCTGTATCCACTGACCACTCACCAAGGTTTGTCCTGACCCTCTCTATACCCTTCTCATCCCCCCTCCAACACAATCAGTTTGAAGAAGGGTCCCAACCAAAACACCACATATCCATGTTCCCCAGAGATGCTGCCTGACGCGCTGAGATGCTCCAGCACTCTGTGTATATATTGTGAACCCGCATCTGTAGTTCTTGTATCTCCTGGTTACTGTTACAGTTCTAAGGGACGTATCCACTCTACCAGTTACATCCTCGAAAAAATCGATAAGATTCGTCAGACATGATTTACCTTTCGTAAGAATTGCTAAGGAGGTTAAATCCAATAATCTCAACCACTTTCCAAATGTGCCGCTATCCCGTCTTTAATCACTGACTCTAGCATTTTCCTCTACCGATGTTAGACTAACTGGTCTGTAATTCCCCATTTTATCTCTCCCTCCCTTTTTAAAAAGTGGGGTTACATTAGCTACCCTCCAATCATCAGGAACTACTCCAGAATCTAAAGAGTTTTGAAATATTATCACTAATGCATTCACTATTTCTGGGGCTACTTCCTTATGTACTCTGGGATGCAGCCTATCTGGACCTGGGCATTTATCAGCCTTTATTCCATTCAATTTACCTAACACCACTAACCTGGATTTCACTCAGTTCCTCCATCTCATTTGACCCCCGGTAGATTTCCGGCTGATTATCTCTGCCTTCCTTAGTGAAAATAGAACCAAAGTAGTTATTCATTTGGTCTGCAATGTCCTTGTTCCGCATGATCAATTCACCAGTTTCTGACCGCAAGGGACCCACATTTGTTTTAACTAATCTTTTTCTCTTCAAATATCTGTAAAAACATTTGCAGTCCATTTTTATGTTCCTTGTCAGTTTTCTATAATCTATTTCCCTTTCCTAATTAAACCCTTTGTCTTCCTCTGCTGGACGATGAATTTATCCCAGTCCTCTGTTAGGCTCCTAATTTGAGGAAGGACGATGAAACCTCAAGAGCCGACACACCTTTTAAAGTTCCCTTTTAGAATTGCTACAGAACTATCTGGGAATACAAATTACCAGAAAATATAAATCTTTATTTAATGCAAACTCTATGCCCTTACTTACTAAATTAAATGATTTGATTACATTTTGGAAAACACTTCCGATGTCTTTAATAGGCAGAATAAATACCATAAAAATGATGTTTCTCCCTTAAATTATGTAGTTATTTCAATCAATACCAATATACTTACCGAAGAAAAATCTTTAAAAAACTCGACTCTGATATCACAAATTTCATTTGGGACTATAAATCCCACAGAATTCGTAAAAGCCCCTTGTGTCACCCAAAGAATTCGGTGGACTAATTTGAAGGCGGACCCCCTTGTGATTGAAGCAGTGCAGCGTTGGTTCACCAGCTTGATCCCTAGGATGGCGGGACTGTCATATGAGGAAAGATTGAAAAGACTAGGCTTGTATTCACTGGAGTTTAGAAGCACGAGAGGGTGTATCTTATAGAAATATATAAAATTATAAAAGGACTGGATAAGCAAGATGCAGGAAAAATATTGGGCGATTTCAGAACCAGGGGCCACAGTCTTAGAATAAAAGGGAGGTCATTTAAGACTGAGGTGAGATAAAACGTTTTCGCCCAGAGAGTTGTGAATTTATGGAATTCCGTGCCACAGAGGGCAGTGGAGGCCAAGTCACTGGATGGATTTAGGAGAGTGTTGGACAGAGCTCTAGGGGCTAGTGGAATCAAAGGATATTGGGAGAAGGGGCACGGGTTATACATAGGGGACGATCAGCCATGATCACAATGAATGGCGGTACTGGCTCGAAGGGCCGAATGGCCTCCTCCTGCACCTATTTTATATGCTTATATGACAACAGTAATGGGCCCAGCACTGAACACTGAGGCACACCACTAGTCACAGGCCTCCAGTCTGAGAAGCAACCTTCCTTCTACCATCACCCTCTGCTTCCTTCCCTAAAGCCAAATTTCAATCCATTCAGCTATCTCTCCTTGTAACGATATAAAGGTACGAATTAAAAAGTACTACGGCACACGTAAGGAACATTTAGACATGTGTATGGACAGACAGACAGGCCATTTATAGGAATATGTGGATGGGACATGTTGGCCGGTGTGGGCAGGCAGGCTGGCAGGTTGGGCTGAAGATGCTGTGTGACTCTATGTCTCCATGGCTCTATAACTGGAGGGTGTGTGTGTGCACAAATTGTGCAGTACAATATTCCTCACTTGGCCATGGATCTCTGTGCTGGGATCGTAGAACAGATTCATTTTAAGACAAACCCGGTTAATCACACTTTTTAACATTATTATTACAGCAGTTTGTGCAATGGTCACACATGGATAGGCAACCTGCAAACATGTCCAATCTTCTACAGTGGGTCAGCACAAGGCAAATGTTGTCAGTATTGCAACTGGCGAAAATATATCTGGGTAGTGTGCGACGGAACTGGAACTGGTTGTTATTTCAAATGTTTGACTATAAAGGGTTAATTGAAGTTCAGTATCCATAATCAATCTCATCTGTAATGAGCACTAACTCCATCTTGCTGCTCTCTCCACGCTGGTAAACACGGCACGTGAAGATGCATTAACTACTTATTTTCATCTTAATTAGCACTGGTTAGAAATACTAATTGTCCCTCTCCGGGATGCAATGGAAAGAAAAACACATAATGCGGAATATTAAAGGGCAGCTTCAGATCTGAGAGAGGGGTAGTTAAGTCAACGCCACCATTCAATCATAGCTGATCTATCTCTCCCTCCTAACCCCATTCTCCGGCCTTCTCCCCATAACCCATGACACCCGTACTAATCAACAATCTTTGTATCTCTGCCTTAAATATATCCACTGACTTGTGGTCTCCACCGTCGTCTGTGGCATCGAATCCCACAGATTCACCACCCTCTGGCTAAA
The DNA here is from genome assembly GCA_035221665.1 of Okamejei kenojei. Taxonomy (NCBI): domain Eukaryota; kingdom Metazoa; phylum Chordata; class Chondrichthyes; order Rajiformes; family Rajidae; genus Okamejei; species Okamejei kenojei. The sequence goes on along the minus strand of JAVHYY010000204.1, from coordinate 40,845 downwards.
GAAATTCCACCTAATCTCCTTCCTAAAGGAACATCCTCCATTTCTGAGGCTGTTCCCTCTGGTCTAGACTCTCCCACTAGTGGAACCATCCTCTCCACATCCACTCCATCCATGCCTTTCACTATTCAGTGAAGTTTTAATGAGCCCCCTCCTCCCCCCCCCCCCCCCCACCCGTTCATCTAAACTCCAGCAAGTACAGGCCCAGCGCCGACAAATGCTCATCGTACGGTAACCCACTCAATCCTGGGATCGTTGTGGTAAACCTCCTCTGGACCCTCTCCAGAGCCGACACATCCTTCCTCAGATACGGGGCCCAGAACTGTTCGACAAGGCTCCAAATACGGCCTGACCAGCATCTTGTAGTGCCTTGCCATTACGGCCTTGTTTGTGTATACAAGCCCTCTGGAAATTTGGTGGCAACACCAGGAAAGCAAATGATTATCTGAATGATGTCAAGTTGGGAAAAGGGGAAGTACAACGAGATCTGGGTGTCCTTGTTCATCAGTCACTAAAAGTAAGTCCTTTATTCCTCTCCTCTACCTCCTCTCCCGTGCAGGTACAGCATGCAGTGAAGGAAGCTAATGGCATGTTGGCCTAAAGAAATGCATCCCCATCTCCTTCCTAAAGGAACGTCCTTTAATTCTGAGACTGTGCCCTCTGGTCCTAAATTCTCCCACTAGTGGAAACATCCTCTCCACATCCACTCTATCCAGGCCTTTCACTATTCGATGAAGTTTCAATGAGGTGCCCCTCCCCCTCGTTCTTCCAAATTACAGCGAGTGCAGGCCCAGTGCCGACAAACGCTCATTGTAGATTATTCATTCTTCCAGTTCCAAACTAAACTCATTTTTGTTCCATTTCAGAACGGATTGAGAAAGGGATATTGATAAGGCAGAGATACCTGTAGATAGATTATTGATTAATCCGGGTGCCCGGGATTTTGGGGAGAAGGCAGGAGAATGGGGTTAGGAGGGGGAGATGGATCAGCCATGATTCAATCGCGGAGTGGACTTGATGGGCCGAATGGCCTAATTCTGCTCTGATAACTTGTGACCTCATCAATAAATTATTTCTCTATTTGATTTTCTTTCAATTATAAAATCAACTTTTTTTCTTTCCAATAACTAAAGTAAACTTTTTATCTCTAATGACCAAAACAAACTTTTATCTTTTTACTTCCAAAATAAACCATTTTTTCTCTCTAATGACTAAAATAAACTGTTAATATATTTAGCTGAATGTTTTTTAAATTTCAAAAAGTGACATTTTTATTTTTATTTGAAAAACAACTTTTTATTTTTAATTAATTTTCTAATTACTAAAACAAACTTTGTTTGATTTTTATTTAAAAAACAAACTTCTCCCTCTCGCTCCAATTACTAACAGAAAGTTACATTTTTATTTGTACAATAAACTTTTTAAATTTAAAAAAATTCTCTCCAGTTTCTTAAATAAACCTTTTCTGTATAATACTAAAATAAACGTTTGTCTCCCGAATTACTAAAACAAACTTTCTTCTCCACACTTACTAACATTGAACGAGCTGCTGGAGGAGGTAGTTAACACAGCGATTCTTTAAGGTGAATAGATGAGGAGGATTTTGTGGTACACACTCTCTACCTCCTCTCTCTTCCCTCTCCTTTCCCTGCCCCCCTCTCTCCGCTATGTCTCTCTGCCCCGCTCACTCTCCCCCTCTCTCTCTCCCTCTCTCCCCCCTCTCTCCCCTCTCCTCTACCTCCTCTCTCCTCCTCTCTCTTTCCCTCCTCTCTCTCTACTCCCCCTCTCTCTCCCCCCTCCCCCTCTCTCCTCTCCCCCCTCTCTTTCCCACCTCCCTCCTCTCCCGCTCCCCCTCTCTCTTTCACCCTCTTCTCCCTCACCTCTCCCCCCCTCCTCTCCCCTCTCCCCCTCTCTCGCCCCCCCTTTATTCCTCTCCTCTACCTCCTCTCCCTCCCCCCTCTTTCTGTCCCATTCCTCTCTCCCCTCTCTCTCTTGGCCCTCTCACTGTCCCCCTCATCTCTCTCCCACCCTCTCTCCCCTCTCTCTTATCTCTCTCCCCCACCTCCCCCCTCTCCCCCTCCTATCTCTCTCCCTCCTCTCTCAAAACCCCCATCATCTCCCCCCAACTTTATCCTCTCTCTCTCACCCCCCTCTCTCTCACTCCACCCTCTCACTCACACCCTGTCTCTCTACGACGCCCCCCCACTCTCTCTCTCCATCTCACACTCCCATCTCTTCCACTCTCTCCCCTCTCTCTCTCCCGCCTCTCCCATTCCTCTATATTTCCCCCTCTCCCCCTCTCTCTCTGCCCTCTAATTCTCCCCCTCCCCCCTCTGTCTCTCTCCCCTCTCTCTTTATTTCCGCTCTCTCTCTCGCTCTCTCTTTTTCTCCTCTCTCTCTCTCTTTCTCTCCCCAATTTCTCGAGGATTGCCACTCTCTTGTGGAAGAAGTAGATTGGATAAGGGAGAGCCAGTGGATGTGGTGGATCTAGAATTTCAAAAAGCCTTTGACAAGGTCCCACACAAGAGATTAGTGTGCAAAACTAGAACACCTGGTATTGAGACAGGGGGTATTGACATGTATACAAAACTGATTGGCAGACAGGAAGCAAAGAGTAGGAATGAACGGGTCCTTTTCAGAATGGCAGGCAGGAACTAGTGGGGTGCCGGAAGATTTAGTGCTGGAACCACAGATACATATAATATTTATTGACTATTTAGACGAAGGAATTACAACTGGGCAGGCGGGCCGGATGATGACAGAGCACATGAGTGATGACGGAACCGGTGATTGCAGTGCTGTGTAAATGTTCATGAGAACAACAGGGAAACAGGCCCTTCGGCCCGATTCATCCCTGCAGATCGAGATGCCTATGAGGCATGATGTCCATGATGTGAATGAGATTACATGTGATCTCATTCACGTGTATTTGTCTCATATCCCTCCATTCCTACCCGAAACGGCTGTCCAAATGCTGTGTATTTGCTGTGACGGTATCTGCCTCCACAACCACTTATGAAGAGATTGCTCCACCTTTGGTGTGGAATACCTGCCTGCCCATCAGTATTCCCGTAAATCTTCCCCCTTTCCAATAAAGTGAAGTTGTGTGGGTTTAGATTCTCCCAGCCTGGGAAATAACTGTCACCATCTACTAAATCCTGCTGTAGTTGACATAATTTCACAAGCCTCTGTAAGGTCGCCCCTCAGTATTCTTGCTCCAAAGAGACCAGTCCCACCCGATCAAATCTGAAAAGGAATGGGCAGCAGGTACTGTTATTAAAAATGACCCATTTATTGAACAGGCAGTTCTATGACGTTTTCTTCAATCTGTGCCGTTGAGTAAAGTGGACACCTGTTGATGTTTCATTCATCTGAGTCATGGCGATAGTTTAGTGGTGACTAAATATCCAAACAGTTGTCAGGTCACCGTTTAAAAGCAGTGTATTTGTTCGTGCTGTACCTGGCGCTAACTTCACACACAGGTTTACCCTGTTTCATAGAGAGGGGGAGAGAGAGGGGGGAGAGAGCGAGAGAGGGGAGGGAGTTAGAGAGATGGAGAGAGGGGAGATATGGAGAGGGGGGGAGATAGAGGGGGAGAGAGAGAGGGGGCGGGATGAGAGATAGATAGAGGGGAGAGAGAGGGGGGAGATAGAGGGGGGAGTTAGAGAGAGGAGGGGGATAGGGAAGAGGGGAAGAGGGGAAGAGGGGGAGGGAGAGAGGGAGGCAGTGGAGAGAGTGGGGGAGATAGAGGGGGGAGATAGAGAGAGGGAAACAGATAGGGCGAGAGATAGAGAGAGAGAGATGGGGGGAGCGAGAGGGATGAGATAGAGACAGGGGGGGGGAGGGGCAGAGAGGGGTAAAGAGGGGATAGAGAGAGGGGAAGATTGAGAGATGGGGAGATAGAGAGAGAGGGGAGATAGAGGGGGAGAGAGGGGAGAGGGGGAGAGAGAGGAGGAGAGAGAGAGGGGGGGAGAGGGGTGTGAGAGTGGAGAAAGAGAGGGCGAGAGAGGGAGAGGGATGTAGAGAGAAGGAGGGGAGAGGGGAGAGGGAGACAAAGACGGCGAGAGGGGAAGAGAGGGAGAGGACTGTATTTTTGCACTAAACCTTGCAAGTCCTAAACTTTTGCACTCCCTTTATCCTGTATCTGTACACTGTGGACGGACGGCTGGATTGTAATCATGTCCAGTCTTCCCGCTGCGTGGAGAGCAGGGAACAAGAAAGCTCTTCACTGCACCTCGCTACACGGGACAATAAAGTGAACTAAACTGAACCGTGATGGTCTGGGCTGCGTCCACAACTGTCTGTGATTTCTGGGCTGCTGTAAAGCAATAACTATTTGACCACCTTTTCTGTGACCCTGGTTTTTGTGAATGATTTGCTAACAGCTGAACCTGTTCTAAATATACAAGACGTCCTTATAAGGCCGCCCTGCATCTTATCGCCCACATTTCTTGCTGTCTCTGTGACCCGAGCGTTTTGTTCCAAACTGCCCCTTAATCTGTGAGATTCGGAAGAGAGGGAGAGAGTTAACACGTGTATATTGTGTAGGAAGGAACTGCAGAAGATAGACAATAGACAGTAGGCCATTCGGCCCTTCGAGCCAGCACCATCATCCACAATCAGTACCCCGTTCCTGCCTTCTCCCCAAATCCCCTGACTCCGATATCTTTAAGAACTCCCCTTTGAAAGTATCCAGTGTATTGGCCTCCACTGCATTCTGTGGCGGAGAATTACACAGATTCACAACTCTCCGGGTGAAAACGTTTCTACTCATCTCAGTCCTAAATGGCCACAGATTCACAACTCTGATGGAAAACTGTCATAGAAACATGGAAACATAGAAGATATTTGCAGGAGTAGGCCATTCGGCCCTTCGAGCCTGCACCGCCATTTGATATGATCATGGCAGATCATCCAACTCAGTATCCTGTACCTGCCTTCTCTCCATACCCCCTGATCCCTTTAGCCACAAGGGCCATATCTAATTCCCTCTTAAATACAGCCAATTAACTGGCCTCAACTTGCTTCTGTGGCAGAGAATTCCACACTCTCTGTGTGAAAAATGTTTTTCTCATCTCGGTCCTAAAAGAATCCCCCCTCATCCTTAGACTGTCACCCCTTGTTCTGGATCCTTAGACTGTCACCCATTGTTCTGGATCCTTGCTCCTCATCTCAGCCATACATGGCCACAGCTTCACAACTCACTGGGTGGAAACGTTTCTCCTCATCTCAGTCCCAAATGGCCACAGATTCAAAACTCTCTGGGAAAAAGTGTTTCCTCGTCTCCGTTCTAAATGGCGTATCCCTTCTTCTTAAACTGTGGCCTATGGTTCTGGACTCCCCCAACATCGGGAACATGTTTCCTGCCTCCAGCGTGTCCAAACCCACAATAATCATATATGTTTCAATAAGATCCCATCTCATCCAAAATTCCAGAGTGTACAAGCCCAGCCGCTCCATTCTCTCATCATATGTCATACCCGCCATCCCGAAAATTAACCTTGTAAACCTACGCTGGGCTCCCTCAATAGCAAGAATGTCCTTCCTCAAATTAGGGGACCAAAACTGCACTCAATACTCCAGGTGTGGTCTCACCAGGGCCCTGTACAATAAGAGACCCTCTCATCCTTCTAACGATAGACACAAAATGGTGGCGAATCTCTACAGATCAGATAGCATCTCTGGAGAGACGGAATGGGTGATGTTTTGTGGTCGAGACTCTTCTTCAGAAAGAGAGAGAGAGTGTGTGTGAGAGAGACACAGAGAGAGAGAGACAGACATAGAGAGAGAGAGACACACACACACACTCGCACACGCACGCACACACGCACACGCACACGCACACAGGCACACACACGCACACATGCACACACATGCACACGCACACACACACGCACACACACACACACACACACACACACACACACACACGCACGCACACACACACACACACACACGCACACACACATGTACACACACACACGCACACACACGCACACACACACACGCACACACACATGCACGCACACACACGCGCACACACACACACACACACACGCGCACAGAGGGGGAGAGAGACAGGGGAGAGAGAGGGGAAAGAGAGGGGGAGAGAGAGGGGGGAGAGAGAGGGGGAGAGAGAGAGGGGAGTGAGAGAGTGGGAGAGAGAGGGGGGAGAGAGAGGGGGAGGGTCTATCTCTCTCTATATATATACCTCCCCCCTCTCTCTCTATCTCTCCCCCTCTCCCCCTCTCTCTATCTCTATCTCTTCCCCTCACCCCCACCCCTCTCTCTCTACTCTCCACCCCTCTCCCCCTCTCTCTCTCCCTATCTCTCTCCCCCTCTCCCCTCTCTCTCTCTCTATATATCACCCCCTCCGCCCGTCTCCCAAATCTCTCCCCCTCTCCATCACTCTCTCCCCCCTCTCCCCCTCTCTGTCTCTATATATCTCCCCCTTTCTCTCTCTCTCTCTCTATCTCCCCCCTCTCCTCCTCCCCCCTCTCTATCTTCCTCCCTCCCCCTCTCCCCCTCTCTCTCTCTACTCCCCCTCCCCCCTCTCTCTCACGCTATCCCTCCCCCACCCCCCTCTCTCTCTCTATCTCTCCCCCTCTCCCACGCTCTCTCTCTATCTCTCCTACTCTCCACTCTCCACACCCCCTCTCTCTATCGCTCACCATCTCCCCTCTCTCGCTCTAATCTCTCCCCCTCCCCCCCCCTCCTCTTCTATCTCTCCCCCTCTTCCCCTCTCTCTCTCTGTCTATCTCTCCCCCTCCCCCTCTCTCTCTATCTCTGCCCCTCCCCCCCCTCTCTCCATCTCTCCCCCTCAATCCTTCCCTATCTCTCTATCTCTCCCCCTCCCTCTCTCTCTCTATCTATCTATCTCTCCCCCTTTCCCTCCTCTCTCTCTCTAATCTCCCCCTCCCCCTCTCTCTCTATCTCTCCCCCTCTCCCGCTCTCACTCTCCCGCTCTCCCCCCCCTCTCTCCACTCTCGCTCCTCCCTATCTCTCCACCTCTCCCCCTGTCTCTCTCTATCTCCCCCTCCTCTCTCTCCCCCTCTCCCCCTCTCACTCACTACCCCCCCATCTCCCCCTCTCCCCTCTCTATCTCTCCCCCTGCCCCACTCTCTCTCTATCTCTCGCCCTCCCTCTCTCTCTCCTCTCTCTCTCTCTCTCTCTCTCTCTCTCTCTCTCTCTCTCTCTCTCTATCTCTATCTATCTATCTATCTATCTATCATCTATCTATCTATCTATCTATCTATCTATCTATCTATCTATCTATCTATCTATCTATCTATCTATCTATCTATCTATCCCCCTCCCACCCTCTCTCTCTATCTCTCCCCCTCTCCCCTCCCGCCCTCTCTCTATCTCCCCTCGCCCCTCTATCTCTAATCTCCCCCCTCCCCCCTCTCTCTCCCCTCCGCCCCCTCCCTCTCTCTCTCTCCCTCTCTCCCCTCTCTCCCTCTCTTTCCCTCTCCCTCTCTCTCTATCCCTCCCCCTCTCCCCTCCCCCTCTCTCCCCTTCTCTCCCTCCCCACTCTCTCCCTCCCTCTCTCCCTCTCTCCCTCTCTCTACCCTCTCTCTCCCTCTCTCCCTCTCCCTCTCCCTCTCTCTCTCTAATCCCTCCCCCTCTCCCCTCTTCCCTCTCTCTCCCTCTCCCCCCCTCCCTCTCTCTCTATCCCCCTCTCTCTCTCCCCTCTTTTTTATTTATTTATTTTTGTATTTTGTTTTATTTTCAAAAACTTTATTCGGCACAGTCATATGATGCAACACATAATCAAAATTATATCATATCAGAAACAAATCATAGTACAACAGTCCATTCATTGTTTACCATCCACTCGGTGACCAGCGCTCACGGAAAGCCTCCACAGTTCTTTCTCTCTCCTCGTCTCTCTCTCCCTCTCTACTCTCTCTCTCTCTCCCTCTCCATCCCCCTTTCACCTCCCTCTCTCTCACCATCTCTCTCTTCCTCTCTCTCCCCCTCTCCCCCCCCCCCCTCTCGCCACTCTCTCTCCCCCATCTCTCTCCACTCTCACTCTCCCCTCTCTCTCCCCCTCTCTCTCTCCTTTCTGCCCCCATCTCTCCCCCCCTCTCTCTTCCCCCTTCTCTCACCTCCCTCTCTCCCTCTCTCTCTCTCTCCTCCTCTCTCTCTCTCTCTCTCCCCTCTCCCTCTCCTCTCTCTCCCCTCTGTCTCCTCTCCCCCCTCTCTCTCTCCCCTCTGTCCCCCCCTCTCTCTCCCCCCCTCTCTCTCTTCCCCTCTGTCCCCCTCTCTCTCTCCCCTCTCCCCTCTCTCTCTCCCCTCTGTCCCCTCTCTCTCCCCTCGTACCTCATCTTTTCTCCCCGGTGTTGTATTTACTACGTTGTACCTCTTCGCTTTAATGTTTATACTGTCCCTGACATCCCGTGTCAGCCACGGTCGCCACTTACTCCCCGCCTCTCTCTCCCCGCCTCTCTCTATCTCTCACCGACTTTCTCTCCCCGTGTCTCTCTCCCCCTCTCACTCTCCTTCCCACTCCGCTCTCTCTCTCGCCCTCTCCCATTCTCTCTCTCCCACTCTGTCAAATTCTCCCTTCTCACTCCTCTCAACTCCCACTCTCTCTCCCCTTATCCCTCCACCTCTCTCTGCCTCCATTGTATTTTTGTCTCTCTCCTCCACTCGTTCTCTGCCCCTCTCTCTCTCACCCCCCTCTCTTTCTCTCTCCCTCTCTCTCTCCGTCTCTCTTTCTCTCTCACTCGTTCTCTGTCTCGGTCTCTCTCTGTCTTTCTCTCTCTCTCTCTCTCTCCCCTCTCTTACTCTCCCTCTCTTCATTTATTTATTCCTGTCCCTCTCCGACTCTCTCTCTCCCCGTGTCTCTCCCCTCCCTCACTCACACTCTCCCTCCCCTTCCACCCAACTCACTCTCTCCCCCTCACTTCTTTGCCCCCTCCCTCTCTTACACTCTCTCCCCCTCCATCTCTCTCTCCCCTCTCTCTCCACCCACTCTCACTCTCACTCTATCCCCTACTCACTCGATCCCCTCTCTCTCTCCCCCTCTCTCCTCCCCTTCCTCGTTCCATTTCTCTCTCTCCCTTCTATCCCTCCAACTCTCTCCATTTTCCCCCACCTACCCCTCTCTCTCCCCGCCTCTCCCACCCCTCTCTCTCCAATCCTCTCTCTCTCCCTCTCCCTCTCTCCCCTCTCTACCCTTCTCTCTCCCCCACTTCCCCCCTCTCTATCCGCCCCTCTCCCTCTCTATCTGCTCTCTCTCTTTCCCTCTCTCTCTACCCCTCTCTACCTTCTATCTCTTTGCTCTCTCTATCTCTCTCCACTATCTCTCTCCCCTTCCCCCTCTCTCTCCCTTTCTCTCCCCCACGTTCCCTCCCCCCTTCTCTCTCTCTCTCTCTCTCTCTCTCTCTCTCTCTCTCTCTCTCCCTCTCTCACTCTCTCTCTCACTCACTCTCTCTCTATCTCTCTCTCCCCGTCCCTCTCCCCCTTTATTGTCTATTGTCTCTCCCACCACTCTCTCTGCCTCTCCCTCTCTCCCTCCCTGATTCTCCCCTCTCTCCTCTCCCCATCTCTCTCTTCTCTCTCCCCTCTCCCTCTCCTCTCTCCCTCCCTCTCTCCCCTTTCCCTCTCCCCACTCTCTACTCTCTCTCTCTCTCTCTCTCTCTCTCTCTCTCTCCACACTCTCTCTCTGCCTCCCCATTCTCTCCGCCATATCTCTCTGCGCTCTCTCTGTCTTCCCCCCTCTCTCTCTCCCCGCCCTCCCTTTCTTGCCCCTCTCTTACTCTCCCTCCCCTTCTCTCTCTTCATATCTCTCTCTCCCTCCCCCACTCTCCCTCCCCCTCCCTCCCCTCTCTCCCCCTCTTTCCCCTCTATTGTTTATTGTCTCCCCTCTCTCACTCCGCCCCTCTCCCTCTCTATCCGCCCCTCCCTCTCTCTCCCCCTATCTCTCCCTCCCCCTTTCTTTCCGCCCCTCTCTCTCCCTCTTTCACTCCCCCCTCTCTCTCCCCGCCCCCTCTCTCTCCCCGCCCCTCTCTTTCTCCGCCCTCTCTCTCTCTCTGCCCCTCTCACTCTCTCCGCCCTTTCTCTCTCTCCCCCGCCACTCCCTCTCTCTCCCCCCCTCCCCCCTCTCTCCTCCCCTTCCTTTCCACTCTCTCTCCCCTTCTACCCTCTCAATTTCTCTCCATTTCTTCTCTCTCTCTCCTCTCTCTCCCTCCCCCTCCCTCCCTCACCCCTCTCTCCCCTTTCTACCCTTCTCTCCCCCATCTTCCCCCTCTCTCTCCGCCCCCTCTCCCTCTCTATCCGCGCTCTCTCCATCTATCTCCACTATCTCTCTCCCCTCCCTCTCTCCCTTTCTTTCTCTCTCCCCTATCTCAAATCTCTCTCTCTCTCTCTCTCTCTCTCTCTCTCTCTCTCTCTCTCTCTCTCTCTCTCTCTCTCTCTCTCTCTCTTTCTCCTCCCTCTCACTCTCCCTCTCTCTCTTTCCCCTCCCTCCCCTCTGCCCATCTCTTGTCTATTGTCTCTCCCCCCCCACTCTCGCTCTGCCCCCCTCTCTCTCCGTCCCTCTCTCACTGTTATCTCTCCCCCTGTCTTCTCTCTCCCCATCCTCTCTCTCGCTCTCTCTCTCTCCCTCTCTCGCGCCTTCTCTCTACTCTCTCTCCCGTCTCTCTCTCTCCCCCCTCTCTCTCTTTCCTTCTCACCTCTCTCTCCTCCCCTCAGCTTCCCTCTGTCCACATTCTCTCTCCCCCAACCCTCTCCTCTCTCTCTCGCGCCTCTCTCTGTCTCTCTCCGTCTCTTTCTCTCTCCGCATTCTCTCTCCCCCCCTGTCTCTCTCCCTCCCCGCACTCTCTCTCCGCCCCACTCTCTATCTCCCTGCTTCTCTCTGTCTCCCCTCTCCCTCTCTCTCTCCCCTCTCCCTTTCTCTCTACCCTCTCTCTCTCCCCTCTCTCTTCCCCTCTCTCTCTCCCCTCTCTCTCTTCCCTCTCTCCCTCCCCTCTTTATCTCCCCCCCTCTCTCTCCCCCCTCGCTCTCTACCCTCTCTCTCTCCCCTCTGTCCCCATCTCTCTCTCTCTCACTCTCCCCTCGTGCCTCGTCTTTTCTCCCCGTGTTGTATTTGTGGTTATCTTCTGTTGTTCTTTAAACATGACCCAATCCTCTTGCATCCAGCGCATCTTTGCTACGTTGTGCCTCTCCGCTTTAATGTTTATTCTGTCCCTGACGCCCCTTGTCAGCCACGGTCGCCCCTGACTCACTCCCCTTGGAATCTTTCTTCCTTATTGGAATGAACTGATCCTGTTCGTTGTGTATTATTCCCAGAAATACCTGCCGTTGGTGATCCACTCTCTCTCATCCCTGCCAGTGCATCTTTCCAGTCAACTTTGGCCAGCTCCTCCCTCCCTCCCTCATGTCTCCGGCGGTGAATGTGAGGGGCCGGAGCCCGGAGCGGACAGACTGCGGCCGCCTCTGGGATGGATGCGCTCAGGGCGGGGATTTATTAATGAGCCGAAGCACTGAGGTGAGCGGATATTTCACCGCGCTCTTCACCTGCTCCCTGAACTTGGACTGGATCACCGCGTAAATAAATGTGTTGGTGCAGCAGCTGACATTCCTCAGCAAAAACCCGACATTGAGAATCATTGCGATAATTTCCAATTCCTGTGATCTGAACATAGACGAAGTCTACATCATACGTCATCCACAGGAGGATGAAGCTGCCGGAGATGGTGATGAGTAAAACCACAGACCTCCTCCTGCTCTCCATCTCCGGGTCACTGCGTTTCCCCCCCTTGCTCTCACCCCTCAGCCCCTTACGGGCCCGACTGGCCACTAAAATGTGGCGGACTGTCAGAGCGTTGAGCAGAAGGATTACAGCGAAAGGGAGGAGCGGAGTTGAAACCGTGTCGATCCAGTCAAATACCACCCACCCGGGGTCAGTGTAATAACTGTCCGCCATGTCACAGCCCCACGGGTCATTGTCGTTGATTCTCCAGGGTTCCAGTGTGAAGTAGCGGGGAAGGTTTTTCAGACAGAGCAGGAAGCCGGCTGTTGCCAGAACCGCAGCCGCAGTTTTCCCGGTGCAATATTTAGTTTTCAGCTTCTGGCAACAAATGGCGACAAACCGATCAAAGGTGAAAGTGACGGTGAACCAGACAGAACAGTCTGTAGCTGCAAACCTCAGTACGTCGTTAACACTGCACACAGGGGTGATGGTCAGGAAACTCCAATAAAAGTAATGATATCGGAGCCGATACAAAATGACCCCGGTGATGACGGCCAGTAGATCGGCCGCTGCCATGGCCACCAGGTAGCGAGTGGTGCAGGTGGAGAGGCCGCACTTTTACCGGGACAGGATCACAATCGCCACTACATTCACTGCGGAAAGACAAGGGAACGGACACTGGGCATTTACTCAACACGGTCTCCGGGGCTGAACACCGGCTCGACTTTCAGCTCAAGATCAGGAGTGTTGGAGTCGGTGCGCGGCTGCTGCAAGTTTAACCATGTCAGAGCCGGCTGCGACTGTGCCCGACCTGCCTGCCTGCTTCAGGGGAGAGAGATAAGGCGACGGGCGTGCAGGTAACGAGCAGCCACCCGCTACAATAGGCGCAATGGTCCTTTCTATAGTTAAGCCTGCCGCTGCTCACAGTCTCTGATGTGGCCGCTTTCACAGACTAAACCGTTAGCGGCCGCGTTTAACCAGGGCTCTGGGAACTCGGCATCTGATGGGGACGAGGAGGGAGGCTTCCAGAGGGAAAGCAGGCACAAGTTAAGATCCGGCTGCAGAGTGGTTCCGTTAATGGATTCATTCCACAGTGAGTTCAGTTCAGTAACAACTCACATACGCCGGTAGATCCGCGGCCACTGGTTCAGAAGATCGATCCAATTATTGACCAACAGGCTGTGGGTAGAATCCGACTGTGACAGACAGACTCCACAGTGAGACACAGTGTCCACAGGAGCGGCTTGTCACCCTGATCAATAACTTACACACAGTGAACTTGACAATGTGAACCCCTCTCTCCCACTCACACCGTCCCGGAGAGCTGCCTGCCTGCCTGTCCCGAGCACTGGGACAACTCTGGGCAAGGTCCCACCGCAGGCAAGAACAACATTCTAGTGGCTCCCGACCGGCAGTAGCAGTGAGAGAAAAAGTTTCAGCTGTCTGAAAATAAGAAAAATCACAGCGTTAATTCAAAATATTTCACTGAGAGGATTCATATTCTTCACATATTCCTGTACAACGATCATCAGTTGTGAACTTGTAACATGATCAGAATCAGGTCAACACCAGTTAACACACGGAGTTATAAAACTTGAATTGTTCTGCTCACTTACCAGGGACTCCAACGGCAGCAATGATCACGTACAGGAATTTCTCCACACGCCAATATTCATAAATACGCTGCCCCATTTCCTCTGCCCAGCGACGTGTCCCCGTGAGCTACCGGTAACGTCTCGGAATCGAATGCTGGGACAGAACATTCCTGGAGATTTTATACCATTTTGCGTCTCCAGCGGGACAGTGAAATTTCAACAGAGTTTAAAAATAGAGATTTAGAAATGATTCACAAACAGATGACATCAGCCAAGTGAAATCCCTGCTGAGACAGGCTGTCATTTAATCAGGGAATTGATTGAGAAACTCCAAAGACTGGGAATTGTGGCGATAGATACTGAGGGATAGAAATTGGGAGCGGCGGCATTGTTCCAGCAAAGGGGATATTGTTTCAAACTCCATCAGATCCAACTCTCCACCTCATGTTGTTTGTCTGATTTCCTTCAATCCATTTCATTCAGTAAGGCAATGTCAAATTCCAGGGACCCTCTCAGAGCTTCTGGTGCCCAATTTCAAGGTGGACTGGACTGGGCGACCTTCGTCCACAGGCTGAGGAAGTAGTTCAACACATCACCTCAGACTAAAATGCCCCACCCCCTCCACTCTGCTTCACCACTCAATATGATCGCGGCTTCACTGACTGTGACCTCAACCCTACGCTCCCGCTAACCTCGGTAGCAAAAACAAGAAGACAGATTACTATCTAAATGATGTCAAGTTGGGAAAAGGGAAGTACAATGGGATCTGGGTGTCCTTGTTCATCAGTCAATGAAAGTAAGCATGCAGGTACAGCAGGCAGCGAAGAAAGCCAATGGCATGTTGCCCTTCATAACAAGAGGAGTTGACTACAGGAGCAAATAGGTCCTTCTGCAATTGTATAGGGTCCTAGTGAAGCAACATCTGTGTGCAATTTTGGTCGCCTAATTTGAGGAAGGACATTTTTGTTATTGAGGGAGTGCAGCGTATGTCTACAAGGTTAAATCCCATGATAACGGGACTGTCATATGTTGAGAGAATTGGGCGGCTGGGCTGGTACACTCTAGAGTTTAGAAGGATGAGAGGGGATCTTATTGAAACATATAGGATTATTAAGGGTTTGGACACGCTAGAGGCAGGAAACATGTTCCCGATGTTGGGGGAGTCCTGAACCAGGGGCCACAGTTTAAGAAAAAGGGGTTGGCCATTTTGAACGGAGACGAGGAAACACTTTTTCTCACAGAGAGTAGTGAGTCTGTGGAATTCTCTGCCTCAGAGGGCGGTGGAGGCCGATTCTCTGGATACTCTAAAGAGAAAGCTAGATAGGGCTCTTAAAGAGTCAAGGGATATTTGGAGAATGCAGGAACGGGGTACTGATTGGGGATGATCAGCCATGATCACATTGAAAGGAGAATCAGGCTCGAAGGGCCGAATGGCCTACTCCTGCACCTATTGTCTATTGTCGATTGTCTATTCTCTGCCTTAATCACTTCTGAGGAGGACCGATCCAAACACATAAATACATACATACATCCATACATACTCACGACACTCAGATAAGAGAAACATTGCCACCTCAGAATTGTCCTAAACCAAAATAAAACGGCGAATGATGCAGCATCTCTCCCGCCTCTCATACTCTCTCCCTCCATCCTGACTGTTGTCACTATGAACTGTTCATCTCTTTCTCCTACGCTCTCTATTCCCCCCCTCCGGGCTGCCCTCTCTCCGTCCACCGATAGAGTGACACACAGTGGGATAGTACTGATGGAGGGATAAAAATGGGGCAGAACTGACGCAGGGACACACTGTGGTGGTACTGATGGGGTGACACACTGTGTTGGTACTGACGGGGTGGGGTAGTACTGACGGAGTACTACACTGTGTGCTCGTGCAGATGCAATTACACACTGTGGGGTAGTATTCATAGAGTGACTCGCTGAGGGGGAGCATTGATGGAGTGTCACACTGTGGGTTAATACTGATGGAGTGACACACGATGACGCATTACTGATCGAGTGACATATTGTGTAGTGATACACATGCAGTACTGACGAATAGATACAATGTATGGTAGCACAAATGGAGTGACACTATGTAGCGTAAATAAACACAAAATGCTGGAGTAAATCAGCGGGACTGGCAGCAGCACTGGAGAGAAGGAATGGGGGACGTTTCGCGGCGAGATCCTTCTTCAGACTGATGTCACAGGAGTGTGCGGGACTGAGATAGAATGCAGTCGGAGACAATAAAACTGGTGGGAGAACTGGGAAAGTGAAGAGGATGGAGAAATATGGGAAGTAAGGGCTGCTGAAGTTAGAGAAGTCAATGTTCATATTACTGGTGTGTTCGCTACCCAGGCGAAATATGATGTGCTGTTCCTCCAATTCGCGCTGGACCTCAGTCTGACAATGGAGGAGGCCCATGACACCACGCTCTGAGTTTGGCAGAGTTTGGTGCAATGCTGATGGAGCAACACAATTTGGAGTAGTATTCATGGGGGACACTCTGTGGGGTAGTACTGATGTATGACATATTCTGGAGTAGTTTTGATGGAGGGACACACTTTGGGGTAGTAGTGATGGAGTGACACACTGTGGGATAATACTGCTGGAATGTCAACCTGTCAGGTAGTTCTGATGGTGACACATTGTTGGGGGTTCGAAGGGAGTAACAAACAATGGGGTAAAACTGATGGAGTGACACACTGTGGAGTAGTATTGATGGAGTTACACACTGTGGAGTAGTATTGATGGAGTTACACACTGTGGAGCAGTCCTGAAGGGGTCACACATTGTGGGGTATTTGTGATGGAAAGGCACACTGTGGGTTGGTGCTGATGGTGTGCCACTCTGTGGGGTGGTACTGATGGAGTAACTCACTGCGAGGTCGTATTGATGGAGTGACATAATCTGGGGTAGTACTGACGTTATGGCATTCAGTGGGATGGTACTGATGGATTGATGTGCTGTGAGGCAGTAGTCATTGAGTGACAAACTGTGGGATAGTACTGATGGAGGGACACACTGTGGTGGTACTGATGGAGGATCCCACTGTGCTGGTACAGATGGAGTACCGATGGGCTTCTGGAGCGCTGTCATCCGTTTTCTGGGCAGAAGAGACTGGTTTCCAGAGGGCTAGTATGCAAATTGTGGGCCGAATTGATTCTTAGGCTGACAGCTCAGTCACTCAGGCCTGGCAGGCAGGCAGCTCAGAAACTCGGGCCTGGTGGGCTTGCAGCTCAGAAACTGCCAGAAATTCTGCTGAAAACAGGTGACATAGTCTCTGTGAGAGAGAAAGGGGAGAGGGTGGACAATCAATTTTAGACATTTTCATCTTTTTTCACAGATCACAGCAATGAAGGAGGAAAGCCTATCCTTGCGTGGATCTCTGGAGCGCTAGTATGGGTGTTGTTGGCCGAAGGGACTGGTTTCCAGAAGGCTAGTATGGTCATTGTGGACTGAATGGATTCTTGGACTTGCAGTTCAGTGAGACTTGGCTGGTGGACTTGCAGTTCACGAAGTCCTGACCGGTGGGCTGCCACTTCAGTCACTTACAGCAGGTGTGGTGGCAGTTCACTCAGTTACCCCTCCTCCCTTCACCCCACAACTCTGCTCCTGGCATTTCCCTTCCCCCCCACACATTCAGTCCATCTCCCCTCAACACCGCCCCCCCCATGCACTCTTAGTGGCTCTCCGACAGCGCAGCCAGTCCTGCCTATTAGGTCCCCATTGTGATGAAGAACACGCAGACATGGCAACAGGCACAAGGATTTATTAAAGTTTAAAATGTGAACGAGTCTTAAAACATTACAAGTCCAACCTAACTGCACTCCAAGCAGAGTGCAGGCAGCAAGTCCAACCAGACAGCACTCCAAGCAGAGTGCAGGCAGCAAGTCCAACTGACTATATACTCTATATAAGTAATTTGAAAATAAGAACACAGTTGTGTCTAAACAAAATGATTGTAATGTTTTAAAGCCTTTTTTATACCGAAACACTCTTCTACAGCTGCTGCTAATGCAAAAACGTGCTTTAAATAACTTTCAACAAACACACACACACTCACCATATGTGTGGCAGTAAGCTCTCTTGAATAAACGGTTCAGGGCGGTGTCTCCACTAGGCCCTTCCGCACTGAGCGCCACCTCTGACCTCACCGGAAACTACGCAATCAGCACAATCTCTCCACTAAATCACGAAATGAGCGGCAATTTTGCATTAAACACAGTCTTGATCTAATAAAACGTTTATTCATGATTGTTCCTTCCAAAAACGGTAGCACAGCAAGCCACATTTAAAACGCAAACCGCATTTATAAACCAAAACACATTTTAAAATATAGGCACAGTTTAGCGGCACAGTCAAAAGGCAAACTTTTCAATTAGCGGCACAGTCAAAAGGCACACTTTTCAATTAGCGGCACAGTCAAAAGGCATACTTTTCAATTAGCGGCACAGTCAAAATGCACACTTTTCAATTAGCGGCACAGTCAAAAGGCACACATTTCCATTAGCGGCACAGTCAAAAGGCACACTTTTCAATTAGCGGCACAGTCAAAAGGCACACTTTTCAATTAGCGGCACAGTCAAAAGGCACACTTTTCAATTAGCGGCAAAGTCAAAAGGCACAGTCAAAAGGCACGTAAAAACATTTATTCGTTCCAAACAGTTCCAAATAAACCACATAAAAGCACATATAACCACATTCACAGATTAGTAGGCTTGTGTTCAGTGTTCAGTTTCATCACAACTTAGACTGTGAGTCGTGACCTCTCCCACCCATCTTGCAGCGACTGTGGCTAGTCCACACATCCGGGTTCATATTCCCTCCCCCTCCCACCGGATGGGGCGTGGGCTCCTTGGCGTGATTGATAGGAGAGAGCATCTCAACATTTTTCAACATTAATAAGTCTTCTATTGTTCATCGAAGGGAAAAATCCCCTGGCCCTGACAGCTGGAGGGGGAATCTGAGTAATATGGCCAAAAAGCACAGCCGTAAGTAGTACCGGTTTTTCTACAATCAATATAAAGTGCAAACAGGAAGTGATCAAGATTTGACTTTTTATCGCATGCCTATGCATTTTCAAAGCAACCGCACTTGCCTTTGCCTTTTAAAACAAACCGCACTTGCCTTTGCATTTTCAAAGCAATCCACCTTTTGTATTTCCAAAGCAAACAACCTTTTGCCATTTCAAAGCAAATCACTTTTTGCATTTTCAAAGCTAACCACCTTTTGCATTTTCAAAACAGGCCACCTTTTCAAAGCAAACCACTTTTTGCATTTTCAAAGCAAAGCAACTTCTGCATTTTCAAATCAAACAACCATTTGCATTTTCAAAGTAAACCTTTTGCATTTCCAAACGAAACCACCTGTTGCATTTCCAAACCAACTTTTGCACTTCTAAACCAAACCACCTTTTGCATTTTCAAAGAAAACCACATTTTCCATAAAGCAAACCACCGTTTGCATTTTCAAAGCAACCACTTTGAATTTTAAAAGCAAACCTTTTGCATGAAAAATGTTCCCAATGTTGGGTGAGTCCAGAACCAGGGGGCCACCATCTTAGAATAAAGGGGAGGTCATTTAAGACTGAGGTGAGAAAAAAAACCTTTTTACCCAGATAGTTGTGAATTTATGGAATTCCCTGCCGCAGAGAGCAATGGGCACCAAATCACTGGATGGATTTAAGAGAGAGGTGGATGGAGCTGTAGGGGCTAGTGGAGCCAAGGGATATGGCGCGAACAGGTTATTGATAGCGGACGATCAGGCATGATCACAATGAATGGCGGTGCTGGCTCGAATGGCCGAATGGCCTCCTCCTGCACCTATTTTCTATGTTTCTATTTTGAATGGAAACTTTTGCATTCTTTGCAAACCATCTTTTGCATTTTCAAAGCAAACCACCTTTTGCATTTTAAAGCAAATAGCCTTTTACATTTTCAAAGCAAAGCACCTTTTGCATGTTCATTGAAATCCAGCTTTTGCATTTTAAGAGCAACCAAACCTTTTGCATTTTCAAACCAAACCACCATATGCATTTATAAACCAAACCATATTTTGCATTTCTAAACTATACCACCATTTACATTTTCAAACAAAACCACCTTTTGCATTATCAAAGCAAACCGCCTTTTGCATTTTCAAAGCAAACCACATTTTGCATAAAGCAACCCACCTTTTGCATTTTAAAGCAAACCGCCTTTTACATTTTCAAAGCAAACCGCCTTTTGCATTTTCAAAGAAAACCGCCTTTTGCAATTTCAGAGCAAACCACTATTGCATTTTCAAAGCAAACCACTATTTGCATGTTTAAAGCAAACCTTTTGCAATTTCAAAGTAAACCTTTTGCATTTTCAAAGCAAAACTTTTGCATTTTAAAAGCAAACCACCTTTTGCATTTTCAATGAAATGCAGCTTTTGCATTTTTAGAGCAACCCACCTTTTGATATTTTCAAAGCAATCCTTTTCCATCTTCAAAGCAAACCTTTTCCATTTTCAAAGCAAACCTTTTCCATTTTAAAACCAAACTTTTTGCATTTTCAAACCAAACCTCCATTTGCATTTTCAAAACAAACCACCATTTGCATTTTCAAAGTAACCCTTTTCCATTTCCAAGCCAAAACACCTGTTCCATTTCCAAACCAAACCATATTTTGCATTTCTAAACCAAACCACCGTTTACATTTTCAAACAAAACCACCTTTAGCATTTTCAAAATAAACAACCTTTTGCATTTTCAAAGCAAACGACCTTTTGCATTTTCAAAGCAAACCACCTATTACATTTTTATACCAAACCACCTTTTCAAAGCAAACCTCCTTTTGCATTTTCAAAGCAAAACACCTTTTGCATTTTAAAAGCAAAGCACTTTTTGCATTTTCAAAGCAAACCACATTTTGCATATTCAAACCAAGCTACATTTTTGCATTTTCATAGCAAACAACATTTTTGCATTTTGAAAGCAAATCACCTTTTGTATGTTCAAAGCAAACCATATTTTTAAAGCAAACCACCTTTTGCATTTTCAAAGCAAATCACCTTTTGTATTTTCAAAGCAAACCACCCTTTTGGATATTCGAAGCAAACCGCATTTTGCTTTTTTCAAAGCAAGCCAACTTTTGCATTTTCAAAGCAAACTGCCTTTTGCATTTTCAAACGACATCTTTTGCATTTTCAAACCAAACCATTTGCATTTTCAAACCAAACCTTTTGCATTTTCAAAGCAAACGGCATTTTTTCAAATTGAAATAAATCCTTTTGCATTTTCATAGCAAACCTTTTGCATTTTCAAAGCAAGCTGCCTTTTGATTTTTTTTCAAAACAAGCCACTTTTGCATTTTCAAAGCCAACCGCCTTTTGCATTTTCATTGCAAACCGCATTATGCATTTTCAAAACAAACCGCCTTTTGCATTTTCAAAGCAAGCCTATTGAATTTTCATAGCAAAGCGCCTTTTGCAATGTCAAACCAAACCGCCTTTTGCATAAATCAAACCACCTTTTGCATGGTCAAAGCAAACCACCTTTTGCATTGTCAAAGCAAACCAACTTTTGCATTTTCAAAGCAAACCTTTTGCATTTTCATTGAAATGCAGCTTTTGCATTTTCAGAGCAACCAACCTTTTGAATTTTTAAACCAAACATTTTCCATTTTCAAAGCAAACCTATTCCATTTTAAAAACAAACCTTTTGCATTTTCAAACCAAACCACCATTTGCATTTTCAAAACCACCATTTCACCAAACGAACAAATCACACAGCGAGTGATAAGTTTGTGGAATTCTCTGCCACAGAAGGTAGTTGAGACCAGTTCATTGGCTATATTTAAGAGGGAGTTAGACGTGGCCCTTGTGGCTAAAGGGATCAGGGGGTATGGAGAGAAGGCAGGTACACGATACTGTGTTGGATGATCAGCCATGATCATATTGAATGGCGGTGGAGGCTCGAAGGACCGAATGGCCTTCTCCTGCACCTATTTTCTATGTTTCTATGTTTCTACCCTCCCTCTCACTAACTCTCTCTCTCCCCTCAATCTCTCTCTCCATCTCCCGTTCACCCCTCTATTTCTCCCCCTCTATCTCTCACACCTGTCTCTTCCCTTCTCTCTCTCCACTCTCTCTCTCTCCCCCTCTCTCTCCTCCTCTTTCTCTCCCCTCTCGCTCCCCCTCTCTCTCTCCACCTTTGTTTGAAAATGCAAATGGTGGTTTAGTTTAGAAATGCAAAATATGGTTTGATTTGAAAATGCAACAGGTGGTTTGGCTTGGAAATGGAAAAGGTTTTCTTTGAAAATGCAATATCATAGAATCATAGAAACATGTAGGGTGTGTAGGGGAGGGGAGGGGTGTGGGGAGGTGGTGTATGGGAGCCGGCTGGGGCCTAACGCTAAAAAGCCCACGGTGCTTCAAGCTCGAGTCTTCCTCCTGTCCCAGAGCCCCTAGGCTGGTTTCGCCTGGTGATGGAGTCATTGGTTGTGCCCGGTGTGATGAGCCCCTGGGTGTTGTTTGGGCTCGGATTATGAGGCGTGTGGTGTTGGCCTCATCATCCAGCTCGCGGACCTGCTTCGGCAGGTCTGCCCCAAAGAGATAATTAGCCGGCTGGCCTTGCACAGCACTGCACAGCAAATTTGGGATTGAGAGCCGGCCGTATTGCGTTTTTACACAGACAATTTATCTCAAATGGGCGTTACAGAGAAACCCCACAGAGTCCTGCTGTGTCTCCGTCAGCAGCCCCCCAACTACGGACCTCGCAAAGGCCGTTATGCCTGAGGACAATAATTTGACCTCCTGGGCTGTTACCCCTGCTCCGGCACATTAAGGGAGACACAGTTGGCAGGTGTATGATATCTGCTGGAGGTCTCCTCCATAGCCAGGTCTTTAAGCTGATGAGACGGCAGGTAATTTATCGTAGTGGACAGCTCTTCATCCAGGGGTGCTCCTGTTGGAATTGGAATGGCAAATTTAGAAGCCAGTAAAGGCACTTCAGCCCCGTGCCCCCGAGAGTGTTCACCTGATGTGCCTCCCTGCTCTGAGTCAGGATAATACTGTCTCTGTGTACTCCCCTCTCCAGAGAGGGAGACACTTCGCAGCCCTGTGTACGGTGGAGACCCGGGCTGATACTGCTCCCTTCTCCAGAACAGATCGGTCTGGAGCCACTTCTCCAATAGGTGCTCCATCTGGGAAAGTCGCCCGTAGATGCATCCCAGTCTAGTAGGGAATCCCTCCGGCCCAGACTCGTCTGAGGCTACGGGCCTGGGAGACTTGTGAGTGGCCTTGCGCCCCAACGAGACTGCCACGTTACTCTCCTCAGGCACCAGGCCTGCTGCATCCGCTGCTCTAGATGCCAGCTGATCTATATCGGTGAGACCAAGCGGAGGCTTGGCGATCGTTGCAATTCCTCTTTTCCTAATTTGCCACCATTCAAATAGTCAACCCTCCTGTTTTTGTCACCAAAGTGGATAACCTCACATTTATCCACACTGTACTACATCTAGCATGCATTTGCCCACTCACCCAGCCTATCCAAGTCACCTTGCAGCCTCTCAGCATCCTCCTCACAAATAAACACTACCCCCCAGCTTCGTGTCATCCGCAAACTTGAAGATGTTGCATTCAATTCCCTCGTCCAGGTCATTAATATATATTGTAAATAGCTGGGGTCCCAGCACTGAGTCTTGCGGTGCCCCACTAGTCACTGCCTGCATTCAGAAAAGGAACCATTTACTCCTACCCTTTGCCTCCTGTCTGCCAGCCACTTCTCTATCCACATCAATACTGAACCCCCAATATCGTGTGCTTAAGTTTACATTAAGCCTTCTGGAAGTAGATGAGCATTTGAATCTGAGCATCTGAGGCAGAGAAGGCTGTGAAGTGCAGGTAAAAGTGATTATTAAGGTATTAATATTTGCTGAGTTCACTTGCGTTGATTTTATTATTGAGTTGAATTTATTATTGTCACGTGTAGCGAGGTTCAGTGAAAAGCTTTTATGTTTATTGAGATTATTGAGATGTTTTTTATTGTCACGTGTAGCGAGGTACATTTAAAAGGTTTTTGAGATTATTGAGTTTATTACTGTTGAGTTTATTATGGAGTTGATTGTTGTCTTGTGTACCGAGGAACAGTGAAAAGCTTTTGTTGCGTGCTATCCAGTCAGCGGCAAGACTGTACATGATTACAATCGAGCCGTTTATGGCGGGTATGAGCCTGATGGGCCGAAGGGACAGTGCTGTCACGAGTGGCAGAAGATGTGCTTCCGTCTGCCACCAGGGCAATCTGAAAGCATCCATGGACGCAGCCACCAGGAGGAAGCTCACGGTACAGCGCATGAAGTCCGAGCAGCAACAGAAGATTTCCCACGTGCGGGTAAGGCAGCATCTGCGGGAGGATGCATGTGATGGATGAATGAATGGATGAATTAATGAATGGATGAATGAATGGGTGAATGGATGAATGGATGAATGAAGGAATGAATGAATGAATGAAGGAATGAAGGAATGGTTGAATGAATGGATGAATGAATGGATGAAGGAATGGATGAATGAATGGGTGAATGAATGGGTGAATGAATGAAGGAATAGACGAATAAATTAATGAATCAATGAATGAATGGATGAAGGAATAAATGAATGGATGATACTTTAAGATACATTAAGTTTAAGATACAACGTTAAGTCACAAGTGAGAATGTAATTGTTCTATCTGGGACATATGACAATAAACACTCTTGAATCTTGACATTTCACGGTGAGATTCTATGCCATGCATTCTGTGTCTTGTGTGAGGGATTTTTCCTCATGTGTGAGGGACTTCCCGCTGTGATGAGCATTCCCCCGTGCATGAGATGAATGAACGAATTATACTGTATTATCACAGGTGATATGTCAAAGTGGGATCCTTTGTTTTGAGTACCATGCACAAGGTATGCAATGAGTCTCCTCGTAAAGGGCACAGACAAAGTTAACAAGTGTTCATTAGTCTCCGAAATGGTTCCCCTTTGTTCTCGGCGCTCCCCCCCTCCCCCACGCCGGGTCCCTTTTTGTTCTCTCAGCGTTGTGTCCTCGACCGATCTCTGGCACTCACCACCCGCCCGGCCTCGAGCGTCCACCACCGGGTCTTCTTTTGATGGCTCTACAGCGCTCAAAGTCAAAGTCAAAAGAGTTTATTGTCATGTGTCCCTGACAGAACAATGAAGTTCTTTCTTTGCAGAGTACAACAGAACGTAGTAGGCATTGACTACAATTATATACATAAATACACACATCAATTAATACATTAATAAAGTGCAAATAACAGGTGGAGGGGTATTAATGTTTAGAGTTTTGTCCGAGCCATGTTTAATAGCATGATGGCTGTGGGGAAGTAGCTATTCCTGAACCGGGCCGTTGCAGATGAGCTTCCCACCTGTGATGAGGGATCTCCCCACCTGTGAGGGATCTCCCCGCCAAAGTCAAAGTCAATTTTATTCATCACGTGGACATCACATGCAGTGAAATGAATTTACCAGCAGCGATAGACTTAAAAAGAACACATAATCTATATAATTAAACGTTTCATCATGACCACTTCCCATCTGCGCTGTATATTGATTTTCAAACAAATGCTACCATATATAGCTACGATTGCAAATTTTAAATTGCAGTGTGTCCAGGTTTTTGTTGAGATAGGAGTTGATTTGCGCCATGATCAACCTCTCAAAGCACTTCATCACCTCCTTTATCCTTACTCCCCCAAGCTGGCTGCCTCCCATTACCCTTACTACCCCCAAGCTGGCGACCTCCCATCCCTTACTCCCCCAAGCTGGCGACCTCCCATCCCTTACTCCTCCAAGCTGGCGACCTCCCATCCCTTACTCCTCCAAGCTGGCGACCTCCCATCTCTCATTTCCCCCAAGCTGGCGACCTCCCATCCCTTACTCCTCCAAGCTGGCGACCTCCCATCTCTCCTTTCCCCCAGGCAGGCCACCTCCATAGCTTATCCACAAAGCTGGCTACATCTCATTCGGTACCCTCGTAGATGAGTACCCACCATTCGTTAATCCTCCAAGATAGTTACCTCCCATCTTCTCCCTTACTCCCCCAAACTGGCTACCACCTCACTGTCACGGGCTGTGGGTCCGCAGCGCCCACACACGGGGCCGGGTGGAGCGGGGCCGCGGCCATAAACCCGGCAACATCCCCGTCAGCTGCAACACAGTTGGGGACAGTCTGGTCCCTCCAGCCCCGCCGCCGCGTTTCAGCTGCCAAACACCAAACGATATTGCCAAGTGCAGGAACTACATTTGAAGTAGCGGGGAGGTGGCCGACTGCCCTACGGCTACAGATATGCATGGAAGCGAGAATAATTTCATCTCATTTCTGGACATGGTTAGCATTTCCTTTCATTATTGATAGCAGAATTTTGCAGAATTCCTAAGAGCACAGTTGTCAAAGTTCGTCTCTTAAAGAAAGCAGACAGCAACACAATTGTTAAAGGTAAACCAAAGCAATCTTTTAATCAATTTGTCAGACGGGAGTGGCGAGATCTACAAAGAGAACACACGTTGCTCAGTGCTTCTCGGGTGGGACAAGCAGTTCAGACAGATATCTAATATGGTGCTGTGCTCAGACAATACATCTCTATGTTAATACATTGTTTCAATGATTAGTATAAACCAAGCTTTTAAGATTTTCCCAGACTTTATTCTGCTGGGGAAATTCTCTTTTAAATTTGACTGCTTTCTGTTTTTCAACAAATTTCCTTTTTTAATTTACAAACCAAACTTGACCAAATTAAACTCTTTCACAGTGAGGTCAGGATAAACTTGCTTTATTTGTTACGTAAGGCACAAATGCTTCAAAACTTTCTTTAAAAAACACTTTAGAATGCCTAAGAAGGAACTGCAGATGCTGGAAAATGAAAGTTGGACAAAAATGCTGGAGAAACTCAGCGGGTGAGGCAGCATCTATGGAGCGAAGGAAATAGGCAACGTTTCTGGTCGAAACCCTTCTTCAGACTGATGTGAGGGTGGGGGAGGCGGGAGGAAGAAAGGAAGAGGTGGAGCCAGTGGGCTGAGGGAGAGCTGGGAAGGGGAGGAGAAAGTAGGGACTACCTGAAATTAGAGAAGTGAATGTTCATATCGCTGGGGTGCAAACTGCCCAGGCTGGACATGCGGGTGAAACCCTTGTCACACTCAGCGCACACAAAGGGTCTCTCTCCGGTGTGTATCCACTGGTGCTCCCGCAGCCCCCATGCTCTCTTGTCACAGTGGGAGCAGCTGCTCGCTGGTATGGGTCCGCCGGTGCTGCCGCAACCCCCGCGAGCTGTCAAACCCCTCACCGCAGTACGGGCAGTCGTAGGGCTGGCCACTGGTGTGCATACGCTGGTGAGACCCGGCGTGGGAGGCCATGGCAAAGCGCTCTCCACACACCGGGCTGGGGACGGGACAGTCGCCGGCGTGCACCCGCTGGTGGGACAGCAGCTTGGAAGACTGGGTGAAGCCCTTGCCGCACTGGGCGCAGGTGTAGGGACGCTCGCTGGTGTGGCTGCGCTGATGCTTCACCAGGTGACTGGACTGGGTGAAGCCCTTGCCGCACTGGGTGCAGGTGTAGGGGCGCTCCCCGGTGTGGGTGCGCTGGTGGGACAGCAGGTTGCCGGAGTGGCTGAAGCCCTTCCCGCACAGGGTGCAGGTGTAGGGGCGCTCGCCGGTGTGGGTGCGCTGGTGCACCAGCAGATGGCTGGACCGGCTGAAGCCCTTGCCGCACAGGGTGCAGGTGTAGGGGCGCTCGTCGGTGTGGGTGCGCTGGTGCACCAGCAGATGGCCGGACCGGGTGAAGCCCTTGCCGCACTGGGCGCAGGTGTAGGGACGCTCGCTGGTGTGGTTGCACTGGTGCATGAGCAGGTTGCTCGAGGAGGTGAAGCTCTTGCCGCAGTGAGCGCAGGTGTAGGGGCGCTCACCGGTGTGGGTGCGCTGGTGCACCAGCATGTTGCTGGACTGAGTGAAGCTCTTGCCGCAGTCGCTGCAGGTGTAGGGGCGCTCCCCGGTGTGCAGGCGCCTGTGCTGCTTCAGCTCACGTGACGACTTGAAGCCTTTGCCGCAGTCAGAGCAGGTGAAGGGCCTCTCACCGGAGTGCACGCGGTTGTGCCGCAGCAAGTTGCTATTGTGGGTGAAGCTCTTGCCGCACTCCGAGCAGTCGAAGGGGCGTTCTCCCGTGTGCACCCGCCGGTGGATCTCCAGCAGGCTCGGCTTCTGCCAGGCCTTGCCACACACGTCGCACTCATAACGCTTCTCCTTGTTGTGCCCCGTCATGTGGTCCTCCATCGAAGCTCAGCCCCTCGAAGCACAGCCCGCACACCGAGCAGATGGGGGAAAGGGGCTCACAAGCTCCCTGGCCGCCCTCAATGGCCACTCACGTCCCCATCTCTCCGTCCACAGCAACGGCTCCTAAACCCTGCAGAGGGGGAACACCAAGGGTCAACAAGCTGGCAAATAGGACATTACTACCACATATTGGGTGCGTTTATGGCGGAGGAAACCGTTATATAATTCTGTGCGGCACAGTGGCGCAGCGGTACAGTTGCTGCCTCACCGCCAGAGACCCGGGCCCGATCCTGACTACGGGTGCTGTCTGTGTGGAGTTTGTACGTTCTCCCCTTGAGGTGCGTGGGTTTTTACTCCGGGTGCTCCAGTTTCCCCCAACATTTTTTTAAAGTATTTTTTTATTAGAAGCAGGTACATAATAAGAACATTTCATGTATAACAGTCATACATTGCTAATATTATCAATATTATCAATTATTTAATGACTCTGCTTTATATTTTTTTCTGTCTCTGTCTCTATGTCTCTGTCTCTCTCTGTCTCTCCCTCTCTTTCGCTGTCTCCCTCTCTCTCTCTCTCTCTCTCTGTCCCTCTCTCTGTCTTTCTCTGTCTGTCCCTCTCTAGTCTCGCTCGCTGTCTGTCTCTCTCTCTGCCTGTCTCTCTGTCTGTCTCTACCTCGCTCTCTCTCTCTCTCTCTCTCTGGCTCTCTCCGTCTCACTGTCAGTCTCTCTCACTGTCTCTCTCTCTCTGTCTATCTCTCTCGCTCTGTCTCGCTTTCTCTGTCTCTTTGTCTCTTTTTCTCTTTCTCTCTGTGCCTCTCCGTCACTCTCCATCTCTCTCTGTCTCTTTCTGTCTATCGCTCTGTGTTTCTCTCTGTCTCTCTCTCCTCTTATCTCTCACTCTCTTTCTCACTCTGTCTGTCTCCCTCTCTCTTTTTATGTCTCTCTCTCTGTCTGTGTGTGTGTGTGTCTCGCTCTGTCTGTCTGTCTCTAACTGCTCCCTCATTCTCTCTTTCTCTCTCTGTGTCTCTGTTTGAGTCTCTGCCTGTCTCTTTCTTTCTTTCTCTGTCTCTCTGTTTCTCTCTCTATCCCTTTTTCTCTGTTTATCTGTTTCTCTCTCTCTGTCTGCCTCTCTCGTTCTCTCTGTCTCTCTCTGTATTTCTCTGTCTCTCTGTGTGTATGTCTCTCTCTCTCTGTCCGTCTCTCTCTCTCCCTCTTTCTTTCTCGCTCTGTGTCTGTCTCTGTCTCTCGCACCTCTCTCTCTCTCTGTATCTCTTTCTCTGTCTCTCTCTCTGTCTCTCTCTCAGTATCTCTCTCTCTCTCTCTCTCTCTGTCTTTGTTTTATATAGATAGAAAATAATAAAGAAAGATAGAAAGAAAAGTATGATAAAGAAGAATGGAATAATTTACTAATAATACAACATTGGAGATAGGTTTATAAATTATAAAGTATATATTTTCATCTAATCCTTGATTTGAGCTTCAGTCAAGTTCTCGTGCCGAACCAATTCGCCCCTTCAAATAATCAATAAATAGAGACCATATTCTGATATAAAGTTCTTGTTTGTCCATTAAGACAAGTCTGATTCTTTCCAAATGTAGGGTCTCCGACATTTTCATAATGCACATTTTAATTGTGGGGGTTATCGGACCTTTCCAAAATGTTAATATTATTTTTTTCCCAATTATTATACTACAGTCGGCTTGTAGTAAGTGTTAGACTTTGTTCTGATATTCCAAATATTACTAGTTTTGAGTCGGGATCCAATTGGGTGTTGACAACTTCCTCCAACATTTCAAAGACGTTCAGGGTTGTAGATTAATCGGCCTCCGCAAAATTGTTAAATTGTCCCTAATGTGCGTAGGATAGTGCTAGTGTACGGGGTGATCGCTGGTCGGCGCGGACTCCGCGGCCCTTCCCGCGCTGCATCTCTAAACTAAACTTAACCAAAGAGGGGTCTCAACCCAAAATGTCACCCATTCATTCTCTCCACAGATGCTGCCGGACCCGCTAAGTTACTCCAGCACTTTGTGTCTATCTTCTCCACAGATGCTGCCTGACCCGCTGAGTTGCTCCAGCACTTTCTCACTGTCGTTCTCTCTCTGTCTGTCTGTGTCTCTCCCTCTCTGTCTATCTCTCTTTCTGGCCCCCCTCTCTCTCTGTTCCTCTCTCTCTCTCTCCCTCTCCCTCTCTCTCTCTCTCTCTCTCTCTCTCTGACTCTCTCTAACTCTCTCTGTGTCTCTCTCTGTCCCTCTCTCCCTCTGTCACTCTCTCTCTCTTTATCTGTATCCCTCCCTCTCTGTCCCTTTCTCTGTATCTCTCTCTGCCCCCTCTCACTCTCTCTCTCCCTCTCTCTGTCTGTCTCTCTCCATCTCTGTCTGTCTGTCTCTCTCTTTGTCTCTCTCTCGCTGTCTCTCTGTATCTTTCTCTCCGTCTCTCTCTCTCTCAGTTTATCTGTGTATCTGTTTTCTCTCTCTCTCTCTGTCCCTCTCGCTCTCTGTTTCTCACTCTGCCTCTCATTCTCTCTGTCGCTCTATTTCACTCTATCTGTCCCTGTCTCTGTGTGTGTGTGTGTGTCTCTCCGTGCGTTCTCTCTCTCTGCCTCTATCTGTCTCTCCCTGTCTCTCTCTGTTTCTCTTTCTGTCTCTCTCCCTGTCTCTCTCTCTTTCTATCTCGCTGCCTGTCTCTCTCTCTCCCTCTCTCTCTCTCTCTCTCTCTCTCTCTCTCTGTGTGTCTCCCTCTCTGTCTCTCTCTTTGTCTCTCTCTCTTTGTCTCTCTCTCGCTGTTTCTCTCTCTCTCTCTGTCCCTCTCTCTCTCTCTCTCTGTCACTCACTCTGCCTATCTCATTATCTCTGTCTCTCTCTCTCTCTCTCTCTGTCTCTCTCGGTCCCTGTCTGTGTTTGTGTCTCTCTCTCTCTGTGCATTCTCTCTCTGTGTCTCTATCTGTCTCTCTGTCTCTCTCCCTGTCTCTCTCTCTGTGTTTCTCTCTGTTTCTCTCTCTCTCTCTGTCTTTCCCACTCTCCGTCCCCCTCTCTCTCTCTCTCTGTCTCTCTTTGTCTCTCTCTCTTTCTCTCTCTCTGTCTCCATCTGTCTCTGTCTATTCTCTCTCTGTCTGTATCTCTCTATCTCTCACTGTCCCTCTGTCTCTGTCTCTCTCTCTCTCCATCTGTGTCTGTCTCTCTCTTTCTATGTCTCTTTCTCTATTTATATCTCTCTCTGGATCTGTATTTCTCTCTGTCTCTCTTACTCCCTCTGGGTCTGTCACTCTTTTTCTGTCTCTCCCCCTCTCTCTCTGTCTCTCTCCCTGTCTCTCTCTTTCTGTCTCTCTCTGTCTGTCTGTCTGTCTGTCTCTCTCTCTCTCGCTCTCTTCCCCTCTCTCTCTCTCTCTGTCTCTATCTGTCTCCCTCTCTCTCTCTCTGTGTATCTCTCTCTCTCTCTCTGTTTCTCTTTCTCTCTCTGTCTTTCTCTCTCTGTCTCTGTCTGTCTGTCTGTCTCTCTCTCTATCTATCTCTCTCTGTCTCTCTGTCTCTCTCTCTCTCTCTCCCTCCCTCTCTCTCTATCTGCATTGAGTCTAGAAGTTAGGAGGTCAAACGCGGGCAGGTGGGACTAGTGTAGATGGGGCATGTTGGCCGGTGTGGGCAAGTTGGGCCGAAGGACCTGTCTCTGTGCTGTAACTATCTGTCTGTCTCTCTCTGTCTCTGTCTCTGTCTGTTTCTCTCTCTCTCTCTCTGACTCTCTATCTCTCTCTCCCTGTCTCTGTCTCTCTCTGTCTGTCTGTCTCTCTTTCTCTCTCTCTCGCTCTGCCTCGCTGTCTCTCACTCTCGCCCTCTCTCTGTCGCTCCCTTTCTCTCCGTCTCTATCTCTCTCTCTCGTTCTCTCTCTCTCTCTCTGTCTCTGTTTGTCTCTCTCTCTGTCTCTTTCTGTCTCCCACTCTCTCTCCTCTCTTTCTCTCTGTCTTTCTTTATCTCTGTCTCTGTCTCCCCCTCTCTGTCTCCCTCTCTCTGTCTCTCTCTCCCTCTCTCTATCCCTATCTATCTCTCTCTCTCTATCTTTGTCTCTCTCTCTCTCGCTCCCTCTCTCTCTCTGTCTCTCTGTGTGTCTCTCTCTGTATCTCTGTTTATCTCTGTTTCTCTCTCTCTCTCTGCCCCCTCTCTCTCTCTCTCTCTCTCTCTCTCTCTCTGTCTCTCTCTCTCTCTCATTTTGAGATGTTCCCCCTCCCACGGTAAGGAGCTTTTACATTTTTCAGCTTGAAATTGTGCAATCTGGTGCATACTGTAGCGAGTCTTTTAACTTACACTTGGATGCAACATTTATGCTTTAAATTGGATTAGGTATGAATAAGGTTAGGCTAAATGACATTCCTAATTACATTCCACAATAGAGCCAGGCTCTGCTCAACAGGTGCAGCACATGAATGGCTATATTCAAGTATGGAAATCAGATTATATTCATGCTGTTATGCATATATATAGAGAAAAACTCAGAGAAACAAAGCAAAAGTCAGACTTCCATCACTGTTCTGCACAAATAAATCAATCAACCTTGTTCAAGAAGGAACTGCAGATGTTGGAGAATCGAAGGTAGACAAAATTGCTGGAGAAAGTCAGCGGGTGCAGCAGCATCTATGGAGCGAAGGAAATAGGCAACGTTTCGGGCCGAAACCCTTCTTCAGACCGTTTCAACCTTACCCTTTGAATATAGAAACAAGATGAAAATAATGCCACATATTCAATGAAATTCAGATATATATGTTAAAAAAATATATGGAAACAGGCCCTTCAGCCAACCAGGTCCACACTGACCAGCAATCTATCATACACCAGTTCCATCCATCACGCCAGGGACAATTTACAGAAGCCAATTAACCTACAAACCTGCACTTCTTTCGGATATGGGAGAAACGGGAATATCCAGAGAAAACCCATGTGGTAGTAAGGCAGCAACTCTACCGCTGCACCACCATGCCACCCCATTACATTATTTGTTCTGTAATATATTTATTATGGTGTCACGTGAATAAAGATGAACACATGGTTCTGATTTCTGCCCTTAGTTGGATAAGACACATGTGCAGTCATTGTGTTTTATGGCTGGTTTTCAATCTCTTCAGGCTGAAGTTCTCGACTCGAAACATCACCCAGATGCTGCCTGTCCTGCTGAGTTTTTCTAGTTTTGAGTGTTTATCTTCAGTTTAAACCAGCATCTGCAATTCCTTCCTACACTATTTATTAAGCAAAACAGGTCTTATTCTCATTATATAATTTTGTGATCAGCGTGAGAGCATGAGAATTTTGTGAAATGTGCGGGTCTCACGCTCAGTGCGTGAGAGTTGACAGCCCTGCTAATAATTCAAACATTTTATGCACGTTCCAATTGTTTGGACAAAAATCACTTATTACTGCTTTACAACAGTTAAGTTACTTTAAGACTCTTTCAGAAATTATGGCAGTCAACAAAAAATCAACTAACAAATTAAAGCAAACAAAAAAAATAACATGTTCCCTTTCCTGACTCGATCTCATAAGAACTTTAAAGCTGTTAACAGAGCAAAGGGATATTAATCTCAAGAATCAAAATGGACAAAGTGAGGGCAATTTTGCTTAAATGGTCATTCTAAGCCCATTCATCTCTGCGTAGAGTTAGTTATACAACATGTACATGGCTGGCCCAATTTGTCCATACTGATCAAGTTGGCATTCTGCGTCCCAGGGACTGCCCGCAGTTCCCAGGTCAGCTCGCCTGCAACAGAATGAGTGGTAGGCGGGGAAGGTATTGAGAGGGAGAAGAGGGGGGGAGAAGGAAGAGGGAGGTTTAATTGAAGCAACTTGCAGTGCGAGCGTTACTGTTGTTGCTGCCCGCTAGTGTTGGGGGGAGGGGGTGGTCGTGGCTTCTGTTCAAGGTCGGGACGCCGCAAAAATGAGTTGAAAAAAAACGCGGTTTTTCGTGTCCCCGTAGTCGGAACCCTGTCCTAGATGTTTGGCCTGATTGTGGTTGTCGTCACCCCCCCCCCCCCCCCACCATGTTTGACAACTGCTTCACCTGCTTGTTGCTGCCGGCAGCTGCACATTCGCCCAAAGAGAAGAGAAGAGACGTGACGCCACTCACAGCCGGCAACCGACGCGCTTCCCCAGACCGCACAGATCGCTGGCAGGCGGCGCAAAGGGACAAACTGCCACAGCGACTAAACTCAACGTGAGAACCCGGTCATGGGCGTGAGGGCGTGAGAATTTGCTCCAAGGCGTGAGACAGTTGGCAGCCCTGCTCTCTCTCTGTCTCTCTCCGTCTCTCTCCGTCTCTCTCCGTCTCTCTCCGTCTCTCTCCGTCTCTCTCCGTCTCTCTCCGTCTCTCTCCGTCTCTCTCCGTCTCTCCCCGTCTCTCCCCGTCTCTCTCCGTCTCTCCCCGTCTCTCCCCGTCTCTCCCTGTCTCTCCCTGTCTCTTTCTCTGTCTCTTTCTCTGTCTCTTTCTCTGTTTCTATCTCTCTCTGTCTTTCTCTCTCTCGCTCTGGGACAGAGGATTTGGGTGAACATAGACCCATTCCTGCCGATCGTGGACCTAACTGCAGATAGAAACATAACGTACTCAACACATAGGACAGGAAAGAAAAAATATCTGCAAATAGAAACGCCATTGGCCAGGACAGATATATATAAGGACTCGTTCTTTGCAAGATCCGCAATGGAATGGAATAAACGAGACAACAATATTGTCTAAGAAGGAACTGCAGATGCGGGAATATCGAAGGTAGACACAAAATGCTGGAGTAACTCAGCGGGTGAGGCAGCATCTACGGAGCGAAGGAATAGGTGATGATTCGGGGGAGGAGGGACTCAAAGAGAGAAAGTAAGTAGACTGTGTGAGGCAGGAGGCAGAGAAGGGAAGCAGTCAGACGCAACACGTAGGGGGGAAAGAAGAAAATAATAATAAACAGAGAATAAGAGGTGGTGGGTTTCTTAAATGTGTGAGCAGAGAGACAGAGGGGTGTAAAATGAGGATAGAAGCAACAGGTAGCAAGGTGAAAAGTGGCAGGCAGACCAATCCAGGGCAAAAATCAAAAAGGGCCACCTTTCAACATAATTGTATAAGGGGTAAGACCATTGTAAAAACAAGCCTGAAGGCTTTGTGTCTCAATGCGAGGAGCATTCGTAATAAGGTAGATGAATGTGCAGGTAGCTAATAATTACGCCATATATAATAATAATAGCTAATAATGGGATCACGGAGACATGGCTCCAGGGTGACCAAGGCTGGGAGCTGAACATCCAGTGATATTCAATATTCAGGAGCGATAGACAGAAAGGTAAAGGAGGTGGGGTAGTGTTGCTGGTTAGAGAGGAGATTAACGCAATAGAAAGGAAGGACATTAGCTTGGAGAATGTAGAATCGATATGGGTAGAGCTGCGAAACTCTAAGGGGCAGAAAACGCTAGTGGGTGTTCTGTACAGGCCACCTAACAGTAGTAGTGGAGTTGGGGATGGCATCAAACAGGAAATTAGAAATGCGTGCAACAAAGGTAAAACAGTTATAATGGGAGACTTCAATCTGCATATAGATTGGGTGAATCAAATTGGCAGGGGTGCTGAGGAAGAGGATTTCTTGGAATGTATGCGGGATAGTTTTCTAAACCAACATGGAGAGGAACCAACGAGAGAACAGGCTATTCTAGACTGGGTATTGAGTAATGAGGAAGGGTTAGTTAGCAGCCGTGTTGTGCGTGGCCCCTTGGACAAGAGTGACCATAATATGGTTGAGTTCTTCATTAGGATGGAGAGTGACATTGTTAATTCAGAAACACAGGTCCGGAACTTAAAGAAAGGTAACTTTGAAGGTATGAGACGTGAATTGGCCAAGATAGACTGGTAAGTGATTCTTAAAGGGTTGACGGTGGTTAGGCAATGGAAGGCATTTAAAGACTGCATGGATGAACTACAACAATTGTTCATCCCAATTTGGCAAAAGAATAAATCAGGGAAGGTAGTGCATTTGTGGAAAAGCAAGGGAAATCAGGGATAGTATCAAAACAAAATATGAAGCGTACAAATTTGCCAGAGAAAGCAGCCTACCAGAGGACTGGGAGAAATTCAGAGTCCAACAGAGGAGGACAAAGGACTTAATTAGGAAAGGGAAAATGGATTTTGAAAGAAAACTGGCAGGGAACATAAAAACTGACTGAAAAAGTTTTTATCGATATGTGAAGAGAAAAAGATTAGTTAAAACAAATGTAGGTCCCTTGCAGTCAGAAACAGGTGAATTGATCATGGGGAACAAGGACATGGCAGACCAATTGAATAACTACTTTGGTTCTGTCTTCACTAAGGAAGACATAAATAATCTGCTGGAAATAGCAGGGGATCGCGGGTCAAATGAGATCGAGGAACTGAGTGAAATCCAGGTTAACCGGAAAGTGGTGTTAGGTAAATTGAATGGCCGATAAATACCCAGGGCCAGATAGGCTGCATCCCAGGGTGCTTAAGTAGCCCCAGAAATAGTGGATGCCTTAGTGATAATTTTTCAAAACTCTTTAGATTCCGGAGTAGTTCCTGAGGATTGGAGGGTAGCTAATGTAACCCCACTTTTTAAAAAGGGAGGGAGAGAGAAAACGGGGATTTACAGACCAGTTAGTCTCACATCGGTAGTGGGAAAACTGCTAGAGTCAGTTATTAAAGATGGGATAGCAGCACATTTGGAAAGCGGAGAAATCATTGGACAAAGTCAGCGTGGATTCACAAAAGGTAAATCAATCCATTTTGTTGTCTCTAAAATGAGATAATGACAATAAATTGAATGCAATACAATACAATGCCTGACAAATCTTATTGAATTTCTTGTGGATGTAAATAGTAGAGTGGATAAGGGAGAAGCAGTGGATGTGTTATATCTGGGCTTTCAGAAGGCTTTCGACAAGGTCCCACACAAGAGATTAGTATGCTAACTTAAAGCACACGGTATTGGGGGTTCAGTATTGATGTGGATAGAGAACTGGCTGGCAGACAGGAAGCAAAGGGTAGGAGTAAACGGGTCCTTTTCAGAATGGCAGGCAGTGACTAGTGGGGTACCACAAGGCTCAGTGCTGGGACCCCAGCTATTTACAATATATATTAATGATCTGGATGAGGGAATTGAATGCAACATCTCCAAGTTTGCAGATGACACTAAGCTGGGGTTAGCTGTGAGGAGAATGCGAGGAGGCTGCAAGGTGACTTGGATAGGTTGGGTGAGTGGGCAAATGCATGGCAGATGCAGTATAATGTGGATAAATGTGAGGTTATCCTCTTTGGTGGCAAAAACAGGAAAGTAGACTATTATTTGAATGGTGGTCGATTAGGAAAAGGGGAGATGCAACGAGACCTGGGTGTCATGGTACACCAGTCATTGAAAGTAGGCATGCAGGTGCAGTAGGCAGTGAAGAAAGCGAATAGTATGTTAGCATTCATAGCAAAAGGGTTTGAGTATAGGAGTAGGGACAATCTACTGCAGTTGTACAGGGTCTTGTTGAGACCACACCTGGAGTATTGTGTACAGTTTTGGTCTCCAAAAATGAGGAAAGGCATTCTTGCGATAGAGGGAGTTCAGAGAAGGATCACCAGACTGATTCCTAGGATGTCAGGACTTTCATATGAAGAAAGACTGGATAGACTTGGCTTGTACTCGCTAGTATTTAGAAGATTGAGGGGGGATCTTATAAAAACTTACAAAATTCTTAAGGGGTTGGACAAGCTAGATGCAGGAAGATTGTTCCCGATGTTGGAGGGGGGGGGGGAAGTCCAGAACAAGGGAGAGGGGGGGGGGAGGGGGGAGGGGGGGGAGAGGGGGGGGGGGAGGGGGGGGGAGGGGGGGGAGGGGGGGGACAGATGGAGAGGGGGTGAGGGAGAGGGGGTAAGATAGGGGGGGGAGAGGGAGGGGGGGGGAGAGGGGGGGAATCTTTTAACTTTAGGCGCGGGGGGGAGGGGGGAGATGAGAAGGGGGGGGGGAGGGGGGGGGGGGGGGGGACACAGAGAGAGGGGGTGGGAGGGGGGGGGGAGATCTCTGGAATTCTCTGAAGGGAGGGGGAGGGGGGAGGGGGGAGAGGGGGGTAGTTGGGAGGGGGGGAGGGGGAGAGGGGGGGAGAGAGTTTCGGGGGGAGAGGGGGGGGGAGAGGGCGGTGGGGGAGGGGGAGGGGGAGGGGGGAGAGGGAAGGGGAGGGGGAAGAATGGCCCTACTCCCTGAGGGGGGGAAGGGGCACTATTTTATGAATGTTTTATGTTTCTCTAGATCTCAAGAAGGCACGACTTAATGGTCCCAAATACACAGATTAATATAAAACTAATTAAAGCAGGACGGTCTGTGCGGAAAAGTTTCTTCATCTCAGAGTCCCAAATTGGCCACAGGATTTCACAAACTCTCTGGGGTAGGAGAAAAGTTATTTCAGAATGGGCAGGCAGTACTAAATGGGACCCCAAGCTATTCTTATATCTATATGATGTTGGATGGATCGGGAAATTGTCTCTAGCATGCAAACATCTACATGTTTCAATGATCCCCTCTCACTAAGCTGGCGGTGTACCTTGTAACTCCAGAGGCTGTACAAGCCCACTTGGAAGCCCAGCCCGCTCCAAATGCTCAGCAGATGAGAGAGTCCGCCATCCCGTGGATTAAACTTGTGAATCTACGCTGGACTCCATCAACAGCAAGAATGTCCCGACTATTATCTGAAAGGTGGCAAATTAGGAAAAGGGGAGATGCAACGAGACCTGGGTGTCATGGTACACCAATCATTGAAAGTAAGCATGCAGGTGCAGCAGGCAGTGAAGAAAGCAAATGGTATGTTAGCATTCATAGTGAAAGGATTTGAGTTTTGGAGCAGGGAGGTTCTACTGCAGTTGTACAGGGTTTTGGTGAGACCACACCTGGAGTATTGCGTACAGTTTTGGTCTCCAAATCTGAGGAAAGACATTCTTGTCATAGAGGGGGTACAGAAAAGGTTCACTAGACTGATTCCTGGGATGTCAGGACTTTCATATGAGGAAAGATTGGATAGACTTGGCTTGTACTCACTAGAATTTAGGAGACTGAAGGGGGATCTTATAGAAACTTACACATTCTTAAGGGGTTGGATAGGCTAGATGCAGGAAGATTGTTCCCGATGTTGGGGAGGTCCAGAACAAGGGGTCACAATCTAAGCATAAGGGGGAATTCTTTTAGGACCAAGATGAGGAAAACATTTTTCACACAGAGAGTGGTGAGTCTCTGGAATTCTCTGCCACAGAAGGTAGTTGAGGCCAGTTCATTGGTTATATTTAAGAGGGAGTTAGATGTGGCCCTTGTGGCTAAAGGGATCAGGGGGTATGGAGAGAAGGCAGGTACAGGATACTGAGTTGGATGATCAGCCATGATCATATTAAATGGCGGTGCAGGCTCGAGAGGCTGAATGGCCTACTCCTGCACCTATTTTCTATGTTTCTATGTTTCTACGTTTCTCTGGGTGGGAACGTTTCTCCACATCTAAGTCCCAAATGGCCACAGATTCACAATTCTCTGTGCAGAAAAGTTTCTCCTCATCTCTGTCCCAAATGGCCACAGATTCACAACTCTCTGGGTGGAAAGGTTTCTCCTCATCTAAGTCCTAAATGGCTGACCCCTTATTCTTTAACTGTGTGTGGCCCCGTGGTTCTGGACTCCCCCAACATCGGGAACATGTTTCCTGCCTCTAGCGTGTCCAAACCCTTAATAATCTTAGATGTTTCAATAAGAATCCCTCTCATCCTTCTAAGCTCCAGAATGTACAAGCCCAGCCGCTCCATTCTCTCAGCATATGACAGTCCCACCATCTCGGGAATTAAACTTGTGAACCTACGCTGGGCTCCCTCAATAGCACGAATGTCCTTCCCTGGAGATGGAGGGAGAGAGGGGGAGAGATAGAGAGAGGGGGGGGGAGATAGAGTGAGGGGGGGAGATAAAGAGAGGGGGAGAGAGAGGGACAGAGAGAGGTAGAGAACGGAGAAAGGGGAGGGAGAGAGGAGGGGGAGAGGACGGGGGGGAGAGAGATGAGAGAGAGAGAGAGGCAGAGAGAGGGAGAGCAGCAGAGGAGAGAGTGAGAGAGGGGGAGAGAGAGGGAGGCAGAGAGAGAGAGGCAGAGAGGAGAAAGAGAGAGAGACAAGGGCAGAGAGAGGGAGGGCAGGAGAGAGGGGAGGGCAGATAGAGAGGGCGAGAGTAGAGGAGGCAGAAGAGATTAAGAGAGGCAGAGAGAGAGAGGCAGAGAGAGAGGGAGAGGGAGAGGCAGAGAGAGAGATGAGAGAGAGAGAGAGAGAGAGAGGGGGAGAGGTTAGGGGAGTGTAGTGAGAGAGATGAGGAAGGGGGAAAGGGTGAGGCAGAGAGAGGAAAGGAAGAGAGCAGAGAGAGTGGAGAAAGAGAGGGGGAGTGGGAGAGGCAGAGAGATTTGATTTTTAGGAAGAGTGAGAGAGGGGGAGGGAGAGAGACAGAGAGGAGAGAGGAGAGAATGAGGAGTGAGAAAGAGAGGGAGTGGGAGGTGATGAAGAGAGAGAGGGAGAGAGAGC
This sequence comes from Okamejei kenojei, assembly GCA_035221665.1. Taxonomy (NCBI): domain Eukaryota; kingdom Metazoa; phylum Chordata; class Chondrichthyes; order Rajiformes; family Rajidae; genus Okamejei; species Okamejei kenojei. The sequence continues at coordinate 733 of JAVHYY010000204.1, read as the reverse complement.
GAGAGAGGAGAGGAGAGAGGGAGAGAGGGAGGGGGAGAGAGGAGAGAGAATGTGGGATGAGAGAGGGGGAAATAGACAGAAACCGGGCCTGCAGGGCCACATTAAGTGAGTTTAGAGTGTGAGGTATAGAGTGTGGGGAAACCGCCTTGCCAGCGCCTGTGCATGCTCCCCTGCTTGCATTAAAGGGAATGCATGCATCACTGGCCGCATGGCCGCCTCCCCCGCTGCATGGCCGCCTCCCCCGCCGCGTGGCAACACTTCTATCCTCACCAGATCTTCACAGCTGCATTCCTCTTGTCCACAAAGGCGCTTCCGGCGGGAGGGGGCGCTTGAGGGCGGCGCACCGGCGTTGGCAAAGCGGGACGGCGGGTCTCAGGTGTCCTGGTGGAGCGCGAATCGCGAATATTGGGTCTCGACCCGAAACGTCGCCTATCTCCTTCGCTCCTTAGATGCTGCTGCACCCGCTGAGTTTCTCCAGCTTTTTGTGTACCCTCGCGAATATTGGTTTCCGGGTTGGTTTTTTTTTGTGTTTTTTGGTGGCATTGAAGGGTGGGATGGAGAAGAAAAAAAGGGATGGGGGGGGGGGGGGGTGGGGATGATGACGGGATGAAGGAGGAAAGAGGGAGGGAGGGGAATAGAGAGAGAGGGAGGGAGAGAGAGAATGTTTAGATAAAGTTTTGTTTGGGAGAGATTTGAAACATTTTCAGAAAGTTTTAGAATACTATCTTCGATG
>JAVHYY010000203.1:135000-147761 GCA_035221665.1 Okamejei kenojei | reverse complement strand
ATTGGTGGTGAGGGTTGGAGAAAGAAGATTGGGGAGGGTTTATTGGAGAGGGTGGAGGATTGGTTGTAGTGGTGTGGATCTTAAATAATAGGAAGTCGGGGATTTGGAGAATGGCAGGTACGGTAACTGATTTGGGGTTTGAATCACCATGTCACCATTGAATGGCCGAATGCCCTTAGTCCTACACCTATTTTCTATTATGCTGAAGAGGCACATGGCAGATATTGGTTATAAGAAATGAGCAAAGAGCCATTGTAGGCCATCAGATAGAGGTTTCAAATCATATCACTGTGATTTATATGAATAGTGATATCCCTTGTTTTATGGCCGACGGCAACTTCTCCTGCTGAATTAATATGGTTGAAAGGGATGGTTTTTCACAGCAGTCAGGGGTCACGACCCTGCTGTTGCAACATAGCCCCCAAAATTGAGGAAAATGAAAACTGGTATAAAGTACCTACATATTCACTTCACTATTGGAATTTCTGACGTTGGTTAAATGTCACCTCACGTCTTTACCCCGACTTTCCACCAATTTTTTACCGTGCAAAAATCCAACATTTGGTGGTTTTTTAACAGTCGAAAGTGCGCGTTTTCATGCATTAATAACATGTTACCGTAAGTGACGGATTGTCTCCTCCAGATGGATTGAGCAACTTTCGCGTGAGTCGAGCCCTATGAACCTCCGTGACCTTTCATGCAACCCCCCCCCCCCCCCCCTTAAAAAAGCTCAGCCAAGTAAATTAAATTAATAGAGTAACTCAGCACGTCAGACTAAAGTTTTGGAAAAAGGGTCTCTGAACCGAAACGTCGCCCATCCATCCTTCTCTGGTCAAAATGACGTCTGTCCTGCCTGAGTACTGACCTTTATCTTTTTTTTAAATTCAAAATATACTTTATTCAAATGATAAAAACATAACAAAACATGAAACCTTTAGCCGAAAATCCAATCCGGCCATTATTTCAGAGGCTGTTACAAGTTTAGAATACAGCTTAGACATACCTTGATAAAAGACCTGTAGGCTTTTAGTCTGAAAAAGGGTCTTCACCCCAAAACGTCGCCTAACTCCTTCGCTTCTTATATGCTGCCCTCGCACCGCTGAGTTTCTCCAGCCTTTTGTTACCCCCAGTTATACGACATTTTCATATTCCCAAATTTCCACAAATCAGTCCCCCACTTCGTTAGGCCCCTCATGTGGCAACAAGAATGTTACTCGACCCTTCTGTCCGTGCCTTCCTCCACTGTTAGAGTGAGGTGACAGAGTAAATTGTAAGGAACAACCAGCCCATGCATCTTTGTATTGGGCAGCTCACGCTCCAGCATACCACTTGACGGTTTGAACTCTCTCTCCCCCTACCCATTTCGTCTCATTCCCCGGTGACGTATAAACTCCCCCGCCCCCCTCCCGCCCTGATGACGCACAGGCCATCAAGTGCCGGCATGTGCACAGCTGCAATTTCCCGGATGGGCGTCGCTTCATCCCTCCCGGCCCAGTCGCAGCCATCTTTGGTCGCAGCGACGGATCACGAGATCACAGATCACCGGGCGGCGCCGGGAGCCCCGACCCCGAACCCCGAACCACCCCCGACCCCCGTGCCCTGAGCCCGACCCCGACCCCCGGGCCCCTGAGCCCGACCCCGACCCCCGGCCCTGATCCCGAACCCCGACCCCTTTGGCCGGGCTGGGAGGGGAAGAGAGACGGGACTTCCACTTTTCCGGCCGGGAGAACTCAGACTCGGGGCGGGGGCGCGAGGAACAACGAAGTTGCCATCGGTGAGTCTTTTTGTCCCGCCGCTCCCCAGTCTAATGACGGGGAGAGGACTTGGGTTAAGTTTCCCCAATTGAATTTGATTTTCGCTCTTGTCAGGACATTGAATTGATTGTTGTGAGTAAATGTCCCAGTGATAGTTTTGAAAGCCCAACAGTCATAGAAGTTCAGCAACAGCTGTGTTTTGTCTGGAAGAAGGGGTCTCGACCCGAAACGTCGCCTATCTCCTTCGCTCCTTAGAGTCTGCTGCACCCGCTGAGTCTCCAGCTTTTTGTGTAACCCCCCAGCTGTGTTTTGTCATTGGATGTGTTGGTGGAGAATATGCTCATCACACACACTTCTATAAAGTTGGAAACCAACAGTTGATGTGTTTGAATGCGCTGCTGGGCAATCTGGTGGTGTCAAAGCAAATGTCCGAGTTTGTTTTACAGTTACTAAATGGCTGAATGTTCAGGTTACTATTTCATAATGAAACCGTCAGCTTGTTATTTCCTGTTTCAGTTATTTTTGCTGATAAAACTTCATCAATTGCCAGAGTGAACCGTTTCTGAGCCTTCCGTAAGGAGGATTGCACAATTGATCGCCCTCTGGTCACAGCTAAGACTGAGTGATCCAAGGGGAAGTTGCAGTAGAATGATAATAAGAGGAAAGGATATTGTGAGGATTTCGGATATGCAACACAGAGTGCATGTTGTACATGTCAGTTCTCATTTCATTATTCAATTGAGTTGGGACTATTGGGTATGTGAGTGGAAATATGAAATTTACACAAATCTGTTCACCACCGCAGAATGACGTATGACATTTGCAACCAGGTTTTTGAGCATGGAATTTAAAAAAAAAATAATGCTATTCCAGACGAAAGAAAAAGAAAATGCCGACGTTGCTAGAACTCATCAGCAGTTTGAGCAATATTTATTACAGTCCCCAAGTTCTGATAATGGATCATATACATTTGCACTTCTAGTTTTTCTGCATTCACTATTTTAATCAATTAAAATAAATACACATTGTCTTTATTACACTGGTAACAAATGTAGTCATTTGTACTTGGCCAGATAACACACAGCAGTAAGATAAACAAATATGTTTGATTTAGATGCTAGTGGTTTAAATGTTAGAAAGAGATCACCTGTCCACAGTGTTGGGATCATTCAATAGGTGCCATATTCGGCCCTTCGAGCAGCACTGCCATTCAATGTGATCATGTTGATCATCCCCAACAGTCCCCCCCGTTCCTGTCTTCTCCCCATATCCCTGTACAACCGCTTATTTTTAAGAGCCCAATCTAGCTCTCTCATCTTGAACGGATCCAGAGAACCTGCCCTCTGAGGCAGAGAATCGATCCACAGACTCGCCGCCCCATTGGAAAAAAAGTGTTTTTCACACTCCGTTCAAAATGGTTTACTCCTTTATTTCTTATGCTGCGGCCCCTGGTTTTGGACTCCCCCAACATCGGGAACATGTTTCCTGCCTCTAGCGTGTCCAAACCCTTAACAATCCTTTCTTATATGTTTCAATCAGATATCCTCTCATCCTTCTAAACTCCAGAGTGTACTACGCCAGGAACAGCTGCTCCATGTCTGCTCTCAGCATATGAATAGTCCTGCCATCCTGGGAATTAACCTTGTAAACTTATGCTGCACTCCCATCAATAGCAAGAATGTCCTTCCTCAAATTAGGGGACCAAAACTGCAACATAATACTCCCAGGTTGGTGTCACTAGGGCTCTGTAGAACTGCAAAAGAATGACCTCTTTGCTCCTATATTCAATTCCTCTTGTTATAAAGGCCAGCATGCCATTCGCTTTTTCTTCACTGCCTGCTGTACCTGCATGCTTACTTTCGAAAACTGACGTACAAGACCCCCCAGATTCCCATTGTACCCTCCCCTTTTTCCAACTTGACGTCATTTAGATAGTAATCTGCCGTCCATGTTTTTGTAAGCCAAATTGGATACCTCATATTTACCCGCCATTAAACTTCATCTGCCATGCAATCTGCCCACTTCTCCCCCCCCCCAACCTGTCCAAGTCACCCTGCATTTCTCATAGCATCCTCCTCCAGACTGTTCACCTCTGCTACCCAGCTTTTGTGTCATCGGCAAATTTGCTAAGGATCAGTTGTACCATTTGTGTCTTTCATCTACTGTAATAGAGAATGTCTGCAAGATAGCAAAAGGACAATCCCCTGTTTGTTGAGGATGAATCAGTTGGAGAGCTGAGTGCTGAGAGGAACAGATTGTGTTTGGTCAACAATTCAGTAGTTCAATGTTCAAACAGTACAGTGAAATTCTTTTAGCACATATTACAAATGCAGCCATCGTCCATTTTCCACTTTAGTTTTCATTGCTTTTATGTATACACAAATAAAACACAAAATATAACAACGAAACATACAACAATTACAATGAAACGTACAACATGTAGCGGGGGTTCAGTTTACAATTAATGTATGCAGTATACAGAACTATTTTCATATTTAAACATTTTCCAATAACTTACATTATTGTCAATAAAATTATACAAAGTTGATGTCTTTATTTCTATACCTAATCCATTTTCCCCGTTTTCTGTTAAACTCGTCTTCTTTCACTCTTAGAGATATGTCATTTTCTCCATGACAAATATTTCCTGTACTATGTCTAACATTGTCCTAAGTCTGGTTTTGTCCGCTGCAAGCCAGTTTCCTGTAATGGCCTTTCTACCAGCTGAGTAAGATTTTAACCAAGTAATGGTCTTCCTTCAGCACCACTGTATTTATTGGAGACTTCTTGGAGACTATATGTCCTAATACCTCTGTTTAATTCTGAATTCGCTCTGTCCCAAAATGGTTCTATTTTTGGGCAACTCCCGAAGATATGTGCGTGATTTGGCGTCTGTTTCACCACATTGCCTCCAGCATGTTTGCTGTCTTAGAATTTGCTATTGCTTTTTATGTTAGGCGTAATAAAGAAATGAATCAAATGTTTCCAATTAAATTATCTCCATTTTGTGAATTAGTGGAATTGTCTGTACTGTAACACACATATGATGTCATTCTTGTTTCTGAGATTGTAATGTTCAATTCCTTTTCCCACTTAAATTTTACATAAAATGTAGTTTTAGCTTGACATTCCATTAAACTATGATAAAGTTTAGAAATAATCCTTAATGTTTTTGATGATAACGCATTAACTATCACTTCTTTTCACTGGATTATTTTCTTCTAATGCCACCAACCCCCTTTTACCTTTTTATTGTAATAATCTCTCAGTTGGAGGTATCTAAACAAGTCTTGGTTCCGGTGCAAATCTAATCCTTCAAATCTTGAAAACTTCTTGGGACTCCATTTTCAATAACAGTACAAAATGCAGTCATTCCTTTCTTCATCCACTCTTTACATGTTGAGTCATACATCCTGGTTTATATTTATTAACCAAAGCTATCCCATCTTAAAACTTTTTGTAGTTTATTCATTTTAAGTTGTCTGGTAAGAGTGAACCAGGTTTCTAAAGTAATATTGTTATTGGATCGATTATACTCCTGATATGTCCAGGAAGCGCTTTTTCTCTAAAAAGTGGTTTGGATGTAGAAGTCAGGGATATAATGTCTCAATCTCTTTCCACCAAGCCATCACCATTTTCAAAGTCCAAATCGGATCCATCCGCGAGCTCGATGTCTTGGTGCAGTTCCTGTGAACAGACCTCCCTCTCCTCAATTTGTATCCCAACCTACCTTTTTTTTTCATTTAATTTTTTATTTTATTAGAAGTAAGTACAGGAATATGGCACCAAGGTGCCTATTATATATTGACAATATTACATTTTATGTACAGCTTCTTATTTTTTAATTTTTTTAATAATGAGAAAGAAAACGAGAGAGTAGATAATAAAAGATAGAGAAACATGTGATATAGTGTCATACCTGCCAACCATTCCGATTTCGGCGGAATTCTTCCCGATTTTTCCATCCCAATTCCGAATTCCGATTTTTTTCCTCAATATATCCGAAAAAAAAATTGGAATTCGGAATTGGAATGGAAGCGTGCATGCGACCCATGGCGGCGGCGGCGGCGAGGAGACAGCGAGAGAGCGCACCGCGCCTGCGCCGCTTATGGGGGCAACGCACGGGTGTACGTCAGCACGCAGCCGCATGACCCGCCCCGCCCACGGTGGCGTTCGGCGTCACTTGCCCCCCCCCCGCACTGAGGTCACTTTCCCGCCCTCACTGACGTCACGTACCCCGCCCCTTACTGATGTCACGTGCCCCGCCCCCTTACTGACGTCACATGCCCCGCCCCTTACTGACGTCACGTGCTCCGCCCTCACTGACGTCAGACTAATAGGATTCCGATTTTTCATTCTCACAAGTTGGCAGGTATGTAGTGTGTGAGAAAGAAAAAAGTATGAAAAAAAGTTGAGAATGAAAAAGGGGAAAGAAGGGAAAAAAACAGTAGAAAGTAAATAAATTAAGGAGATTGTTATATCTATATTCTTGACCATTCCTCCACCTACCTTGAAGGGCTGTAGGCATTAACCAGTTACCTCCTACTGGGCCATTCCTCGTGCCTGGCGTCTTCTCCAACTTTCCTCCCGGTAACGCCATCCGACGAACCTTTGGGCGGGTTTGGGCAGCGTCCTGTAGAGATGAGATGGATGATTCTCCAGTGAAGTGGGACTGGTGGGTGGACACCATGGAGACCCTGCAGAGTCCAGGTCTGGGATATAATCCTTCTATTCTGGAAGGGAAACTCCAGGGATGTAGTGGAATGTGCCACGGGAGCAGTGGGACTACAGTTTCCAATAGAGTTGGGATGCTTGTAGTTTATTTCCTGTTCCAGTTAGTGGGGAATATGGCAATGGGTAACATGGAGGTACGGAAGTTTTTCATCCTGGATGGCAGGGTTGTTGTAAGAATAGGGCCAGCAGAGTGTGACAGTAATTCCCATCGGTGGGTATTTTTTCCTCTTTCTCTGAGTTGAAGCCTCCAAACTGGTGAGGTGTGGATGTTGGGGATTGACCCTGTTTGGTCTGTAATAGTTATACGGTGATCAGGGTGGTTTAACAACTTCAGGGATCTGGCACAAATGATGAATTGCTGCCTTGGATAGATCAGACAAAACTTTTATGGATGACAGGTCAGACATGAAGAGCTAGGTGGTCTATTCCTGCTTTTATTTTTTGCTAATTTGCAGGGGTATACCTTGTTTGGATAGGGTGTTTTATACATCTCTCGCTACACTGTAATGCTGTTTGTTGGTTCACAAGACAATGTTTTCCTTCCACATTCAATTGTCACCTGATGGTTCTGTTAATATTGTTTTATTCCCAGCTACAAAGTTTGTGATCATCTGTCGACATCATGGCTGAAGGTGGTAACTGGGGAGGTGATTCAGTGGCCTCTACATCAAAGAAACAAAAAGGTTTGAGAGCCTTCTGTGACATATATATGATGCCCTGACAGCAAAATGAGAACTTACATAGAAGTGGGAATAGGGAAGGGGCTGAGCCCCGAGAATTAACATCTACAGGGGCCAGCACCGTCACAGGTGGGCGGATGCAGGAAATTGTCTGATTAATCAGCACTCTTTTTGGAAACAAATGATTTGCGTTGCTGCAAAATTTAAGTCAGAACATCAGAGTCCAGAATCGGATTCTGTGAAGAAATGAGCCTTTGACTCATTTACCACCTGTCAATTTATTTACACTAATCCCATTTCTGAGCACTTGGCCTGTCGTCTACTATCCATTTACAGTTCGAATGAACATCCAGGGGCTCCTACAATGTTGTGACAGAGTACCTGCCTCCAACACCACCCCAGACAGTGTGTCCCTGACTGCAGCCATCACTGCTGAAAGATTCTTCCTGAAAGATCATCCTCTACACCTCATGGTCCCCGCATTAAATTAATTGAATTGAATTGAATTTATTTGTCATTCAGACCTTTCGGTCTGAACCGAATTTTCGTTCCCCTGCAGTCATATATATAATAAAAAAATGACAGAAACACACAATAAACACAAATTTAACATCTACCACAGTGAGTTCACCAAACACCTCCTCACTGTGATGGAAGGCAAAGTCTCTGTCTCTTCCCTCTTCGTTCTCCCTCTGCGCCGAGGCGATCCAGGCCTCAGATGTTGTGACCCCACCGGGTGATAGTAAGTAAGTCAGTCCCGCGGTTCAACCGAGCTCCGCAAATGGGCTGGTTCAAACTCCGCGCCACTAGTGTTAACCACCTCTGCTGTGGAGAAAACTATTTTTGCCATTGCCCCTATTTTTCTCACAGTATTCTGTACCTCTATCAGATCACTGCTCGTCCACCCCAGCTTCAAGGAAGGCGACTTAAATCACTCCAATTAAATCACTGACAATTGCAATATTCATTTCCGAGCAATATCCTGGTGAATCTCCTCTTCAAAGTTCAAAGGCATCTTTCCCACAGTATGGAGATCAGAATTGTGCACACTCCTCCAACTTCAGGCTTAATTAGCTCCCTATAAATTTGTATCAAGGCCTTCCTGCACTTGCATTCTATGCTGCAACTAATGACAAGAATGCTAAATGTTGTATTAGTGTGCTGCTGACTTTAGGGATCTATGGATTTGTGTGGGTGTTTCTCAGTGGTCTCCAAGTCCTTGTCATTCATGGTGAATATCCTGGTTTTATTTATCCCTCCAACATGCATCAACTTGCACTTATGATGAAATTTGAAATGTAATCTCTCCGCCCAACATGTTGACTATTCATCCACAAATACTGGTTCAAATCCAGTTGCGGCGGTGGAAATGCATAATCAAGTGACACAAATTTGGCAGATAATTGAAAGGACAAAATCGGTAATACTTGGAGCGAAATTATCAGATATAGATTTATCAATGTAACAAGCAACTACATTTTATATATTGGATATCTGAAGATAACATAGCACCAGATCCAAAGGCATCTTCGTCCACACTCTTATCAAATTTGTGAACCAACCTCTCAGAAGCTAGGGATGTATTCTTGTTCTCCCAATTTACCTTGTTGCGGCCCTTGCTGCCTCTATATTATGCTGTGCCACATGCTGTTTGAGCCAAAACCAAAGAGGCCAACGTCAGACAACGCCATTGTAGTTGGAGACTCCACTGTGAGAGGTACGAACAGGGGTTTCAGCGGCAACAGACGGGATTCGAGGATGGTGTGCTGCCTTCCCTGGTGCCAGGATCCAGGATGTCACGGACAGAGTGCAGAAAATCCTCAAGGTGAAGGTGAACAGCCGGAAGTGGTTATTGCATGTCGGCACAAACGATGTCGGAAGGAAGGTAATGAATAATTCTACAGCGTGACTTTAGAGACCTCGGAACAAAAAATGCTGAAAAGCAGGGACCCCCAGGGTTGTTATCTCTGGTTTGCTTCCAGTTCCTCGTGTTGGCGAGAGCAGGAACAGAGAGATACAGGACCTGAATGTGTGGCTGAGGAACTGGTGCAGGGGGCAGGGATTTAGATTCTTAGATCACTGGGATCTGTTATGGAGTAAAAGGGAGCTGTACAAAAGGGACGGATTACATCTTAACAGATGGGGGACCAGCATTCTGGCAGGCAGGTTTGCCACTGTGGTTTTAATTTGAATAACGGGGGGTGGGGGTGTCAAATGGGATAGTCGAGGATGGAATTAAAGGGAAAGAGAGTAAAGGGGTGGTTAATGACCCCAGAATTCACAGGAAAGGAAGCTCACAAAGGGATAGGAGAGTATGGTCAAGTGTAATAGGGATCGATGTGAAAGGTGAGATGCGTAAGGAATTAAAAGTATTGTATATGAATGCGCGAAGTATAAGAAGTAAAATAGATGAGCTTGAGGCTCAGTTAGAGGTTGGTAGATATGACATTGTGGGGACTACTGAGATGTGGCTGCAGGAGGATCGGGCCTGGGAACTTAATATTCAGGGTTACACATCCTATAGAAAGGACAGGCAGGTGGGCAGAGGAGGGGGATAGCTCTGCTGGTGAGGGAAGGAATTCAGTCCCTTGCGAGGGAAAACATAGTGACTCTACCTCGTCAGTCCCCATGGATTGAGTTGAGGAATTGTAAAGGCAAGAAGACACTAATTGGTGTTATTTACAGACCCCCAAATAGTAGCCAGGATGTAGGGTGTAAGTTGCAGCAGGAGTTAAAACTGGCATGCAACAAAGGTAATGCCACGGTGGTGATGGGGGATTTCAATATGCAGGTAGACTGGGAAAATCAGGGTGGTTCAGGACCCCAAGAAAGAGAGTTTGTAGAATGCCTCCGAGATGGATTCTTGGAGCAGCTTGTAATGGAGCCGACCAGAGAAAAGGCAATTCAGGATTTAGTGTTGTCCAATGAACCAGATATGATAAGAGAAACTCGAGGTAAAGGGAACCACTTGGAGGTAGTGATCATAATATGATTAGTTTTAATTTGCAATTTGAGAAGGAGAACGTTTAAATCGGAAGTGGCAGTGATGCAGATGAACAAAGGGTATTATGAAGGCATGAGATGGGAGCTGGCCAAAGTAGACTGGAAAGGGATCCTAGCAGGAATGACGGTGGAACAGCAATGACAGGAATTTCTGGGCATAATCCGGAAGACGCAGGATCATTTCATTCCAAAAAGGAAGAAAGATACTAAGGGGAGTAGTAGGCAACCGTGGCTGACAAGAGAAATTAGGGGTAGAATAAAACTAAAAGAACAGATGTACAACACAGCAAAGAGTAGCTGGAAGCCAGAGGATTGGGAAACTTTCATAGGACAACAGAAGGAAACAAAACGGGCAATACAGGCTGAAAACATACCTGCCAACTATTCCGATTTGGGCGGAATTCTTCCGATTTTTCCATCCCAATTCCGAATTCCGATTTTTTTCCTCAATATTCCGAAAAAAATTGGATTCGGAATTGGGATGGAAGCGTGCATGCGACCCATGGCGGCGGCGGCGGCGAGGAGACAGCGAGAGAGCGCACCGCGCCTGCGCCGCTTATGGGGACACGCACGGGTGTACGTCAGCACGCAGCCGCATGACCCCGCCCCGCCACGGTGGCGTTCGGCGTCACTTGCCCCCCCCCCCCCCGCACTGAGGTCACTTTGTTAACGAAGAAACTGCAGATGCTGGAGAATCGAGGGTTACACAAAATGCTGGAGAAACTCAGCGGGTGCAGCAGAAAGTCTGAAGAAGGGTCTCGACCCGAAACGTCGCCTATCTCCTTCGCTCCTTAGATGCTGCTGCACCCGCTGAGTTTCTCCAGCATTTTGTGTAACCCCCCTGAGGTCACTTTCCCGCCCTCACTGACGTCACGTACCCCGCCCCTTACTGACGTCACGTGCCCCGCCCCTTACTGACGTCACTTGCCTCGCCCCGTACTGACGTCACGTGCCCCGCCCTCACTGACGTCAGACTAATAGGATTCCGATTTTTCAATCTCACAAGTTGGCAGGTATGTGAAAAGATGAAATTAGAGGGGAAGCTGGCCAGGAATATAAAGAAGGAGAGTAAAAGTTTCTTTAGATATGTTAAGGGAAAAAGAGTAGCAAAGTCAAATGTGGGTCCCTTGAAGGCAGACATGGGTGAAATTATTATGGGCAACAAGGAAATGGCAGAAGAGTTGAATAGGTACTTCGGACCGGTCTTCACTAAGGAAGACACAAACAATCTCCCAGGTGTACTGGAGGACAGACGATCTAAGGGAGTTGAGGAACTGAAAGAAATTTTCATTAGGCGAGAAATAGTATTGGGTAGGCTAATGGGACTGAAGGATGATAAATCCCCTGGGCCTGATGGTCTTCAACCCGGGGTCCTCAGGGAGGTGGCTCTAGAAATAGTGGACGCATTGGTGATCATTATCCAATGTTCAATAGATTCAGGATCAGTTCCTGTGGATTGGAGGATAGCTAATGTTATCCCACTTTTCCAGTAAGGAGCGAGAGAGAAAAAGGAATTACAGACCAGTTAGCCTGACTTCGGTGGTGGGAAAGATGCTGGAGTCAATTATTAAAGAGGTAATAATGGGGCATTTGAATAGCAGTAAAAGGATTAGTCCAAGTCAACATGGATTTATGAAAGGGAAATCATGCTTGACTAATCTTCTGGAATTTTTTGAGGATGTGACAAGTAAAATGGATGAAGGGATGCCAGTGGATGTAGTGTATCTAGACCTCCAATAAAAGCCTTTGATAAGGTCCCGCACGGGAGACTGGTGACTAAAATTAGTATTGGGGGTAAGGTGTTGACATGGATAGAAAATTGGTTGGCAGACCGGAAGCAAAGAGTAGGAGTGAACGGGTCCTTTTCGGAATGGCAGGCAGTGGCGAGTGTAGTGCCGCGAGGCTCGGTGTTGGGGCCGCAACTGTTTAGCATATATATTAATGATTTGGATGAGGGAACAACACTATCAAGGAGCAACACTATCAAGTTTGCGGATGACACATAGCTGGGTGGCAGTGTGAACTGTGAAGAGGATTTAAGGAGGTAGCAGGGTGACCTGGACAGGTTGGGTGAGTGGGTAGATGCGTGGCAGATGCAATATAATATAGATAAATGTGAGATTATCCACTTTGGCGGCAAAAACAAGGGGGCAGATTATTATATCAATGGTAGGGCTCTAGCTTAACTTTTTTTCCTTGTTGCCAGCCGGGCAACCTCGGCAGCTTTTTAGTTTGCCAAATGACAGTTTAGGTGGTCATTTAAGACGGTTTGCATGACGCATGTGATTATGTGCTCGGACGAAGTGCGTAGTTACCAGTCGGAATTATGCTTAATGAAGCATTCACATATCATTTCTGCTTCAAATAAAGTCACAAACTAAACATATTCACCAATCAAGACATGATATATACCACAATGACATGCAGCAAAATTATAAATGCAATTTCTATTATTTCCTTCCACTTCCAAACAAAAATGTGGTTGGATTATTCAGCGTATGATCAACCTCGGTGAGACCAAGCGCTGGCTTGGCGATCGCTTCAGCCAACACCTACACTCAGTTCACAATAACCAACCTCATCTCCCGGT
>JAVHYY010000203.1:0-130000 GCA_035221665.1 Okamejei kenojei | reverse complement strand
AGGTATTTTATAATTTTCTCCTCTGTATTTACCATGGAGAAAGACCTTGATGTCTTTGAGTGCAGTTGTATTACGGTCGAGGTGGTGCTGGATGTCCTTAAAACCGTAAATGAAGATAAATAAATCTCTGGCACCTGATTTAGATGTATATAAGGCCACTGTTGAAATTTAGAGAATAAATTGCAGGAGCCCTGGCTGAGATATGTGAATCATCGTTAACCGTGGGTGAAGTGCTGAACGTTTTGAGGGTAGATAATGCTGTGCTTCTGTTTTTAGAAGTGTTGCAAAGAAAAACTGATAACTCGAACCACGAGAAGCATAAACTAGATTAGGAAGCCTAATGTTTGTGATAAAACAGTTACGGGAGAGGATATAAAGTGGTAAGATGTATGTGTATTTGAAATGACAGATATTGGGGATAGTCACCATGGTTTATCTTTGGAAGTCATCTTTCACAAATTTGACTGGCACTTTTGAAGAAGTAACTGAGAAGGTCGATGAGGGCAGGGGCCAGAAACATTGTGTTTCCAGATTTTAGCCCACAAGATTTTCTGTGGTGGGATATTTTCATGTGTTGTTCTTGGGGAGCTGCCTAACTGGATACAGAATTGGGTTGATGTCTGGAAGCAGAGTGATCGTGGAAGGTTGCTTTAATGGACTGGAGGCATGTGAATGGTGCGCCACTTGGGGTCCACGTTGGGCCTACTGCTGTCTCATCTGAATAAATGAATTCAATGTGGATGCACCAGGTGTGATGAATAAGTTTGGACGTAAGTTTGTGAAGTCGAACCAGGATATGGCCTTCACGTTGAACGGAAATGCTCTGGAGAGTATTCAGGAGTACAAGTACTTTAATTCCCCAAAATGGCCAGAGTTTTTTTAGTGAAGGTTTCTTTTGGCACGCCGGCCTTAATCATTCGGGAAATTCAATATAGAAGTTGGAACATAGGTTACAGTTGCACAAGTCCATTGACCGCACTTGTAATCCATTCAGTTTTAGTCACCCGATTTTAGAAAATATAGCATTAAGATGGAAGGTTAGTGCAAAAGACGATTTACGCGGATGTTGCCAGTACCTGAGTAATGAGCTGTAGAAAAAAGGTTGGGCAGGCTAGAAACTTTATTCTTTGGCGCACAAACTGACATTGTTATTTGTTCATCTTGAGTTTGGTGCTCTTCAGTCTGTCCAAAACTTGTTGGCTTCCCAGCTCAGTTGAAAGGTTGAAGAGGGAATGTTGGCCCATTCCAAAATTGCAGGACTACAGGAGAGGTGGGACTCTGCGGAGTGAGGGCGGTCGCCGAGAACAAAGGTGGGAACCGGTCAGAGGGCCACCAGAATCAGGGGGACCCGGGGGGGAGGACGCCGATAACAAAAGGGGAGCCATTGGGGGATGGCGAGAACAAAGGGGGCCCAGCGGACGGGGGGGGGGGGGGTTGTGGCCACTTGCAGCTGCAGGCCTGGTTCGCCACTGCGAGCAGCAGTAGAACTGTTTGATTAACACAGCAACTCTTGTATACTGCCTCGGTGAGGTCTGCTGTATGACTTTACCCGGTTGTGTGCACAACAAAGCTTTTCATTGTACCTCTGTACATGTGACAATAAAGTATTATAGAATATTGAGATTTGAGATGTATAACAATCATGATGGGGGTGGTGGGGGGGTATAAAGTTTGTGCGCACGGGTATTTTTTCGCAAAGTAGGAGAATCTGAAAGGTGCGAGGGGAAAGGGCTTCAGGTGTGATGGGAACCATTTAATAGGAACCTGATGGTTAACATCTTCACACAGAGTGGTGGGTATATGGAACAAGCTGTCTGAGGTGGTCATTGAAGCGGGTACAATAATAACATGTTTATATAGTGATACAGCGTTGGAACAGGCCCTTCCGCCCAACTTGCCCACACCGCCGTAACATCTCTCAGCTGCACTAGTCCCATCTGTCTGTGTTTGGTCCATATCCCTCCCAAACCTGTCCTATCCATGTGCCTGTCTAATTGTTTCTTACATTTTGGGGAAAATCCATTCCTTAACTACCTCCTCTGGAAGCTTATTCCATATACCCACCACCCTTTGTGTGATAAGGTACCCCTCAGTTTCCTGTAAAACCTTTTTTCCCCAAAAAGACATTTAGACAGAGTGGTTTAGAGAGATTAAATAAACTGTGGACTGATGGACTAGCTTTGATGGGTCATTCTGGTTAGGTTGGGTCAAATGTCTTGTTTTTCTTGCTCTGTTTCTAAGACAACAGTAACTTCCACTTGCCCCCAGAATGTCAGCTCAGATCGCTGCCGGCTCTTCCAAACCTGTTGTTTTTCTCAATTTGAAATTGTTCTGTGTTTCATGTGGGAAATTAACTCAAGTGGGCAAGGTATTCAAAAGACTTTGGCCAGGCACCTCATCAAAGAAAGATGGTCAGAACACAGGAATAACGACAGAAAAGCAAAGTCGGATTGAGAGCAGAACGTCAATGGAATGTGAACCCGCCGAAGAGGAAAGGAACAATGTCAATCCCGAGGGCAAGGAATAGGAGATGTGGTTCACGGCCCTGGAACGGACCAAGTGGCGAAATCCATCATGACCAAGATTCATCCAACAAGGAATCATCGAGTCTCATCCAAGCAGCAGGTGAGTGAAATGGGAGGGGAGTGGATGCTGCAGAATGGTGAAGACTGTTGGACAGGAAGAGAAAAAACAAACTGTTTCGGACGAGGATAAACATGAGAGAGGAATAGTGGTGGAGGAGTTTATACTGACCATGTTTGTGACCAATAGTATTCTGCAAGGATCAGTTCTGGAACCTCTGCAATTTTTGAACATGTCCATGATTTGGACAAAACGTAGATGGTCGGAGTTAGTAAGTTAAAAAAAAACAATAGAACATTTTGCAGAATTGTGGATCATGAGGAAAGTTGTCAAAAGAATCCAACTAGAACACACATCAGTTGGAAATATGGTTTGAGTTAAGTCGGACAAAGACCGGATTGTTTTATCTGAGCAATGAAGACTGAGTGGAGGCCTAATAGAATATAGAATATAAGGGGCATAGATATTCTCAGTCTTGTTCCCAGGGTGGGAATGTCTCTTTACTGGAAGCAAAGGGGTTTGGTGAGAGGAATGTTTAACGGGGACAGGATGGACAATGTTTTTTACGCAGACTTTGGTCTGTTCCTGCCTGAGGAGGTGGTGGAAACGCTGTTTAGACTGACACATGACTGACACAGTCAGGGAACAGAGGGATACCGTCCATGACAGGTGATGACATTGTTAAAGCCCTGTCTCACGGTGCGAGTCCACCCACGAGTGACCCCAAGTGAAAGAAAAAAAACACTCGTGGTTATGTACCAGATTACAAGTTTATGTTCAAGTGTTTAACCGAGTTCCCACGGGTATGTCATTTTCTGCGATGTTGCAAGTTCCTCTCCCGAGTTACCAAGTTCCTCTCCCGTTACTCTTGAGCCAATCGTGAATGAAGGCTTTTTGTTCAACGGGCTGATTATTCCTCGCGGACAATAAATTGGCCCTGTTTTAAAGCCGGTCAGAAAATAGACGAGAGAAAGCAACAGGTGAAATGACAACTAACCGCTGACTGACATTTGCAGAGGATCGGCGATTGGCGCGACTGTTGTAACATGAAAGATTAAACATCTATCTGAAATGAGATTTATAGTATTATGACAGATGTTCGTTTTGACAACAGAAACTCCTACTTTTTTTGTGGCTCGGCCAATAAGTTGCAATGCGCTGAAACATGTTTCCCCTTTACCGCCGATAGCCAGCCTCGCGAAACTATTCTGTGCAATTTATCTAAATTGCTGCTGAGAAGGAATGCGGCCTTTAAGTTAACTCGACTTACAAGATATGCATCAGCTTTTTTATGTTAATAAAAGTACGAATTATTGACAATGCAAGCGTTTTAAATATACAAAGCTCCGGGAAAGTTCACGGTCGTGATATTAAAAAAAACACGATACGGCCAACATGAAACATAACAGAAACCTAAATGAACAGAGATTTGTGGTGCAATAGTAAAGTGACTAAATCAGTCTCATTCTGGTATCTATAGCGTGCAATGTTCGGAAGGCAGGCTAGACTTGAATTGCCAGCGGCACCTCGCATTGAACTTCGTGAGAATGAGTTTTACGTGGGATTGCAATAAGCGTGCAACGATAAGATATGTTCAGTGGGATCCACGTGGAAAAGCTTTGTGATCCAGCAGCCGCCGACCATACTCTAGTGACACTCAACACATTGGTGTTCCCGTGCAGCTTTACACCAGAATAAAACAACTGGAATAACTCAGCGGGACAGGCAGCATCTCTGGAGAGAAGGAATGGGTGACTTTTCGGGTCGAGACCCTTCTTCAGTGTTTTGTTCTGGTGCAGAGCTGCACGGAACACCAAAGTGTTGAGTGTCACTAGAATATGGATGACGGCAGCCTGTCCCGCTGAGTGACTCCAGCATTTTGCGTCTATCTTCGGTTTAAAGCAGCATCTGCAGCTGCTTCCTACAGCCTGACACCAGGTTGGCCCAAGGATGGTGCCCTATCTATTGTGTATCAGATTAGATACCCGACGTTCATACTATATTGTGCGGGAAGTGACACAGCGGCTCAGGCAGCATCTCTGGAGAAAAGAAATAGGTGAGGTTTCGGGTCGGTTCTTCAGACACTATACCGTCTTATCCCTTTCATGTGTGTAGTTCATGTAGTTCAGACACTATACCGTCTTATCCCTTTCATGTGTGACTCGGGTCTCTGGCGCTGTGAGGCAGCAACTCTACTGCTGCGCCGCCAATGTGACATTCCAATTTTTTGAATGAAGTTAGCCGCTTCACTGAGGAGCGGGTGCAGTAGAACGAGAATGAACGGATTTGCCAGCGGTGACATTGCAGCCGAGGTCTGGGGAAGATAGAGAGGGGAACAATGAGGACACGGAAGTTTAGTGGGGAATCTCATTGGTTATTATGTGGAAGGAAGTCCAGATGCTGCTGTAAAGATAGACGAAATGCTGGAGTAACTCAGCGGGACAGGCAGCATCTCTGGGTAGTAGTCTAAGGAAGGGTCTCGACCCGATACATCATCATTCCTTCTCTCTGGAGATGCTGCCGGTCCCGCTGAGTTACTCCAGAATTGTGTGTGTGTGAGTTACTCCAGCATTGTTCGTGTGTGTGTGTGTGAGTTACTCCAGAATTGTGTGTATGTGTGTGTGTGAGTTACCTTAGCATTGTGTGTGTGTGTGTGTGTGTGTTACTTCAACATTGTGTGTGTGTGTGTGTGTGAGAGTTACTCCAGCATTGTTCGTGTGTGTGTGTGTGAGTTACTCCAGCATTGTTCGTGTGTGTGTGTGTGTGTTACTCCAGCATTGTTCGTGTGTGTGTGTGTGTGTGTGTGTGAGTTACCTTAGCATTGTGTGTGTGTGTGTTACTACAACATTGTGTGTGTGTGAGTTACTCCAGCATTGTGTGTGAGTTACCTTAGCACTGTGTGTGTGTGTGTGTGTGAGTTACTCCAACATTGTGTGTGTGTGCGTGAGTTACTCCAGCATTGTTCGTGTGTGTGTGAGTTACCCCAGCATTGTGTGTGTGCGTGTGCGAGTTACCCCAGCATTGTGTGTCATCCCAACATTGTGTGTGTGTGTGTTACCCCAGCATTGTGTGTGTGAGTATGTGAGTTACCCCAGCATTGTGTGTGTGTGTGTGAGAGTGAGTTACCCCAGCATTGTGTGTGTGTGAGTTACCCCAGCATTGTGTGTGTGAGAGTCACTCCAGCATTGTGTGTGTGTGTGACTTACCCCAGCATTGTGTGTGTGAGAGTCACTCCAGCATTGTGTGTGTGTGTGAGTTACCCCAGCATTGTGTGTGTGTGTGTGTGTGTGTGTGTGTGTGTGTGTGTGTGTGTGTGTGTGTGTGTTACCCCAGCATTGTGTGTGTGAGTCACTCCAGCATTGTGTGTGTGTGTGAGTTACCCCAGCATTGTGTGTGTGTGTGTGTGTGTGTGAGTCCACTCCAGCATTGTGTGTGTGTGTGTGTTACCCCAGCATTGTGTGTGTGTGTGTTACCCCAGCATTGTGTGTGTGTGTGAGTTACCCTAGCATTGTGTGTGTGAGTTACCCCAGCATTGTGTGTGTGTGTGTGTGTGTGTGTGTGTGTGTGAGTTACCCCAGCATTGTGTGTGTGTGTGAATCATGAATTGCCAAGACACAAGGCACTGTAGATACAAATAATGTCATACACAAGAAAGGGCAGATGCTAGTTGAAAAAAGTGAACACATGGGGCTGGAGAAATTTGGAACTGTCATCCCGTCACCAATTCCTTCTCTCCAGAGATGCTGCCTGCCAGCTGAGTTAAAGAGTTCCCACGTTAGATTCACGAATCACTAAGGTAAACGCACGGGCCACCACGTTATAAACGAGTTTAAAATGTTTCAATTTTTAACTTGAACTGTAAATTTGACGTGGAAAAAATCAAACATGTTTGATTTTTTTCACGAGTTACCAAGTTTCACGGGTACCTGCCGTTAGCGCCACGAGTCGCTAAGTTGCTCGCAAGAGTTCCGACGTTCCCGCTGCGTTTAGTGTATGTGATTACCGCGAGTGACAACTCGGGGTCACTCGTGGGTCAACTCGCACCGTGAGACAGGGGTTTTAAAGTTCACTTCACTCGGATGGTAGAATAAATCAAAGAGTCAAAAATCTCTGTCAAAAAGTCTTTACTACGTCACCAAGGTGAAATAGAAAACAGCCAGTGATGTTTACGGAGCGTCCACACCAACGGCTGGCGCTGTTCAGACTGACGATGCAGAGGATTTTACACACATCTTTATACTAATAAAACAGCCAGAAGCACATTGTTAATAACAAAGGAGCTTCAGTGGATCCCGTCAGCTACATTGGGGAAGAAACAAAGTATAAACTATTATCTGGGTAAACAGAGCAGCTGCAAAGGGAAGAACAGGCCTATTGTTCTTACAACGTGCTGGTATCAGTATTAGTTCCAGACGCCCGGGAACATTCCTTATCTTTATTCTCATTGGGACAGAGAAGGTTGTCTTTTACAAGCTCTGTGTTCAAGATTCACAGACTTTTGCAGTCTTCTAAATTGGCCAATGTTTTAAAACTATTACCAGCATGTTGTGTACAAGATGGAGGTTAATAGCAAATACAACTAAATAAGCAATAAGATGGAGGATAACCGCACTAACTTTTCACAAGATTCGTTCAAATTGGCATGATATTGTTGGTGTCGATATTGGGGATTGAAGGGCCAGTTCCCGAGCTGCACTGTTCTATGCTCTATGTACATCTCCCATGTTTGGCTTCATTAATCTAAATCATAAAGTCACAGACTCTTACAGGAAGGAAACAGCTTCCTAGGCCCAGGATACCTCATCTACACTGGTAGATAACATATGCCCCATTATACCCGGCTGATTTCCTCCTTTAGTAAGCTCCTCAATTCCCGAATCTCCTCTGGGAATAGACTTGATCCCACGTTCCTATATCGATCCCAAGCTGCCTTCATTTTCCTGACCAGAGCCTCAAATTCTCTCGTCATGCTTACGTTAAGCTTACTTTACTCCCACTTTCCTTCCCATTCTCATTAATATCAGCATGCATGCCTTGAACTTGTCACTACAATTTTAAAAGCATCCCAATGTCCGGATGTTCCTTTGACGGCAAATATTTGGAATTTAGAAATATATTTAGAAAGTTGAGATCCCAACAATGACTATCTTGTTAGTCGTATAGCTACCCACAATCTCTTGGCATTTATGCTCCTCCAATTACCGCTGACTATTCCTCCCCCCCACCCCACCCCCAACAATTTGTGCACCCACAAGTTGATCAGTCTTTTTATTTAATAGCTCCACCTTTACAGACTTAGTTGAAGGAGCCATCAGTCATGTCATCTCGGTCTATTGTTGTCACATTCTTCCTAATCAATAAAGCATCACCCCGTCCTCTTTCACCCTCACCGCACTCGCTCCGGTAGCGTCTATATCTTGGAACATTAAGCTGTCAGTCCTGTCCCTCTGAGCCAGATTTTTATAATGGCTACAACATCCCAGTCGCACACACCTATCCACACCTCAGCTCATCCACTTGCCTCGCAGGCCTCTCGCATTAAAATAATTGCAATCCAATCTAGCAGCCCATCATCGCTTGTTGTCAAGATCACAATCCATACTAGCCTCCAGCTTCTCATCTGCTTTTGTCATGCATTAGATCCCGCTCTTCAACCAATCTAGTTTAGATACACCCACATAGTAGTAGCAAACCTGCCTGTCAGGGTATTGGGATTCTCATCCGGTTCAGGTGCAGCTCATCCCTCTTGTACAAGTCATGTCTGCCCCATCAGTGATCGCAGTGGTACAAAAGTCTAGATCCCTCCCCCCTGCACTAGCTCCTTGGTCACGCGTTCACCTGGCATTTTTTTCCTGTTCCTACACTCACTTGCACTGCACTGGAAGTACTACGGTGATCACTACCCTGTTTTTTCCACCTTTTGCCTAACGTGCTATATCATTTGTGCCAACATGCACAACGACTTCTGGCTCAATCTCCCCCATGAGAATGTCAAGTCGCCGTTCCGAGGCATCTTGGCCGCCATTCTGGAGCAGGATGTTAAATAGCCGCTCAGACTCAGCAGCACAACATCCAGAATTCCCGACTGCTTCCACAGAATCTTCTTTCCCCAACCTTCTACACTTGTCCAACCACCACCACTCCCAACTGTTGTGTATCCTACCACTATCGCTCTTCCAGGCTCGATGCTTCATCCTACCTAATACCACTGCCCTTCCCTGACAGACCATCGCCTAACAGTCCACATAGCTTCCCAGTCGCACACACCCATCCACACCCCCAGCTCCTCCGCCTTACCTTAATGATTGCAATTCAATCAAATAGCCCTTCCTCACTCGCTGTCATGCCTAGACTGTGCAATGAACTTTCTCTGATCACCATCCATACTGGCCTCCAGCTTCTCATCTGCCTCAGTCAAGCATTGCATCCACCCTTCAACAAATAAAGCTTGGGAGAACAGATACGTTTTTGGACTAGACTTAAAGGAGTCGATGGAGGGGGCAGTTCTAATGGGGAGGGGGATGCTGTTCCACAGTCTAGGAGCTGCGACTGCAAAAACGCGGTCGCACCTGAGCTTATGCCAAGACTGCGGGACATTCAGCAACCCCAAGTCGACCGATCTGAGGGACCTGGAGGTGGTGTAGAGGGTGAGAAAACTTTTAATGTAGGTGTGTGCAAGCCCATTGAGGGCTTTGAAGACAAAGAGGAGGGTCTTGAAATTTATTCAGAACTGCACAGGGAGCCAGTGGAGAGAGGCCAGGATCGGGGTGATGTGGTCCCTTTTTCAGGTGCCCGTCAGTCTCGCTGCGACGTTTTGGACCAGTTGCAGGCGGGACAGGGAAGATTGGCTGATGCTAGTGTAAAGGGAGTTGCAGTAATCTAGGCGGGAGGAGATAAATGTGTGGATGATCTTTTCGAGGTCATTAAACTGGAGGAATTGTTTTATTTTAGCTATCATCCGAAGCTGAAAGAAACCAGCTTTTACCACGACATTGACTTGTTTGTCATACTTCAGTGCTGAGTCAAATATCACGCCAAAAAGGCGTTCCGCGAAACGATCGCCCTGCCTGCGTTTGATCTCTCCGATGTACGATAGTCCACATCTTGAACAATGGATACAGTAGATGAGGTTGGAGGAGGTGCAAGTTAACCTCTGCCCAACCTGAAAGGACTGTCTGGGTCCCTGGACAGTCGAGGGAGGAGGTTTAGCGACAGTTGTTTCATTTTCTGCGGTTGCACGGGAAGCTACTTGGGAAGGAGGTGGTTTGGGTTAGCAGGGACGTGTTAGCCAGGGCGTTGCAGAGGGATCGGCCTCATCAGAAAGCATAAAGGGGTGGAGATGGGAATATGTGCAGGGCTCTCGCTTAACTTTTTTTCCCTGTTGCTAGCCAGGCAACCGTGACAGCTTTTAAGGTTGCCAAATGACAGTTTAGGTGGTCATTGAAAACGGTTTGCATGACGCGTGCGATAATGTGCTCGGACAAAGTGCGTAGTTACCAGTCGGAATTATGCTCAATGAAGCATTCACATATTATGTTCAAGAAGGAACTGCAGATGCTGGAAAATCAAAGGTAGACAAAAGTGCTGGAGAAACTCAATGGGTGCAGCAGCATCTATGGAGCGAAGGTAATAGGCAACGTTTCAGGCTGAAACCCATCAGTCTGAAGAAGGGTTTCGGCCCAAAACGTTGCCTGTTTTCTTCGCTCCATAGATGCTGCCGCATCCGCTGAGTTTCTCCAGCACTTTTGTGTACATTCACATAATATTTCTGCTTCAAATAACTCTCAAACGAAACATATTCATCAATCAAGACATGATATATACCACAATGACATGCAGCAAAATTATAATAAAATATCTCAACTCTTTTTACACATTGCAATTAATGCAATTTCTATTATTTCTTTCCACTTCCAAACAAAAATGTGGTTGGATTATTCAGCATATGATCAACCTGTGTCAATAAATCCTGGACCATAGTAACATATATGCTTAACCATACACACTACAGATTGATGCAAGCATGTTTTCTGTGAAGGACCGGAAATTACCATGACATGGCCATAGCATGTGTCGTTATTGTTATTGGCACAGAAACACTCTGGCTTCCCACATAATTTATCCATTACAAAATATACAGGTTGCAAGGACATTTCTAAAGACATTTTATGATAATAGCTGTTAAAACCAACTATACCCATCTGACAGGTTAAACATTACACTAACTGACAAGAGATGGAAAGGGACATAACTGCAGCAAATGTTCTTTTGGTAATATGTTTAGAGGTGTCAAAACAAATAATAACATTGGGAATTAAAACACATTTGATTACATTCCGTTATCAAACATAATCAATGTTCGCTCTGAAGATCATGAAGCACAATAGGGTCAGGGGGTGTGTGAATCGGTGCGGGGTGGATAGATGGGGGGGGGGGGGGGTTGAGAAGGTTTTCGGTGTGGAATGGATGGATTGAGGCAGGTGAATTAGTACGTGTTGGTTGGAGTATGTAAAATTGTGAGGGGAGAGCACGGGGATGTCAGTGGTGTTGAATGGGGGATGGATGGGGGGGGGGGTCAGTACAGGATGAATGGGGAGGGGTCAGGACAGTGTAGATCGGAGGGTCTATGCAGGATGAATGGGTAATCACTACAGGATGAATGTGAGGATCAGTGCATTATGAATGGGGGGAGAAGTGCCAGATGGATGGGAAGGGGGGCTCAGTATGGGATGAATTGGGGGACCAGTGTAGGATGGATGGGGGGGGGGGTTGGCAGGAGAATCAATGCGAGGTGGGTAGGAGGATGAATAGATTGGAGGGTGTAGATGGGGAGCGCGAGCACAGGGGATGTCAGTGAGGACTGAATAGAGGAGGGAATGGGGATCAGTGCGGGATGGAGAGGAGGGGTCCCAGGATAAGAGGGGTGGAGGGGGGCGAGAGAGAGACAGAGAGAGAGAGAGAGAGAGAGGGGGGGGGAGGGGCAGAGAAGGTGGGGAGGAAGGAAGGTCAGCGCTCCTCGGCCGACATTGCCCCGCTGCCTTGACCGTCCCTGTCCAGCGCCAAAGTGCCGCCGCCAAAGGGGGAGGCGGTTGGGAACTCCTCGCCACCGCCTCCCCTCCTCCGCCAGCCGACAGGAAGGTGCAGGGCCAAGCTATGCGGCTCAAAGATCCTATAGCTATAGGATCTTTGGTGCAGCTGCTTCAGACAGCGGAAGGAGGCCTCCCTCCCTCTCTCTCTCCCTCCCTCTCTCTCTCCCTCCCTCTCTCTCTCCCTCCCTCTCTCTCTCTCCCTCTCTCTCCCTCCCTCTCTCCCTCCCTCTCTCCCTCCCTCTCCTCCCTCCCTCTCTCCCTCCCTCCCTCCCTCCCTCCCTCCCTCTCTCCCTCCCTCCCTCTCTCTCTGTCTCCCTCCTCCCGGCCTCTGCGTGCGAGACGGGTTGTTTTGAAAGGGCATGCAGCGACTGTTATCAGGGCGATAGCGGCCGCTGCTTGCAAATCCACAAAAGGCGCTTTCAAAGCAACCCCTCTTGCACACCGAGACCGGGAGGAGGGAGAGGGAGTGGGTGGTTTCCTTCCGCCGGGCGGGGTGCGGGAGGAGGAGGCGGTGCAGCCGCTGTCCCGGCCGCCGTTCAGGGCCCATCATTCGCTCCAACCCTTCGTCACCCCGCTCCTAGTATCTTTGGCCCGCAATCAAAGATACTAGAAGAATACAGTCGACACGAGACGTCAGTTCCTACTCGCCAGAGACGCTGCCTGACCGCAGTTACTCCAGTGTTTTCGGTGTGGAATGGATGGATTGAGGCAGGTGAATTAGTACGTGTTGGTTGGAGTATGTAAAATTGTGAGGGGAGAGCACGGGGATGTCAGTGGTGTTGAATGGGGGGATGGATGGGGGGGGTCAGTACAGGATGAATGGGGAGTTACTCCAGTGTTTTGCGTCTCCCGGTATAAACCAGTATTTGGGTGCCAAGCCGGGCAAAATAAGTCGGCGTTTAGGTTGCCCGGCGGCACTTTCTGTGGTCAATGGCACCCGGGCAACCGCTAATTTCATGCCCT
The DNA here is from genome assembly GCA_035221665.1 of Okamejei kenojei. Lineage (NCBI taxonomy): Eukaryota > Metazoa > Chordata > Chondrichthyes > Rajiformes > Rajidae > Okamejei > Okamejei kenojei. The sequence goes on along the minus strand of JAVHYY010000203.1, from coordinate 117,365 downwards.
GATGTGGCTAGTGGTGAGGTGGCTAATGTTGGAGGTTTATGTGTTGTCTGCGACGGCTGATGGGGTGGAAGTTAAGGACGAGGGGACTTTCGGCTCTGTTGCGATGAGGTGAAGGGGGGAGGGAAAGGGCGGAGCTGCGGGGTACTGAGGAGTCACGAGTGAGGGTCTCATCTATGATGGGAGAGGGGAACCCTTGTTCCCTGAAGAATGAGGACATCTCGGATGTTGTAGTATGGAACACCTCATCTTGGGCGCAGATGCGGCGTAGACAGAGGATTTAGGAGTAGGGGATAGAGTCTTTGCAGGAAGCAGGGTGGGAAGAAGTGTGGTCGACATAGTTGTGGGAGTCAGTGGGTTTGCAGTAAACACCAGTCAATAATCTATTTCTTGTGATGATGACTGTGGGAGCTGCGGGTCAGGATATTGACATCCCCTCAGGTTCAGGTGCAACTCATCCCTCTTGTATAGGTCACAACTGCCCCAGAAGAAATCCCAGTGGTACAAAAGTACGGAGCCCTGCCCCCTGCATCAACTCCTTTGTCACGCATTCACTTGTCCTTTGTTACCTGTTCCTACGCTCACTAGCACTGAGCATAAGGAGTACTATGGCGATCACTGCCCTGTTATTTTACATTTTTCCTGAAGTCCTATGTCATTTGTGCCAACATGCACAGCAACTTCTGCCTCATTCTCCCCCTTGAGAATATCAAGTAGCCGCTCCGAGTCATCCTGGACCCTGGCACCAGAAAGCAACGCACAATCCTGCAGTCTCGATTGTTTCCACAGAATCTCCTGTCCACCACCATCCCCTTTCCCCAACAGATGTGTATCCTACCACTATGGCTTTGCCAGGCACGGAGCCTCATCCTGACTGATACTACTGCTCTTCCCTGACGGGTCATCCCCTAACAGTCTCCAAAACTGGACCAGTTTTGAAAGGGAATGGTCACAAAGAATGGTCACCTAAACCCTTTGCCGACTAGAGGTCCTGGTGGTCACCCACATCCTTTCATCCTGGTCTTTGGGCATGACCACCTCGCTGTTAGTTTGTCCAAAAGGTCTCTCGGATGATCCCTAGGTCATCCATCTGCATCTCCAGTTCCCAACAACCTGCAAGGAACTGCTCCTGGACACATTTCCCACGGGTTTAGTCACCAGGAAGACCAGCAGTTGCTCTGATATCCCATGTGCTGCAGGAGGAACGTCGCATCATTCCACCTGCCTCTTGACGGCACTGAAATAAGAACCAACAAGCTCAATAATCTCACGCAACAGACCACACAGCAGGTTCAACAGACTACCTTTATCTCCAGTTCCCTCTCCTCAGACTCCTTGCTGAAGACTCGTGAGCCGAAGAGTCTCACTTGCCCTGTACACAGCACTTTACCTCCACACTGCCTCTCTCCCAATAGAACTAGTCCCAACAGGCCACTTCGCTGCATCTTGCCTTGTTATCAGTTTCTTCAATAAACCAATTTCGATGCTCCAAACAATCCACGCACCGTATTTTCAAGTGCCCTGCTAAACTGCGAAGTCCTTTTATCCACATCATTAATATAGGCTATATAAATATAAATATAAATATTAATATAAAACCGGGAGACCCAGCACTGGCCTTTGCAGCATCGGTCTAGTTATTGACCCATTTATCCAAGTGAATGGGCTGCCGGACAAGTGGTCAGTGTTCTCCTGGATGGTGTAGGAGCTGTAACATCTCTTGACGTGTCCCTTGTGGTCATTGGGGAAAGGTTTGAATGTGAAGACGCGAGTCGCTCAGTGCAAGATTTCAATACTGTTATACCACCAGGCCACAGGATGGAAATGTCTGATTTAGTTTAGTTTCTGGTTCAATGTTGACATTCCACGCCTCCCCCCTCCTCCAAACCTACCCGCTCCCACCTCCAACACCGGGAGATTGATCGTGGTGGATAGTGGTTCACGGTTCACTTGGTAATCTTTTCATTCTTGTCTTAATCATTGTCTAATCCCACTATTATTATTTGGGTTACTACAGAGCAGCAGAATATGGTAATACCTATCCACACCACGGCTGAAGTTGGAAACAGGACTGCGGCTCCAGTGACCTCAACAACAAGGACGGACACAGGTGTGTTGCAGAATACTTCACGATATAAATGTTGTCTTGACATCTGATTTGCATCTAATATGTGGTCCACAGGTCAGAAGGATATGGGAATTAAGGAAGGGACTGAGAAAGAGGATGTTAACATCTGCAGGCAGTAGTTGAAAGGACAGAGGGAGTGATCGTAGAGGCGATGAATCATCCTCATTGAAGATTCAGATGTGCATTAATGCAGTGACTGGGGAGAGGCTTTCTGAGAAAGTGAAAAGTATAAGATGGTGCGTGAATCGTGGCGACTCTTGTGTTTGGACTCTGTGTAGTCTGCACTGTTGGAGTTATTATGGCATGGAACAAGGCTCTTCAGCCCACCTTGGACATGTCACACAACATGGCCGATCTACTGTAGTCCCACAAGCCTGCGTAAGGCCCATGTCTCAACCTATCTTATCCATGTACCGATTTTACCATAAAATCCCCGAACCCACCTGAAACCTATGTCATTTGTTTCTTGATTCTCCACTGGGTTAAAGACTGTGCATTTATCTGTTATATATAATGGATTGCGTATCTACTCCTCTCCTGATCCTCGTGTATAGGAGGATGGTCACTGAACTTGTGTACACATGACAAAGTATCATTGAAGCCAGGGAGCATCAGGCCACTGAGAGTGGAGCGATGGTGATGGGTGGGACACACTTGGTTGAAGGAGAGCAATTGCAAGGCGTTTCCATTATCCATGAGTAAACTGGGTGCATGTGGAAGATAATCCTAGGGAGATTAGCTGGCATCAACTACAGTGTTGCCTCAGGCGATAAGTGCATCTGCACATCTTCATCAGTGCATAAATCTTCAGTGTTTTTGCTGTGATTTGTTCTCTGTCTGAACATAGGCTGTCTGAACACAGGCTATGGAGATGATCACTCTCCGCCAGTGCCCACCCTTTCCGAGTCACACGCTGCCCCACCCCCTGGGGCCCATGCTCCCTGGGTCACACCGTCACATCCTCCCCGGGTCAGATGCTATCCAACCCTCCCCTGCTCACACGCTGCCTCAGCTTCCCCAATCCTTCAGACTGATTGTAGGGGGCAGCCGTAAGCTGGCAGAGAGGAGCGGCAACACAAAGCTTGGCAAGTGAGATGGATATTATTGAGGAGGTTTTTTCGTAGGTAGGTGGTTGAACAAAGGCTACAGATGAAAAATCAAGGTGTTAGGCAGAAAGATTGTGTGTTGGATATTGTGAAAATAAAGAAAGGAATATAGGAGGCAGGATATGGGGAGGGGAGAAATCGGTCAGTGGAGAGAGTGGATGTGTGGTTTGGATGTTAACATAAAATTGGAGAATTCAATGTTCATACCATTGGATTGTAGGCTACCCAAGTGGAATTTGTGATGCTGTTCCTCCAGTGAGCATGTAACCAAGGACAGAGAGGTTGCTATGGGAATGGGAAGAGAGATACAATGGTTGGCAATTGGCGAGCCAATGTTTTGTTTTGCGATGTTTTGCTGAACACTTAAGCTTTATCCATCAAGACCTACTGGATTTTCTGGTTGCTAACCATTTTTACTACTCGCGCAGATTTCTCCCTTCCCCCTCCCTTTCCACATACATTAATTCATCTCGCTTCACAATTTCCAACTTTTCACTCCGTTTGCTTCACACCTGTCTTTTCATCTCTGGCCTTTGTCCAATTATCAGCCTATCAAAAACTCTCCTCGCCTGTATACACCTTACTTACCAGGCTTTGACCTGTCCCCCCTCTTGTCCACATTTCTCCCCACTCACCGCCACCACAATCAGCCTGAAGAAAGGCCCAGACTTGAAACGTCACCTATCCATGTTCTCCAGAGATGATGGTTGACCCACTGAGTTCCTCCAGCACCTTGTCTTATTCCGATATTCTGTTTTGATCATTCTAATTAGCAGGAACAGTCAGGATGAGGGTTGCTGTTGTAGCTGGAGCCAAGGGGACTGATTCAGATGGTGTTTAGTTTCTCTCTTTGAATACACAGATCTAACACCAACATTCTCTGAGCTCCTGACACAGTGGAGCGAGTACCAATTGTTCCAACTGACAACATTCTATCGGGAGAGAATTAAACAGGCGATTGAAGAAGGGGTTGAAAGTCTCAGCTTCATGATGAGACGGCAGGGATGTTTCTGTGAACAAGAACATGGGGTAAGTGGAAGGAACACGGTGACTTCTGTTTCCTGTCACAGAGCTGATGGCATTACTGAGGGGGGAGGTAGAAGGGTGACCAATGTCAGTCGCACTCACCTCACACTCCCTGGGTTGAGCAATGTAATGGAGACACTGATCTCTCATTTTGCCTCCTGTAGACCTGAAAGCAGGAATAAAACCTGGGAGTTGGGGATTGCTGGGAATGTTACATTCTGATCCTGCTGGTTTTCCCACACACACATCACTTCAGGGAGCAGTAAACCTGTGAACTAGAATCAGAACTGATAATCAATTTCAAGTCTCATCAGCCTCATTGGTCACATTTAGTTCAGTTCATGAAACCACATAGGGCCTTAGGCATGAGCACAAGGAACTGCAGAAGCGGGTTTACAAAAAAACACACAATGTGCTGCACAAACGAACTCTGTTTTTGGAAAGTCTGAGGAACGGTCTCAACCGGAAACGTCGTCTATTTCCTTTGCTCCCATAGATGCTGCCTCACCCACTGAGTTTCTCCAGCATTTTTGTCTACCTTTGATTTTCCAGCATATGCAGTTCCTTCTTAAACAACTGTTTTTGGAGATGCTGTCTGACCTTCTGAATTACTCCAAGTCTTGAACTGAACTGAACTCCAAAACTGTTTGCTTATCATTCAATTGTCAAATAAAATAAACAAAAGTGCATTTGCTAAAATCTACCATATAAACATAATGTGATGTAAATATTCAGCAGATGGGTTATTTGGGCATTCGTGGGAAGAGAAGCTGAGTCCATGTACAGTTAAAGGAGGGGATGAGCTGCAGAGAAAGTGCAAGTGATGGGTATCTTTGGGTAAAACTGGGGTAGGTGTAGAGATAAAGAGGTTATCTGGTCATTGAGTGAATGCTGCTCAGCGAGGGAACGGATGTAGATGAAAATCCTTGGCCCATGACCCCACAGACGAGCACCAGGCCATTATCTCAAACACTATCACTGGCTTCATCACTTTCGGCTCCTGGCCCTCCCAAGCCTCCAACCTCATTGTCCCCCAGCCCCGCACAGCCTGATTTTACCTTCACCCCAAAATCCACAAATCTAATTGTCCTGGCAGACCCATTGTTTCTGCTTGTTCATGTCCCACAGAACCTATTTCCATGTACCTCAACTCCATCCTATCCCCCCTGGTTAAATCCCTCCCTATCTGTGTTTAAAACACCTCACAAGCTCTTTGTCTCCTCCATGACTTCCGTTTTCCAGGCCCCCACTCCCTCATCTTCACCATGGATATCCAGTCACTCTACACCTCTGTCCCCCACCAGAAGGTCTTAAAGCCCTCCGTTTCTTCTTCGATCGCAGAACCAACCAATCCCTGTCTACTGATACTCTCCGCCTAGCGGAGCTGGTCCTTGCCCTCAATCACTTTTCGTTTGTCTCCTCCCATTTCCTCCAAATCCCAGGCGTAGCTATGGGCACGCGCATGGGCTGCAGCACTGCCTGCCTCTTTGTAGAGTATATCAAACAGTCCTTGTTCGAGGCGTACCATAGCCCTATCCCCGAACGCTACCTCCGCTACATCGACGACTGCATTGGTGCTACCTCCTGCACCAATGCAGAACTCACTGACTTCATCCTTTTCACCACTAACTTCCATCTGGCACTCAAATACACCTGGACCATTTCCGACATTTCCCTACCATTTCTAGACCTCACCATATCCATCGCTGGTGACAGACTACTGACCGACATCTACTATACACCCACCGGCTCCCATGGCTATCTGGACGACACTTCTTCCCATCCTGCTTCCTGTAAGGACTCCATCCCCTACTCCCAATTCCTCCGTTTGCGCCACATCTGCATCCAGGATGAGGCGTTCCACACCAGAGCATCGGAGATGTCTTCATTTTTCAGGAAACGGGGTTCCCCTCTTTGACTATAGATGAGGCTCTCACCAGGGTCTCTTCTCTATCCCGTAGCTCCGCTCTCACTCCCCATCCCCCCCCCCCCCACACTCGTAACAAGGACAGAGTCCCCCTTGTCCTCATCTTCCACCCTACCAGCCGTCACATACAACAAATAATCCTCTGAGATTTTAGCCACCTCACCTGGCACTTGCCCTTGCAACCACAGTACATGCTACACTTGTTGCTTTACCTCCCCCCTTGACTCAAGCAGTGAGATCGACTGTTTGACCAAATGGTGCCAGCACAATAACCTGGCTCTCAACACCAGCAAAACCAAGGAACTGATTGTGGACTTTGGAAGGGGTAGGATGGGGACCCATTGTCCCATTTATCTCAATGATGCAGAGGGTCGAGAGGTTCAAATTCCTGGCCGCGCACATCTCTGAAGATCTCTCCTGGTCCGAGAACACGGATGCAATTATAAAGAAAGCACATCAGCATCTCTATTTTCTGAGAAGATTACGGAGAGTCAGTATGTCAAGGAGGACTCTATCGTTCTACAGCTGCACAGTAGAGAGCATGCTGACCGGTTGCATCGTGGCTTGGTTCGCCAACTTGAGTGCCCAGGTGCGGAAATGACTGCAAAAAGTTGTAAGCACTGCCCAGTCCATCATTGGCTCTGACCTCCCTACCATAGAGGGGATCTATTGCAGTCGCTGCCTTAAAAAGGCTGCCAGCATCATCAAGGACCCACATCATCCTGGCCACACACTCATCTCCCCTCTGCCTTCAGGTAGAATGTACCTGAAATCTGCAACATCCAGGTTCAGGAATAGTTACTTCCACACAGTCATCAGGCCATTAAACTCAACTCAAACAAAACTCTGATCATTAATAGCCCATTGCACTGTATCTCTTTATTTAGGTGTGTAGATATATTCATTGGTATATGGTCATATAACTGATCCGTGTGACCATATACCAATTAATATATATATTCATTAATTTATTTATGCCTACTTTTTTTTGCTGTTGTGCTGAAGCAAAGCAAGAATTTCATTGTCCTATCTGGGACACATGACAATAAACTCTCTTGAATCTTGAATCTTTCCTGGTGCGGCAGGGGTTCACTTGCACCTCCTCCAACCTCATCTATTGCACCCGCTGCTCTAGGTGTCAACTGCTCTACATCGGTGAGACCAAGCGTAGGCTTGGCGATCACTTCTGCTCTGTTCGCAATAATCAACCTGATCTCCCGGTGGCTCAGCACTTCAACTCCCCCTCCCATTCCGAATCCGACCTTTCTGTCCAGGGCCTCCTCCATGGCCAGAGTGAGTCCTGCCATAAATTGGATGAGCTGCACCTCATATTTTGCTTGTGCAGTTTACACCCCAGCAGTATGAACATTGACTTCTCCAATTTCAGGTAGTCCTTGCTTTCTCCCTCCTTCCACTCCCCTTCCCAGCTCTCCCACAGCCCACTGTCCCCGCCTCTTCCTTTCTTCTTCCCGCCCTCCCCACCTATCAGTCATAAGTCTGAAGAAGGGTCTCGACCCGAAACATCATCTATTTCCTTCGCTCCATAGATGCTGCCTCACCCGCTGAGTTTCTCCAGCATTTATGTCTACCTTTGATTTTCCAGCATCTGCAGTTCCTTCTTAAACATATAAAAAATCATAACTGTTTTAAAATGCAGAGCCAGAGGAAATGCAGGTTGGACTGGGCACGTCCATTCCTAGTGGGATGCAGTCTATGTGAGGACAAAGGGAATTCCACATCAATTTCAACACATCATTGGCCTGAATGGCCTGTTCCCGTGCTGTACTCTGCTGTGTTCTCGGACACTGCCAGGCATGAAGCGAGTTTCACACTGTCAGTCTCTGGGAGTACACAGTTTGTCAGCACAGTGTCATGGGTGTATGAAGAGGCAAATCAATGCCTGTCATTATGCTCAAAACTACCGGACAATTCCATCACTAAACAGCTAATTCCCTCCCCATTAGCTTTGTCTCAGTCACTTCGCCATATATTCATTGTTGTCCTTCACAGAATATCACTGAGCTCGTGGTAAAGGGAAACCGCAGAGACAGTTCCACACTCTTCCTCAGTCTGGTGATGGGGAAGGGTAACCGTGCCCGGCGGGTGATGTGGGAATCCTTTGTGAAAATGCAGAATGAATTACCAAAGCTGTACAAAATACTGAAAGAAATCCAGGAGCTCGGTACGGTAAATCAACACACTGAACTGAATATCACATTGAAACGCTGGAGTTAACTATGTTATTCAAGTCTGGTTTAATGAATGCCCGTTGATTTGAACAGGTCCTGATCCACAAGAATACATGAACATCAGCAGAGGTTTATCTGAATTACCCTCTCATATGGAAGGTGAGTGTTGAAATGTACAGTTCACACCAATGACTTGTTAGAATTGATGTAATACTGAAACTATGTTCAGTGCCTTGCGGAATTGGGAATCAGAAGATCAAAGATTGAAGAATTGTTGGGACATGGGAATTCACTGTGGATTGCTCCTTCGTCAATACATTCATGTTTAATTTAATTTAGTGTATTGTCACTTGAACCGAAGTACAGCAAAAAGCTTTTGTTGCCTGCTGCCTAGTCAGCAGAAAGACAATACATGATTGCAATAGAGCCATTTGCAATGTACAGATACATAAGGAGATAACGTGTAGTGCAAGGTAAAACGAGGAAAGTCCGATCAAGGATAGTCCGAGGGTAACCAAAGAGGTAGATAGTAGTTCCCAGATCATTCGATCTCTGACATACACTGGAACCATTACACTGCATTATTTCTACCCCGTTAATTGTACAAGGTTTTGCAATTTGTCCAGTTGTGAAAGAGATTTGTGAAATCCAGCGGACACCCGGGGGAGAATGTGTGCGCAGAGATGCCCCACACACTCCTGGTATGGGTCCTGACACACTGTGTAACCCCACACACCCCTGGCAGTGTCCTGACACACTGTGTAACCCCACACACTCCTGGCACAGTCCTGATACACTGTGTAACCCCACACACAGTGTAACCCCACACACTCCTGGCTGTTCCTGACACACTGTGTAACCCCACACATTCCTGGCTGTTCCTGACACACTGTAACCCCACACACGCCTGGGTGTTCCTGACACACTGTGTACCCCACACACTCCTGGATGGTTCCTGACACATTGTGTAACCCCACACACTCCTGGATGGGTCCTGACACGCTGTGTAACCCCACACACTCCTGGCAGCGTCCTGACACACTGTGTAACCCCACACACTCCTAGTAGGGTCCTGACATACTGAATTCTTAGAACATTCCTGGAGTGCTGCAATGTCTATCGTGTTTAACCGCGGGATCCTCTACACACACAGTGGACAGAAATCTGAATGGATCTGATCTGTTTCCCACTCCCCTGCTCCTGGACCGGGCAAGAGCAGTGTTTCCCTGGTCTTCGCTGTCTACCCCACGATCCTTCTTGCTCAATTGATGATTTTTCACATTTGTTGACAACTCGCAATAATGTCGCACCTCTAGATACAACATCCCTACCTCCATCGAATGCATTGCTTCCTTCGTGACTCCCTGACCTGCTCTTCCATGTCCAGCACCCATTCCATTTCTAATGTCACTTCCCCATGAACACCTGTCCTTTCCTCACTTTGCTTCCAACCATGCAGGGAAACAAAATGTCTTTCTAGTTGAAGGTACTTGCAGTTTTCACCGCTGACTCTGAACAATTGACTGACACTTCTGGTTATCCCAGTTCCACTCTGTCCCCTCTGACTTTGGTCCCCCACACAAACCATGTGTGAATCACAGATTAGTACCTCATCTTCCAGTACAATGCTTGACAGCCTTCTGGACTCAACATTGATCGCAATACGTTTCAATGATCAGCATCACCTTTCCCCTTCCATTTCCCCCGTCCTTCTCCCACTCACTCTCTCTCCCCTTCCCCATCTCCTCCTCCTCCCATCTCTTTGCCTCTCCCCTCCAAGTTCCAATCCCTTTCCCATACACCCCTCCCTCTTGCCCTTCCACCCCTGCACCCGTTCCCTCTCCCTCTGTCCCCTTTTCTCTCTCCCCCCTTCTGCTCCTCCTCTGTGCCCATCTCCTTCCTCCCACACTGATTCCCCCCTCCCCACATGTGCTGCCTGAGCTGATGGGTATTTCCCTCCAGATGTCCCTCTGACAACACCCCATGCCCTTTACCCTGTCTGTGCCCAGCAGATCAACACTGGCTTTTTCAAGGTCTGTGTTCAAATCCAAAAGAAATGCAAGTTGCGTTTGTCATGGGAGAATCAACTATAGGACATGAAGGCACCAGTGAACTGCCCGGGGAACGGTCTCACTTTCACAGCGCAGTTAATATCACAATCTGCTTGGCTGGTGATTTTCTCAGCCGTGGCTCGCTATCACCTCGCGTGTCTGTAAACATATTTACCTCACTGCACTGAAATCCATCAATGAATAGATTTAATTCAAGGGCATTGAACTAATTCTTGTAATCATGAATGTTCAGTTTTGAGTTGAGCCATCTAACATTGTGTCCATTATCTGCCTGTTCCCGTGCAAGATGTTCAACAGAAACACAAGGAGACTCTACGAGCACAGACTGAAACACTGAGCGTGAACACGATACTGATGAAGGAGAAGGTTACGGTTTTCCAGCTGCTTGATCGATACGTTGAGCTCACAATTATCTCCACTTTTCGAGATCGGTCACTGGTGGAACATGAGCTGCTGGCAAGAGGTCGGGACCATGAAGAGTGGAGAGAGAAATGTCTCCGGCGAGAACTGGAAAAAATCAGGACTGATCAATTGTTCCACAGCAGCTTTACCCGGAGAAAATCCTGGAAGAAATCCCGATCTGGCAGTTCAGCATCATTGGCTGGAGTTCCGGGGATCGGAAAAACAACAATGGTGCAAAAGATTGTTCATGACTGGGCCACGGGGAAAATATACCAACACTTCCAGTTTGTCTTCATTTTCAAATTTCGGGATTTGAACACTATTAACTGCAGAGTAACCCTGAGGGAACTGATTCTGGAACAGTATCCTTACTTTAAGAATATCCTGGGAGAAGTCTGGAAGAACCCAGAGGGATTGCTCTTTATATTCGATGGTTTGGATGAATTCAAGGGCAGAATTGATTTTGCTGACAGTCGGAGAGATACAGAACCTCAACACCAGTGCCCAGATCCCGAGTGGTGGTGTGAAGTGTCTGACATTGTGTACAGTTTAATCCAGCACAAGCTGCTCCCAGGGTGTTCAGTGCTAGTGACCACCCGCCCCACTGCGTTACATTTACTGGAAAAGGCAGAGATCAGTGTCTGGGCAGAAATACTGGGATTTGTTGGTGAGGAACGGAAGAAATATTTCACCAGGTATTTTGAAGATCAGTCGGTGGCAGCAGCTGTTTTCAAACACGTGAAGGAGAACGAGATCCTGTACACCATGAGCTACAACCCCTCCCACTGCTGGATCCTCGGCTTGACACTGGGCCCCTTCTTCACACAAACACACCGGGACCTGCAGCAGGTTCCCAAGACCATCACACAACTATATTGCTGCTTTATTTACGACATCCTGAAAAACCACGGCCGTGAGATTGAGAACCTCCGTGATGTGTTACTGAGGGTTGGTCAGATGGCCTTCACTGGAGTGGCTGAGAAGAACATCGTGTTCACAGATGGAGATTTGATCAAATACAATCTGCAGCCTTCCCAGTTCCTGTCCGGGTTCCTGATGGAACTTTTGGAGAGAGAGGATTCAGCCCGGAGTGTGGTGTACACCTTCCCGCACCTCACCATCCAAGAGTTTGTAGCCGCAATCGCACAATTCCTGACTGTAGATCCCGGGAATATCCTGAAACTCCTGTCTGAAGCCCACAGCACGACGGACGGGCGATTTGAATTATTTCTCCGTTTTGTCGCTGGTCTCTCCTCCCCACGGACAGCTCGGGTCCTGGAGGAGTTTCTGGGTCAATTTCCTAATGAAACAACCTGCCGAGTGATTGACTGGGTGAAGGATGAGGTTAAACGCCAGGCTGGAAACACATGGAGTGAGTTTGGTAAACGGAGCCTCCTGAACACGATGCACTACCTGTTTGAGTCTCAAAATCCTGCACTGGCTCAGCAGACACTGGGATCTGTGGAAACACTTTCATTTGGTGGACTGGGATTGACCCCGATTGACTGTGCGGTCCTGTCTCATGTCATCAGGCCCTGTGATACAATCAAACACCTCGATGTGGAGCACTGCCGCATTCAGTGTGAAGGTCTCCAGCGGCTGGGGGCGGCTCTGCACAAGTGTCAGTACTTGAGGTAACTGTCCGTTTGATGCTAACACTGAACTGTAAAATTGTTTCACTATTTTGATATTCCGCCGAGCGGTCGTCACTGTGCACTGCACCCCTTGTATTTTATCTTCCCCCCCCCCCCCCCCCCCGGGTCACCGGTGGTCGATTCTGTTGTCCTCTTTCCCACTGCCCGAGTTGGAGGTGATCGACTCCATCATCCTCCCCGGGTCGCTGGTGGTCGACTCTGCCCCCCCCCCCTCCCCCGGGTCGCTGATGGTCGACTCCGCCCCCCCGGGTCACCGGTGGTCGACTCCGTCCCCCCCTCTCCCCCGGGATACCGGTGGTCGACTCTGTCCTCCCCCGGGATACCGGTGGTGGACTCCGTCCCTCCTTCCATGCGTGTTGCATCCCAGTCGTAGGGGAATGTGAATAAATGGTGAAAGTCACCAAACACCACACCCACGGAGATTTATTCAATAATTTGATGAGGTGCTTCCAGAAAGATCCGTTTGGGAGACATTATCCCAGCCCCGGGGTTTGTATCAGTTTGTTTCTTACTCTGTCTGTTTGTGTTTAGACTGGGAAACAACGACCTGAGAGATTCCGGAGTGAAACTGGTGTCTGTGGCTCTGAGGAACCCAGACTGTAAAATACAGAGACTGGGGTAAGTCCCAGACTGTGAGAGATTGTGTTTACACTCACTGGGTGTCTGACACTGATCAGTAATTGTGTCACTGATAAACACTGGGGATTTGCACCGTCTCCTGTCTCTCTGTGTTCCTCACCCTCACTCTCTCTCATCTCCAGGATGAACAATGTCGGTCTCACAGATTCTGGAGCCGAGGATCTCGCCTCCGCTCTCCGTACAAACCACATGGTGACGGAGCTGGACCTGAGTAGGAATAAACTGGGAGATTCCGGAGTGAAACTGGTGTCTGCGGCTCTGAGGAACCCGGACTCCAAAATACAGAGACTCGGGTAAGTCCCAGATTGCGAGAGATTGTGTTTACACTCACTTGATGTCTGACACTGAACATTAATATGATCAGTAATTGTGTCACTGATAAACACTGGGGATTTGCATCGTCTCTTGTCTCTCTGTCCCTCACCCTCACTGTTCAGGTTCATTTTCTTAAAACAGACAACTTACAACAAGTTAGGTAAAACCAATAGAAGCTTTAATCATCATTTAGCTAGAGAGTGCGAGGAGATACAAAGTCAAGCATACAGCAGATACTTAACTCCTCCCAGGCCACCACTCTAATGAATGAAGACATACAGCATATTTTTATAGTAGTTCAGAAACATAGTCACATGTTCATACAGAGTTGCAGCAATGACATCTATCATATCAGTCACAGCTCTACCCATTCAAAGCAGCTTGTAACTAATACAATACTTCTCATGCTATGGTTATATCGATCACAAACTTTAGTTACCCCCAAATAACAGGAATTAGTCAAAGGTCTATTTTACTTCGGAGTCACGTGAGTGACTACGTGAAGAAGCCCCGCCTGGCGCTTGATCGGCATTACGTCGACGCTGACGGCAGAAGCAAGAGCTGCAGAGCGCAGCTCCCCTCAGCGGTGAGAACGGGCCCGCAAGTAAGTGCAATTGATTGGCTTTAGGGCATTCTAAAAAACCATTACGCTGGTGTATAGAACCAGCAAAGTGAAAGTAAATTTTTTTTTACAAAAAACAGAGTCACGCTGGCGTACAGAGTCAGCAAAGATAAAAAATTGAAACAAAATGGAGAAGTCTCAGAGGAAGGTTTCGCGGGTAAAAAGATCGTCCCGGGGAGAGGCTAAAGTCGGGACAAGAGATCAGTGCGGAGCCGGTTCCGGTGGCCGTTGATTCACCCATTAGTGAGACTATAATTCCTCCAGAAACTAACACCACGGAGGAAAATGTGCCTAAGGAAAGTATAAAGAAATCCGTTAAGCCCGTGGTTTCTGATGATGAATGATAATGAAAGTCCTCCGGATAATAAAGCTATATGGCTTAAAATGGAACATATGGAGAAAGTGCTCCAAAATATTATAAGACAAGGGTCAAAGAACCCAGAATTTTCCCAAACAGACTCTAAGGGGTTTGAATATCCAGAATATGGCTATGTGCCAAATTGGGAATATGAAACTCCAGACCCAGGATTAAGGGTGGAGGAAGTCTCCTTTGATGAAATCCCAGGAGCATCAGGGCTGCAAGAGACAGACCCTGAAAGTGGTGATGTGGATTATGAGTGCACAGCACAAATTTAAAAAAAAAAAGGCCATATGTGCCTGATATGGCAAAAGATTTTGCTATACCAGAAGGAAGTGGTGAGGCTATGACAGAAAACCTAGCTGCTAGTATAAATTATATGGTATCTCACCAACTTCAAGATTCTGTTATGGCTGAAACAGCAGAATTATATAAAACACCGGAAAATTGCACCTCATTGAAGGTACCTACGGTTAATCTGTCTATATGGACACCTATGTCATCAGTCATGAGAGGACAAGAAATACAGTTTCAAAGAATCCTCAAACTGATTTCAGCTGCCATTACTGCTTTTGGAAAGCAAATGGAAGGGTCAGAAATTATCAAAATCCAAAGAGATACATTGGGCTTATGTGCAATTCCTTTTATGAAATCAATTGTATGAGGAAAATTGCGATTCGGCCCATATTTCATCCTAGATTTGCAGGTCTGTGCCGATCAAGTGGTGTTCAAACTCCTGGTTATCTATTTGGAGAAAACCTGCCTAAACAAATAAGAGAAATGGATGAAGAGGCTAAATCTATTAGCTACATGAGACCTTTCGTTTTTGGACAGAAAAGGTACTATACACCAAGAAGGGGATCTGATTTTGGAACAAACAGAGGCAGGAATATGGTAAGGAGATATTACCATCCAACACAGCCTAATGTTCACCTATATACGGGGAGAAGGAGACCACCACGTTCATATGGAGAGGTACAAAAACTTTATTCTGTTCTTGAAGGAACTTTGGACGAATCTCTAGTTGGTGGGAGATTACAAATGTTTTATGATGAATGGCTTTGCATCACATCTGACCGGTTTATTTTACAAATGGTTTCAGGAGCTACAATAACATTTAAAGAAGGTGTTGATTCTCCGGTACAAATATAAACCTATTCATGGTTTTATGTTCTCTGCTATTGAGGAAGCAGAAATTAATGTGGAAATTGTTTAAAAAAAGGTGTTATTTGGAAAAAACTGTTGAGCATCCACACCAATTTGTGTCAAACATCTTTCCAAGAGATAAAAAAGATGGTGGTTGTAGAATCATTCTGGACCTTACAAACTTTAATACATTTGTCCAGTATAAACATTTCAAGATGGAAACGTTCATAGAAACATAGAAACATAGAAATTAGAAACATAGAAACATAGAAATTAGGTGCAGGAGTAGGCCATTCAGCCCTTCGAGCCTGCACCGCCATTCAATATGATCATGGCTGATCATCCAACTCAGTATCCCGTACCTGCCATCTCTCCATACCCTCTGATCCCCTTAGCCACAAGGGCCACATCCAACTCACTCTTAAATATAGCCAATGAACTGGCCTCCTCAACTACCCTCTGTGGCAGAGAGTTCCAGAGACTCACCACTCTCTGTGTGAAAAAAGTCTTTCTCATCTCGGTCCTTAAAGGATTTCCCCCTTATCCTTAAGCTGTGACCCCTTGTCCTGGACTTCACCAACATCGGGAACAATCTTCCTGCAATCTAGCCTGTCCAACCCCTTAAGAATTTTGTAAGTTTCTATAAGATCCCCTCTTAATCTCCTAAATTCCAGAGAGTATAAACCGAGTCTATCCAGTCTTTCTTCATAAGACAGTCTTGACATCCCAGGAATCAGTCCTTCCTCAGATTTGGAGACCAAACTGTACGCAATACTCCAGGTGTGGTCTCACCAAGACCCTGTACAACTGAAGTAGAACCTCCCTGCTCCTGTACTCAAATCCTTTTGCTATGAAAGCTAACATACCATTCGCTTTTTTCACTGCCTGCTGCACCTGCATGCCTACTTTCAATGACTGGTGTACCATGACACCCAGGTCTCGCTGCATCTCCCCTTTTCCTAATCGGCCACCATTTAACATTGCAAGACATTTGATATCAGCAGGTTATTATATGGCTCCAATCGATTTAAAGGATGCGTACTGTTCAGCACCAATACATCGTTTTTTTCGGAGGTACTTAAAATTTAATTGGCTGGGACAGCTATGGCAATTTAAAGCATTACCTAATGGGTTAAGTTCAGCACCTAGGCTCTTCACAAAGCTGTTGAAACCAGTTTTAGCATAATTAAGAGCACAAAAGCACATCGTTATGGCTTATCTGGATGACATTTTAATTGTCAGGAATCAGCTAGAAAATCAGTTTCAGCAACTAAAACTTTATTTGAAAAACTAGGGTTCCTGATTCACCCAATTAAGTCCAAGCCGAAGCCAGCACAAACAATTAATTATTTAGGTTTTGTGATTAATTCAGTTACTATGTTAG
The DNA here is from genome assembly GCA_035221665.1 of Okamejei kenojei. Classification (NCBI taxonomy): domain Eukaryota; kingdom Metazoa; phylum Chordata; class Chondrichthyes; order Rajiformes; family Rajidae; genus Okamejei; species Okamejei kenojei. Next base: position 100,399 of record JAVHYY010000203.1, on the reverse strand, counting down.
TAACTTTGCCAAAGGACAAGATTGTTGATATTTCAACTGTATGTTGGGGCCTCATTCACAAGCCTTATCCCTCCATCCAAAAGGTTATTGGTAAATTAGTAGCAGCATTTCCTGCAGTGGAATTTGGTCCATTACATTACCAAAACCTTCAAAGGGACAAAACGCAAGCTTTAAAAAAGCGAGCAGGCCATTTTGATAGGCCTATGCAATTAACAAAAGAAGCTTTATTGGAATTACAATGGTGGATTGAAAATGTTCCACATGCTGCTAAAAACATTTTAATACAGCAGCCTGAAGTATTTTTACAAACAGATGCAAGTGCTCTCGGATGGGGGTGGCGACAGATAAATTTACCAGCTGTAGGGGCAGATGGACTGTCCAAGAGGAATTGTTTATCCAAACATATGGTATTAATTATTTGGAGTTATTGGGGGCATTTTATGGATTAAAAGCCTATTGTTCTACAAAAAAGGATCTGCATGTCCAGGTACAATTAGACAATAAGACAGCTGTTGCATATATTAATCACATGGGTGGAGTAAAATCGGTATCATGTGATTGTCTGGTCAATCAGATATGGCATTGGTGTATTGAGCACCAAATTTGGGTTTCAGCAAGTTATATCCCAGGTAAAGACAATGTGGTGGCAGACAACAGATCAAGAGTATTTAAAGACAACACAGAATGGATGTTGAACCCACAACTTTTCAGTAAAATTGTTATTCGCTATGGGTTACCAGACATTGATCTGTTTGCATCAAGATTAAATCATCAATTGCCTAAATATGTGTCTTGGGAACCCGATCCAGGTGTGGTAGCAGTAGATGCATTTTCGCTACATTGGGGAAATATGTTCTTTTATGCTTTCCCTCCATTTGGCCTGATTAGGCAATGTCTTAAGAAAATAGAACAAGATTCTGCCACAGGACTGTTGGTAATTCCAAATTGGCCCACACAACCATGGTTCCCGTTGATGTTAAATATGATTAAGGAACCATGTATGTCAATTCCTAGCTGCAGTGATTTGTTAATACAACCAGTAACAAAATAAATTCATCCATTACATGTTCATATGAATTTATTAATCTGCAGGTTTTGACCAGACCACTACAAGGGCTTGGACTGTCAGATAGGGCCATGGATGTTATAGTCTCATCATGGCGAGATAGCACTAAGAAACAATATATGACACACATAAAGAAATGGGAAGGTTTTGTAGACAATCAAATATATCTTATCATACTGTGAACATTTCAAACATATTGGAGTTCCTTGCTGAGTTGTATTTTGAGCAGCACTTGAGTTATAGTGCCATTAATAGTGCTCGTAGTGCTTTATCGTCCTATTTAGGACAAATTTCTGACCATGAATCAATTGGATCTCATCCATTAATATCCAGGTTTATGAAAGGCACTTTTAACAAAAATCCGCCCAAGCCAAGATATACAGAAATTTGGGATGTCAGCATTGTACTTACTTTGCTTAGGCAATGGACTCCAATCACAGTTATGTCTTTGGAAAAATTAACATTTAAAGTAGTAATGTTAATGGCGTTGGTATCAGTCAAAGAGTGCAAACATTGCAAATGCTACGTTTAGATTGTATGCATGTGGCTTCAGATAACATTGTGTTTTACGTTTATGATCTGATCAAACAAAGCAGACCAGGAAGAACTGGAGCTAAGGTAATGTTTCAAGCTTACCCTATTGATCCATCGTTGTGTGTAGTTAGACACTTGACTCAATAAATAAAAGTAACCAAGAGTCTTCGAGGTGATGAAAAAGCGTTAATGATTACGCATAAGAAACCACACATAAAAGCATCAGTACAAACCATTTCTAGATGGTTAAAACAGGTGTTACTTTTAGCGGGAGTAGACACTGATGTGTTTAAATCTCACTCCACCAGGGCAGCAGCTACGTCCACGGCGAAGTTACAGGACGTACCGCTCGAACACATTTTAGAAACCGCAGGGTGGTGTAAAGAAGAAACTTTTTCAAAGTTCTACGATAAACCTGTTCTCACAATGACAGGCTTTGGACACGGGGTGTTGGGTTCACTGTAATCACCTGCTTTGTTTCACTATCGATTTATATTATCGATTATGTTATCACTTTATATCTTTTATCACTTTGAAGTGATTTTCCCCAGGTATAAAAGGGGTTATTATTTGTTATTTTATCATTAAAAGATCTATGAAATAAACTAAAACTGAATTCTGGTAAAAGGTTATTTATTCATTTATGTGTTGACCTAGCCAGACTGTCGTATGGAATGACTCTACAACATAAAAAACACAGAAGCTACAAAATCTTCACGTAGTCACTCACGTGACTCCGAATTAAAATAGTAAGATTAAACGAGAATTTACCAGTTCGAAGTTTGATCGTTATTTTATGAGGAGTAACTATGAGGGATTATGTGCCCTCCACTCCGACCCTCATAAAATAAATGATCATCTGGTAGTTCTAAATTTATGTTGAGCCTTACTATCTTACTCCGGCTATTATGTTCTGTGTTTTTCATGCCGCTACTTTGAAGTATGCCGATCAAATGCCAGGCGGGGCTTCTTCACGTAATCCCTCATCGTTACTCCTCATAAAATAACGATCAAACTTCGAACTGGTAAGTTCTCATTTAATCTTACTATTATCTGCAGTACCTTCTTAAACAATGCAAGGATCCTTATCAGTTGCCCACAGAAGTTTCTGCCAGTAAAGATTACCAATTTCTTAAGAAGCTCGTCCTTTCCCAAGGCTTGTGTTTACAGAAGCCTGAACCTTCACAAGAAATACATCCGCTCTCACCATTGTCAATATCTTTTGCTTGGGCACAACAGGAAGCAGCTTGGATGCAGTTTGAATGCTGGCCTCCAATTTCCTGATTACCCAGCCCTTCTACAGAATCCAAATTTGAAAGCTTTCATTTACTCAGAACCCAAATTAATCTTTACTTAATAAAATACATAAAATATTCCATTATTAACTAGGATATCATCACTCTCTCTCATCTCCAGGCTGGAATATGTCAGTCTCACAGATTCTGGAGCCGACGATCTAGTCTCCGCTCTCAGTACAAACCCCTCACTGATGGAGCTGCACCTGAGTGGGAATAAACTGGGAGATTCCGGAATGAAACTGGTGTCTGCGGCTCTGAGGAACACCGACTGTAAAATACAGAGACTGAGGTAAGTCCCAGACTGTGGGAGATTGTGTTTACTGTCACTGGGTGTATAACACTGAACATTAACATGATCAGTAATTGTGTCACTGATAAACACTGGGGATTTGCACCGTCTCCTGTCTCTCTGTGTCCCTCACCCTCTCTCTCATCTCCAGGCTGGAATATGTTGGTCTCACAGATTCTGGAGCCGAGGATCTCACCTCCGCTCTCAGTACAAACTCCTCACTAACGGAGCTGAACCTGAGTGGGAATAAACTGGGAAATTCCGGAGTGAAACTGATGTCTGCAGCTCTGGGGAACCAGGACTGTAAAATACAGAGACTGGGGTAAGTCCCAGACTGTGAGAGATTGTGTTTACAGTCACTGGGTGTCTGATACTGAACATTAATATGATCAGTAATTGTGTCACTGATAAACACTGGGGATTTGCACCGTCTCCTGTCTCTCTGTGTTCCTCACCCTCACTCTCTCTCATCTCCAGATTGCAATGTGTCAGTCTCACAGATTCTGGAGCCGAGGATCTCGTCTCCGCTCTCAGTACAAACCCCTCACTGACGGAGCTGGACCTGAGGGGCAACTACCTCACAGACCGATGTGTCCCTGCTCTCCGCCGCCTCATACTGACCCTCCAGAGACTGGAACTGATCTGGTGAGTATTTGTGTTAATGTTTGATGGGGATCACCTGTGATTTTGTTCTGTAAGTGTTGAAATATTAATCCCAGTCCCATTTGTTGACACTGTTGTTTAATCTGTTTATTTTCTCTTTATTCCTGGTTTTGTTTCAGGCTGGTGGGGAATAAGTTCAGTCCGACCGGGGAGAAGGAACTGAGGTTGCTGCAGGAACCCAGACCCAGACTGAGTGTGCAAGTGTGAACGTCACCGCCCTGGGGACCGGAATATTGTCGGCCGATTCCCCGCCCTCCCCTTTAAGCGGCCGCCCTCCCCTTTAAGCGTTTAAATCCCAACGGTTCCAGGGCCGGGCGGGTGGTGACGTCGGAGGCGGCCCTGCCCGCTGTCACGTGACCCGGATACACGGCGCTGCTGCTGCTGCCGGATATCCGGTGCTGCCCCCAGTGGGGAACGGGGGAATTGCAGTGGGACCTGCAGGATCCCGGATGTGACGTCATCATCAGCGGTCCCCGCTCCTGCTGCGGATTGATGATGACATCAGCAGCATTGTTCAAACTGTTCATTCACACAGCAATGTCTGTTACTGCTTTATCATCTGTAACTCACATGTAAATAGTTTATTACAGTAATAAATATTGTAAGTCAGTGGATGTCTGGCCTACTAATATTTGCAGAACTCAATAAACACTTGGCAACTCCAGACTCCCGAGAGTCATAGAGTGATACAATGTGGAAACAGGCCCTTCGGCCCCACTTGCCCACACTGACCAACGTGCCCTATCTACACTAGTCCCACCTGCTGCGTTTGGCCCATATCCCTCCAAACCTGTCCTATCCATGTACCTGTCTAACAGTTTCCTAAATATTGGGATCGTCCCAGCCTCAACCATCTCCCCCGGCAGCTTGTTCCATACACCCGCCACCCTCTGTGTGAAAATGTTGCCCCTCAGATTCCTATTAAATATTTTCCCTTTTTCCTTGAACCTATGTCGACTCACAGACTCTGGGCAAGAGACTGCATCTACCCGATCTATTCCGCTCATTATTTTATACACCTCTATAAGATCACCCCTCATGCTCCTGCTCTCAAAGGAATAGATACCCAGCTCTCAACCTCTCCCTGTAGCTCACACCCTCTAATCCTGGCAACATCGTTGTAAATCTTCTCTGAACCCTTTCAAGCTTGACAATATCTCTCCTATAACATGGTGCCCATGATAACAATACTCTAAATGCGGCCTCGCCAACGTCTTGTACAACTGCTACATGACCGCTAAACTTCAGTTCCAACGTCAGCCCCAACATGGGCGGCCTAAGTTTTCACCAGGAAATTGTCCCCCAGTATTTTAATTCCCAGATCTTGGATGAGATAAGTACCAAGGTCTTCAAGTTCAGGGGCCGCGGAGCGTTTTTGAAAGTGGGGGGCTGAGCGATCACTGATCACCGGCCTCGTGTGTGTGTGTGTGTGTGTGAGGGGGGGGGGGATGCCCTGTCCTCTACCAGCGTCCCGTGTGCATATTCGCAGCCAACAAGTGTGTATCCAGCCTTCACCGCCCGTGGCCGCGGGGGTCGCCGAACCGCGTCTCACCTGGCTGACAAGGGGGTCTGGCGCCGGCACGGTGTCTGGAGCTGTGGGCGGGTGTCTGGAGTCGACAGTGTGGCCGGCATCGTGGATCCCAGTCTGGGATAGTGGGGAGAGGCGGTCGGGAGCGCTCGGGGGAGGTTGCGGGACGTTCCCGATCTGTAGGGCAGGTATCTGGGTGATGGGTGTGTTGGCGACCGGGGCTCCAGCTCTGGGACACGGGTGGGCAGGATGCTCCATATCTGAAGGACAGTGGTCTGGGACAATGTCCGAGGCAGCGATAACGGCGAAGCTGCGAGTGACTGAACGGGTCTCCCAATACTCAACATGAAGCAATCATGTACAATAAACATTTAAACGCCAAACAGTGGCCTCGCCAGCCCGCGGGCAATCGGTTGGTCATTAATGATGCATCGATATCTTGCTCGTTGCCAATTTATGAGGCAGCTCCTCAAGCGGGAATATGTCGCACCTCCCAAACCATGAGTTATTCTTGGTTTTCTCAATCGTTCTTGGATTGTCGGCGATGCATCAGAAAAACCAACGTTTGCGTGAATGAATTGCTTTAAAACATGGGGGAGGGGGGTCACAATGATACCTGATATACAGGACAGAGTTCGGCAACCTCCGGCCCACGGGCCGAATCCGGCCCGTAACCCAAAATCTCTGGCCCGCAGGCGTTTTGTGTTTTCAATTGGTTTTCGCAACCTGGGAACTGCAGCCAGTCCCGTGCAGACGAGCTGACCTGGGCGCTACAGCCACAGCAGGCTGAGCTCCCAGTGGCAGGCGAGCTGTCCTGGGACTGCCTGCAGCCAGTCCCGGGGCAGGCGAGCTGACCTGGGCGCTACAGCCAGTCCCGGGGCAGGCGAGCTGACCTGGGCGCTGCAGCCAGTCCCGGGGCAGAGGTGCTGACCTGGGCGCTACAGCCAGTCCCGGGGCAGGCGAGCTGACCTGGGCGCTACAGTCAGTCCCGGGGCAGGCGAGCTGACCTGGGCGCTACAGTCAGTCCCGGGCTGCTAGATCTAGGAGCTGGCGGCCTCCAACTGGAATCGACCTTGAGGGCTCCGGTCGCAGACTGTGGACCTACCATCACGGAGCTGGCTGACTTCGGAGGCTGTGGTGGCGTCGCGGCTGCGACTCGACTTCGGACGCTTCGGTTTTGCTGCAACATGTTTCACAAAACATGGGAGGGGATTGTCCCCCACCTCTCAAAACATGCGGGGGACAGAAAGGTCCCCCCGTCCCTCCCAGGATTTCCCCCCATGCGCTTTGTGCGAGCGGTGGCGGCTGCAGTCCGGAATGTCAATGGATGACCACTGTCAACTAGAAGCTGCTGTTCGTGCAGCGATTGAGACGGCTGCAGACGTCAGCATCCAGCGGAACCTTTGTCTGATCAAACCCTCCCTATAATATCACCCGGATACACATCACTCCGGTAGACACAAAATGCTGGAGTAACTCAGCGGGACAGGCAGCATCTCTGGAGAAAAGCCAGCTGGTGACGTCTCAGGTCGAGACCCTGTAGGGTGAGTTATTCCAGCATTTTGTGTCTACCTTCGATTTAAACCAGCATTTGCAGTTCTTTCTTACACTTATCAGTCTGGCCCGCTTTGGTCTTTAGACTACAGTCTTTTAGACTTTAGAGATGCAGCGCGGCAACAGGCCCTTCGGCCCACCGAGTCTGCGCTGGCCAACAGTAGCCAAAAAAGTTGGATGTCTGCAGCCCCCCGGTTCCGCGGCCCATGAAATTGTTTAAAAAGTACGGCGCCCATTGATAGTAAAGTGTTGGAGTAACTCAGCCGGACAGGCAGCATCTCGGAAATGGGGGGGGGGGGGGGGGGGGTACGCAGGGGTACAGAGTTCCACTAGTTTTCAGTTTCCAGTTTCCACCCTGTGCGTGAATTCGCAGCTTTATCCTGCGCTACTTAATCCAAGGGCGAGTGAACGCGCGGACAGACGGACGAAAGCAACGTTCATAGAGCGAAATAGATGACATTTCGGGTCAAGATCCTTCTTCAGACTGAGTCAGGGGAAAGAGGAGCAAGAGATATAGACGGTATTAAGGACAAATGAATGGAAGATATGCTAATATCTCCCATTTCCCTTTCACTTGACTGTCAGTCTGAAGAAGGGTCTCAGCCAGAAATGTCAACTATACAAGGACGGATTACAGCCAAAATTCTAATTGGATATATATGGCTCTATTTTTGCAACTGATTAATGAGAGAAAATATTATTATCCTTTCTTACTATGTGTTGATCATAAAGATCAACAAGGAGGGAACTGTGGAAGAAAAAATAATATCCTTCATTTAATTTTGATTGGAATTGAACAGGGTAACAAAAGGGTGTATTGGAGGTGACAATTGGAAATCTTTGTCCTGAGCAGGTGTAGAGGAGAATTCGTGGGAAACGGCAAAGTACATTAGATGTTATTACCTCCTGTCTGGGAAATACGTTGAAGGATGGATGATAATGTAAACATGAAATAGTTTAGCTGATAACAAAGTTTGTTTAGCTTCCTCTGAGAAGTTACAGTAGATCACCCACAGCCCCGACCGCTGGCAGCGTAGAAACATAGAAACATAGAAAATAGGTGCAGGAGTAGGCCATTCGGCCCTTCGAGCCTGCACCACATTCAATATGATCATGGCTGATCATCCAACTCAGTATCCTGTACCTGCCTTCTCTCCATACCCCCTGATCCCTTGAGCCACAAAGGCCACATCTAACTCCCTCTTAAATATAGCCAATGAACTGGCCTCAACTACCTTCTGTGGCAGAGAATTCCAGAGACTCACCACTCTCTGTGTGAAAAATGTTTTCCTCATCTCGGTCCTAAAGGAGATACGTTGCAATAAATGGGAAGCTTATGATTGGCTTGGAATAATGTCAAGATGCCTGTATTGTGTTTGAATTGTATTCATCATTTGTTGTTGAATAAGATTAACATAAGCGAACAATATGTTATGACTAATGAAATAATTGATACCCATGTAGTTGAAGAAATATTTTTGTAGAATAGTAACTAACAAAAGTAAACAAAAGTTTTTTACTGCACAGTATAACTGTCAGCTAATTCTGGTGTGAAGGCAGAGAACTGGTGGGAAGTTTACTACCGCCATCTCTCCATGTAAAATAAACAAAAGTATCATGTAAAATAAACAAAAGAACATTTGCTAAAATCTACAATATACACAAACGTCAGTTATTTATGCATCTGTGGGAAGAGAAGCCGTGTTAATGTGCAGTGAAAGGAGGGGATGAGCTGCAGGGAATGTGCAAGAGAGGGATGTCTTTGATCGGGTAATACTGGGGCAGGTATAGCAATAAAATAGTAAGATTAAACGGGAACTTACCAGTTTGAAGTTTGATCTTTATTTTATGAGGAGTTACGATGAGCGATTACGTGAAGAACCCCGCCAGTCCACACGCGCGTCAATCTTCAAAGCAGCGGTGTGAACACAGACACAGTAACTGAAGTAACATAGTAAGATTATAAACCAGACCTTCCAGTTGACCTTTGATATTTTGATGGCTGGGAGCGGTGGGCACGCAATCGCTCATCGTAACTCCTCATAAAATAAAGATCAAACTTCAAACTGGTAAGTTCTCGTTTAATCTTACATTTTACTTCGGAGTCATGTGAGTGATTCCGTGAAGATTTCAAAGGTCTGTGATTTCACGCCGATCCAAATCTAGGCGTCACACTGCATCAGTTGACTCGGGAGGAGTGAATAATGAGCAATACATTGAAACATGGTACTGATTAACATGTTGCTGCTTTAATTCACAAATAAACAACAACAAAAAACACAATCGCGACTCCTCTCTCCCAGGGAGAAGCTATGAAACAGAACTTAAAACAGAATGGGCGAACACCCCGGATTCAATAAGTGGTTTATTATAAAACCTCTGAAAAGTCAATTAATTTGACCATCCTGCGGCTGTGAGGATATGGTCTAGAAGGACGTCCATTGCCCTCGCTGCTGACGTTGATGCTGCCCTGGTGGAGTGAGATTTAAAATTGTCAGTATTAACTCCTGCACAACCCAGCACTTGTGTCATCCATCTTGAAATGGTCTGAACGGACTCTTTCATATGTGGCTTATTGTGGCTAATAAACAATGCTACGTCGGAGCCTCTGAGGCTCTTGGTGACCTCGATATAACGCCTCAAGTGCGCCACTACACACATCCATAAATCCGTGGGATATGCTGATAGTACAAGCTTGAATCCTGACACCCCTGGTCTGCTTTGTTTAATTAGGTCATAGATGTAAAATATAATGTCATTCCCTGATGACACCATCCTGTCCTGACGCAGTTTGTGAAAAGCCTGAACCCTTTGCGCTGACACCAGCGCCATGAGCATAATCAACTTTAGGGTAATCTTTGGCAAGGATAAGGATGTGGCTGTACCCCAATGACGAAGCAGCGTCAGTACCATGCTCACATCCCAGATTTAAGAATACCTAGGCCTGTGGGGATTAGAATTAACACCTCGTAAATCTGGATATTAACGGATGAGATCCTACAGACTGAAGTTCTGACCCCCGGCATAGGTACGATGACAGGGCACTCCTAATAGGCTGTGTAATAATGTCCAAAATGAGAGGGAACCATGGCTGTGTCAGCCAGTTGGGTACAACCAAAACTCCTAAAGTGGAGTCCTGCTTGATCTTGGTCAAGCACCGACTGATGAGGCAGAATGGGGGAAATGCATATAAAAACATTCCGCCCCAGTGTAGCGAGAATGCATCTACCATTACTGCCCCTGGATCTGGTTCCCATGAAACATACCTTGGTACCTGGTGATTGAGTCTGGATGCAAACAAATCGATATCTGGCATCCCATACCGAACAACAATTTCATTAAATGCATCTCCATTCAACATCCACTCTGTGTTGTCATTGAATTTGCGTGACCTGGTGTCTGCCACCATATTGAATCAGCCTGGCAAGTAGACAGCTGAAATCCAAATATTCTTTTCAGCTGTCTACTTGCCCATGCAATTACCATCTGAAGCCATTGCTGAAGTACACTGGTGGATAAGAAACATTTCAAATTGTTCTAGCCAGTGACAAATAAGGTTAGCCAATCTGTCACAAGATTTCAACTTGATTCCACCCATGTGATTAACATACTCCACTGCCGTGGTGTTGTCAATCTGAAGCTGAACATGTAAGTGATGCTTCATGATACAGTAAGCCTTGAGCCCGTAAAATGCTCCTAAAAGCTCTAAATAATTAATTCCATGTGATTGGAGAATAAATGCCTCATGCATATTCCATCTGCCTCCACAGCTAGACATGGTATCAGTAGCACCCCAACCTAGGGCACTAACATGAGTCTGCAAAACAACTGAAGGTGCTTCCATCAGAATTTTGCTAGAACAATTTGAAATGTTTCTTATCCACCAGTGTACTTCAGCAATGGCTTCAGATGGTAATTGCATGGGCCAGTTGAAATGACCTGCATGTATTCTGAGTGCCTGTACCTTTGTCTTCTGTAAATGTTGGTAATGCAAAGGTCCATACTGCACAGCTGGAAAGGCAGCTACCAATTTGCCAATCAAGCTGGCCACCTGTTTAATTGAAGGTGATTACTCCCCCAAGAGCTTGATACAGCCTTCAGTTAAATCTAATCTCTTGTCCTTGGGCAGAGTCACAGACATGTGAGTTGAATTAACTGTGAATCCCAAATAGTCAATTACTTTAACCGGCACCAATTTTGATTTAGTTGGATGGATGATAAACCCCAATCTCTCAACCATGAGTTTAACAGCTGAAACCGATAACTCAGCTGCCACAAGGGTTTTTCCAATTATTAAGATGTCATCCAAATAAGCCATTACAATATGACCCTGAGCCCTGGGTAACCCCAGTACTGGTTTTAGCAGCTTTGAAAATAATCTAAGGGGCTGGGGTTAACCCATTTAGGCAGTGCTTTAACTTGCCATAATTGTCCTCATCCAGCTAAATTTCAAATATCTCCGATACTCTTTATGAACAGGCACTGAGTAATATGCATCCTGAAGGTCTATACTTGTCAGATAACACCCTCTGGAAACCAATTGCTTGGCAGTAGCAAATGTTTCCATTTCAAAATGATTATAGTGCACAAATGGATTAAATCCTGTCAGGTCCAAAGTAATCCGAATCCCACCATCTTTCTTTGGTCTAGGAAAAATATTAGATACAAATTGGTGAGTTTGATAAACTGTCTTCTCAATTACACCTTAGAAATATAATTTTGCAATTGCAGCTTGAACCTCCAAATTATCTTTTTGTGAGAAAATGAGTATACTCTGCAGTATAACCAAGTTTGATGTTATGTCATACCATTCTTTCAGAAACCAGTGTAACCTCCCCCCAACTGGTAGGCAATTCTCACTCAATATGATTCGACAAGAACCAGACCCACCTACCTCCATGGTTACCGGTGGAGTTCTTTGTCCCCTAGTTCTGGAGAGAAAAGACATGTTTGCCCGAAATCCTGCTGGAGTGCGCCAGCTGCGCACATTGAATGGCCGGCTTGGTCCTTGACTGGTGATGGGATATTCCGGTAGTTTTGAGCATAGTGACATGCATTGATCTGCCTCTTCATACACCCATGACACTGTGCTGACAAGCTGTGTTTCAGCAAACCGCTTGTAGGGGTACTGCCTCCGAAAGGTTCTACTGGTCACTGGCGCCTTGATGAGCCCGACGGTTTTTGCCTCGTCGTCTAGCTCCTTCACCCGCTTTGCGAGGTCTTCCCTGAACAGCAGATTCGGTGGCTGGATGTTACTAGGCTTACACAGGGCAGCGAACCTGGGGTTAATGGTAGGGCGGATGGCACTCTTCCTAAGGCAGTTTATGTCAAAGTGCACATTGCACATGAGAGCCAGGGCATCCTGCTGAACGTCAGTCAGGTGACGACCATCCACCGACCTACCAAAAGCCGTAATGCCCGATGCGAGCAGCTTCAGCACCGTTTGCAGTTTTATCTCCTGCGCCCTGATGCCTAATCCCACATGGCCCCAGATGGCATGGTTTATAGCCAGCACTTTAAGCAGGACACAATTCGCCGTGGTTTCATACTTTTTGCCCGTTGTATCCATGGCCAGCTCCTGAAGCTGGTGCGAGGCCAAGTAATTTATACTGGCAGCGAGATTTTCCCCCAGCGGCTCCCGGGAGTCTATTGGGACGGCAAACCTAGCCGCCAGGAATGGGACCTCTGACTCGTGCCCTTCGCCCCGTGGTCATGGTCATGCCTGATCATCCAACTCAGTATCCTGTACCTGCCTTCTCTCATACCCCCTGATCCCTTCAGCCACAAGGGCCACATCCAACTCCCTCTCAAATATGGTCAACGAACTGGCCTCAACTACCTTCTGTGGCAGAGAATTCCACAGATTCACCACTCTCTGTGTGAAAAACGATTTTCTCATCTCGGTCCTAAAAGACATCCCCCTTATCCTTAAACTGTGACCCCTTGTCCCGGACTCCCCAAACATCGGGAACAATCTTCCTGCATCTAGCCTGTCCAACCCCTTAAGAATTTTGTAAGTCTATGAGATCACCCCTCAATCTTCTAAATTCCAGCGAGTACAAGCCAAGTCTACCCAGTCTTTCTTCATATGGAAGTCGTGCCATCCCAGGAATCAGTCTGGTGAACCTTCTCTGTACTCCCTCTATGGCAAGAATGTATTTCCTCAGATTAGGAGACCAAAACTGCATGCAATACTCCAGGCGTGGCCTCACCAAGACCCTGTACGACTGCAGTAGAACCTCCCTTCTCTTGTACTCAAATCCTTTTGCTATGAATGCCAACATACCATTCGCTCTCTTCACAGCCTGCTGCATCTGCATGCCTAGTTTCAATGACTGGTGTACCATGACACCCAAGTCTCGCTGCATCTCCCCTTTTCCTAATCGGTCACCATTCAAATAATAGTCTACCTTCCTGTTTTTGCCACCAAAGCGGATAACCTCACATTTATCCACATTATACTGCATCTGCCATGCATTTGCCCACTCACCCAGTCTATCCAAGTCATCCTGCAGCCTCCTAGCATCCTCCTCACAGCTAACACTGCCCCCCCAGCTTCGTGTCATCCGCAAACTTCGAGATGTTGCATTTAATTCCCTCGTCCAAATCATTAATGTATATTGTAAATAGCTGGGGTCCCAGCACTGAGCCTTGCGGCACCCCACTAGTCACTGTCTGCCATCCTGAAAAGGACCCGTTCACTCCTACTCTTTGCTTCCTGTCTGCCAGCCAGTTCTCTATCCACATCAATACTGAACCACCAATACAGTGTGCTTTAAGTTTGTATACCAATCTCTTGTGTGGGACCTTGTCGAAAGCCTTCTGAACATCCACTGCTTCTCCCTTATCCACTCTACTAGTTACATCCTCAAAAAATTCAATAAGATTCGTCAGACATGATTTACCCTTCGTAAATCCATGCTGACTTTGTCCAATGATTTCACCACTTTCCAAATGCGCTGCTATCCCATCTTTAATAATTGACTAGCAGTTTCCCCACTACCGATGTTAGACTAACTGGTCTGTAATTCCCCGTTTTCTCTCTCCCTCCCTTTTTAAAAAGTGGGGTTACATTAGCTACCCTCCAATCCTCAGGAACTACTCCAGAATCTAAAGAGTTTTGAAAAATTATCACTAAGGCATCTGCTATTTCTGGGGCTACTTCCTGAAGTACCCTGGGATGCAGCCTATCTGGCCCTGGGGATTTATCGGCCTTTAATCCATTCAATTTACCCAACACCACTTTCTGGCTAACCTGGATTTCACTCATTTCCTCCATCTCATTTGACCGGGGATCCCCTGCTATTTCCGACAAATTATTTGTGTCTTCCTTAGTGAAGACAGAATCAAAGTAGTTATTCAATTGGTCAGCTATGTCCTTGTTCCCCACGATCAATTCACCCGTTTCTGACTGCAAGGGACCTACATTTGTTTTAACTAATCTTTTGCGCTTCACATATTGATACAAACTTTTGCAGTCAGTTTTTATGTTTCCTGCCAGTTTTCTTTCATACTCCATTTTCCCTTTCCTAATTAAGCCCTTTGTCCTCCTCTGTTGGTCTCTGAATTTCTCCCAATCCCCTGGTAGGCTGCTTTTTCTGGCTAATTTGTACGCTTCATCTTTTTCTTTGATACTATCCCTGATTTCCCTCGTTATCCACGGATGCGCCACCTTCCCTGATTTATTCTTTTGCCATACTGGGATGAACAATTGTTGTAGTTCATCCATGCAGTCTTTAAATGCCTTCCATTGCATATCCACCGTTAACCCTTCAAGAATCAATTGCCAGTCCATCTTGGCCAATTCGCGTCTCATACCCTCAAAGTTACCTTTCTTTAAGTTCAGGACCCGTGTTTCTGAATTAACAATGTCACTCTCCATCCTAATGAAGAACTCAACCATATTATGGTCACTCTTTCCCAAGGGGCCACGTACAACAAGGCTGCTAACTAACCCTTCCTCATTACTCAATATCCAGTCTAGAATAGCCTGCTCCCTCGTTGGTTCCTCCACATGTTGGTTTAGAAAACTATCCCGCATACATTCCAAGAAATCCTCTTCCTCAGTACCCCTGCCAATTTGATTCACCCAATCTATATGTAGATTGAAGTCACCCATTATAATGGTTTTACCTTCGTTGCACGCATTTCTAATTTCCTGTTTGATTCTATCCCCAACTCCACTACTACTGTTAGGTGGCCTGTACACAACACCCACTAGCGTTTTCTGCCCCTTAATGTTTCGCAGCTCCACCCATATCGATTCCACATCCTCCAAGCTAATGTCATTCCTTTCTATTGCGTTAATCTCCTCTCTAACCAGCAATGCTACCCCACCTCCTTTTCCTCTCTTTCTATCCTTCCTGAATATTGAATATCCCTGGATGTTCAGCTCCCAGCCTTGGTCACCCTGGAGCCATGTCTCCGTGATCCCAACTATATCATAATTATTAATAGCTATCTGCACATTCAACTAATCCACCTTATTACGAATGCTCCTCGCATTGAGACACAAAGACTTCAGGCTTGTTTTTACAACACTCTTGGCCCTTTTACAATTATGTTGAAAAGTGGCCCTTTTAGATTTTTGCCCTGGATTTGTTTTCCTGCCACTTTTCACCTCGCTACCTATTGCTCCTATCCTCATTTTACACCCCTCTGTCTCTCTGCTCACACATTTAAGAAACCCTCCACTTCTTATTCTTATTTATTATTTTTTTCTTCTTTCCTCCCTACGTGTTGCGTCTGACTGCTTCTCTTCTCTGCCTCCTGCCTCACAAACGGACTACTTGCCTTCTCTATTTGAGTCCCTCCCCCCAACCGATCTAGTTTAAAGTCTCCCCAGTAGCCTTTGCAAATCTCCCCGCCAGGATATTGGTTCCCCTCGGGATCAAGTGCAACCCGTCCTTTTTGTACACGTCACACCTTCCCCAAAAGAGGTCCCAATGATCCAGAAACTTGAATCTCTGCGCTCTGCACCAGTCCTTTAGCCACGCATTTATCCTCCACCTTGCTCCATTCCTACACTCACTGTTGCGTGGCACAGGCAGTAATCCCGAGATTGTTACCTCTGCGATCCTTCTCCTTAACACTCTTCCTACCTCCCTAAATTCTCCTTTCAGGACCTCCTCTCTTTTTCTACCTATGTCATTGGTACCTATAGGTACCACGACCTCTGGCTCCTCTCCCTCCCATTTCAAGATATCTTGGACACGTTCAGTCACATCCCGGACCCTGGCACCAGGGAGGCAAACTACCATCTGGGTCTCCTGACTGCGTCCACAGAATCGCCTATCTGACCCCCTAACTATAGAGTCCCCTATTACTGCTGCCCTCCTCTTCTTTTCCTTACCCTTCTGAGCAACAGGGCCGGTCTTTGTACCGGAGGCCCGGTCGCTGTTGCTACCCCCAGGTAGGCTGTGCCCCCCAACAGTACTCAAACAAGAGTACTTATTACTTTGTTGTCAAATAGCAGGAAATCACAGGTCTGACAATGGTCTGATATTTTAGTGGCTATAATGAATCCTAAGATTGACACAAAGCTGGGTACCTCAGCGGGACAGGCAGCATCTCTGGAGAGGACTCAGTGACGTTTCAGGTCGAGGCCCGTCTTCAGCTTCAAATGAATCCTTCTTGATAAGGGAAATTAACTGATGTATTTGCAGGAATCTGCAAGTTACTGCATTTTATTTTATTTTACAGGATGGGAACATTTTATGACTAAATAGCAAAATATTCCTGATAGTTTGCGTGATATTCCAAGTTTTCCAAAATTACAGTGATAATCTCTGGGCTACAGTGCATGAAATTAACTTAAAGAAGCAACGTATCAAATAAGGTGTTGGCTGGAGTTGAAAATTGAAAAACAAATAAGATAAAGAAAATGCGCTGTTATTGCCATCATTGATGCCTGTACTAAAAGCAACATCTGAATATTACTATCTTTAAAAAAAAACCTAGAGACTAAATGTAATCATTTTAATGCCTCCGCCCCACATTAGTGAAGATTGACAGCAAAGTAATCAATTGACAACTTGTGGTTGAAAGATGCATCAGTAATCAAATTGATCCTGAAGTTATTCCACAAAAATTGAGCCAGTAATTTCTGGATCATAAGTGACAACAGTAAGTACACGGAGCAAGGAACGCTGTTGCTGTGTTGCAAGCTGACTCGAATCGTGTAATCACGGCTGCAGACTAATGGGGCCACCATTAATGTGCCTTAATATAATAACATTAATGTGCGGCGCTGACATTTCTAACGTGGCGCTGCGTACTCTGCACTTGCAGGCACTGATACTAATCACAAAACCGGTTCGGAAGATGGCGCTAAAAATTACCCATGACCTATGATCTTTGCACACTACTGGCAGCGTCCTGACACACCGTGAAACCCCACGCACACCTGGCTGTTCCAGACACTGTAAACCCTCACACACCTGGCTGTTCCTGACACCGTAACCGCTCACACACCTGGCTGTTCCTGACACTGTAACCTCTCACACACCTAGCTGGTCCTGACACTGTGTAACCCCTCACACACCTGGGTGTTCCTGACACACTGTGTAACCCCCCCCCCCCCCCCCGCACACTCGCACACCTGGCTGTTCCTGACACACTGTGGAACCTCCCACACACCTGGCTGTTCCTGACACTGTAAACCTCACAGACCTGGGTGTTCCTGACACCGTAACCGCTCACACACCTGGCTGTTCCTGACACTGTAACCTCTCACACACCTAGCTGGTCCTGACACTGTGTAACCCCACACATACCTGGGTGTTCCTGACACACTGTGTAACCCCCCCTCCCCCGCACACTCACACACCTGGCTGTTCCTGACACACTGTGCAACCTCTCACGCAACTGGCTGTTCTTGATACTAAACCCCCCACGCACCTGGCTGTTACTGATACTGTAAAGCCCCCCCCACACACACCTGGCTGTTCCTGACAAACTGCGTAACCCCACACAGTCCTGGCCACACCCTGACACGCAGTGAAACCCCACATATTCCTAGCATGGTCCTGATATAATGAAAATATATAAATTCTTAGAACATTCCTGAAAGTCCACAATGTCTATGGTCTTGAATCACAAGGTTCCCTCCCCCACAGTGGACAGAATCCTGAATGAATCTGATCTGTTTCTCACTCCACTGCTGGACAAGGCAAGAACAGCGTTTCCCTGGTCTTCACTGTCTCCCCGACAATCCTCCTCACAACGTTGATGATATTTCACAATTGTTGACAAATCCAAATAATGTCCCATCTCTAGATACAACATCCCTACCTCCACCTGTATGTCGAATGCATTGCTTCCTCAATGACTCCCTGGCCTGCTCTTCCATGTCCAGCAGTCATTCCATTTCTAATGTCACTTCCCCATGAACACCTGTCCTTTCCCCACTTTGCTTCCAACCATGCAGGGAAACAAAATAGTAAGATTAAACGAGAACTTACCAAGTTTGAAGGTTGATCTGTATTTTACAAGGAGTCGCGGTGAGGGATTTCGTGAAGACCCCGCCAGCACGCATGCGCGGCATCCTTCAAAGCAGCGGTGTGGAATCACAGAAACAAACCATGACTAAAAAATAGTAAGATGAAAAACGTAGAACTTCCTGGTTGACCTTATGATAGAGGGTGGGAGCGGTGGGCACGAAATCCCTCACCGCGACTCCTCGTAAAATACAGATAAACCTTCAAACTTGGTAAGTTCTCGTTTAATCTTACTATTTTACTTCGGAGTCACGTGAGTGACTTCGTGAAGATTTCAAAGCTCTGTGATTTCACACCCTGGACAACGTCCATGCTTATCACACTGCCGCCATTCTGATGGAGGAAGGCTGTTAATGGAGTTCAGTCGAAACTGGCTGAAAAATCAACACAATTTATTAATCAAATAAACAACAAATAACCCCTAATTCGGGGACAGACATTCACTGAGCGGTTCCCAGGATAGCTTCTGCGACCAGTGGCTTGTTATAGAACCGTTGAAAAGTTTCTTCACTGGCCCAGCCCACAGTGGCAAGAATGTGGTCCATGGGCACCTCCATGACCCTCGCCGCTGATGTGGATGCAGCCCTGGTGGAATGAGGGTACGCCCGAAATTCCAACTGCAGCCCATGCGCCCCTGGCCTGTGCTGTTTTAATAATTCTTTGACAAAGAAATTTATTTGACCAGGGGTGGCCACCATGCTGTCCAGTCGCAGTTTTTGTAACGTCTGGACTCGTTGGGCTGTAGTCAGTGCCATCAGCATCACCACCTTGAGGGTGAGCTGTTTCAGTGGTAGCTCATCCATTGGAGCCCAGCTCCTAGGTAGGGTCAGCACGATCCCCACAACCCACGTTACTGTATATCTGGGTCGTGGAGGGTTGGTGTTGAACACTCCCCTCATTAGTTTAGACACCAGGTGGTTGGAGCACAGAACGCCTTCCATTTTCTGATCTGGGTGAGGTACTGTTTCCGAGTTGACTCTCGGCATGATGCGGCGATAAGGTCTATGGCTCGTGAAGAGATGCCTGCCCGGATGAGTGGTCTTTTCAAAGCCTGCAGGCCAACAAGTTTAAATTACCATGGCAAGGATGACTAACCCCCATAATGGGGTGAGTAATCAATTTGGGGTGTTTCCCAATCGCCATACATGGTTGTTTTAAAATTTTAATGACCATCGGGTACCATGGTTGTGTAGGCCAGTCGGGGATGATCAATATGCCAGTTGCAGAGTCTAATTTAATTTTCTGCAATACCCGACTGATGAGGCAAAATGGGGGAAAAGCGTAGCAAAACCATTTCCCCCAATGGATAGAAAACACATCCATTGCTATTGCCCCAGGGTCTGGTTCCCATGACACATACGTTGGTATCTGATGGTTCAGCCTGGACACAAATAGGTCAATACTTGGTGTCCCAAAATGAGCTATAATATCTCCAAACATTTGGGGGTTCAACATCCACTCGATGTTGTTATTGAAGACTCGTGACCTGGTGTCCGCCACTGTATTAAGCTTCCCAGGCAAATAGGTCGCAGTAATCCAAATATTTCTTTCAATGCACCAGTGCCAAATTGTATTAGCCAATTCATCACAAGATAGCGACCTGATACCACCCATATGATTGATGTAAGCCACCACTGTAGTATTATCTATTTGAAGACGGACATGTAAATCCCGTGAATTAGTACAGTAAGCCCGCAATCCATGAAATGCCCCCAGCATTTCTATATAATTTATCCCATGTAACTCCAGGAAGGTAGACTCATGAGAGTTCCATCTGCCACCACAACTGGACATCGTATCAGTTGCTCCCCAGCCTTGTGCACTTGCATCAGTTTGTAGCACAACATCTGGGTTGCTTACTATGATGGGTCTATGACACTCTCTAATATTGTCAACCCACCATTGTAGCTCATTTCTAGCTTCCGGTGGTAACCGAATTGGCCGATCAAAGTGCCCAGCATTTGTTTTTAATACGGTGATTTTTGATCTTGGTAAATTTCGGTAGTGTAGCAGTCCGAATCGTGCAGCTGGGAATGTAGCTACCAATTTGCCTATAACCTTTGCTGTTTGCCGAATAGTCGGTACCTTGGCGCAAGCAAGATTGTGGCACTCTTCTATTATAGCAGTAGCTTTATTAGTTGGGATGGTAATCTTCATTTTACTTCGGAGTCACGTGAGTGACTACGTGAAGAACCCGCCTCACGCTGGCAACGGCATGACGTCAACGCTGACGGCGCGAGGAGGAGCTGCAGTAAGGAGCAGCTCCTCGGCAGCGGTCGGAACGGCCCGCAGGTAAGTGCAGTTAGACCGGGGCGTTTTTTTAGGTTACGCTGGGTGGCTCCAGCAAAACGAAACCAAAAGAAAAAATTTAGAGCCACGTTAACGTGCTGATTGAGCACTGATTATTAAAGAAAAATGGAAAAATCGGGAAAGAAGTTTTCGCGGGTAAAAGATGTTCCCGGGGTGAAAGTAAAAATACGGGACGCGAAGTTAGTGCGGACCCGGTTCCGATACCGTTGGCCGCTGATGTACCCGATAGTGAGTTTCCAGATTCTCCAGAAATAATAACCACGGAGGAAAATGTTCCTAAAAAATGCAAAAAGAAATCTGAGAGGCCCGTGGTTTCTGATGACTCTGATATTGAAAGACCTCCAGACAATAAAACTATGTGGCTAAAAATGGAGCATATGGAGAAAGTTCTCCAAACAATAATGAGACAAGGGTCAGAGTACCCAGATGAATCCCAAAAAATCCCTGAGGGGTTTGAATATGATGAATATGGCTGTGGGCCAAGTTGGGAATATGATACTCCGGACCCAGGATTTGGGCTGGAAGAAGTCTCATGGGATGATATCCCAATTGGTTTAGGGCTGCAGAAGGCAGACCCTGCTGGTGGCTATATGGCTTTTGAAAGCACACCACAAAGTAAAAAGAAAAGGCCTAATGTGCCTGGGATAGCACAAGAGTTTGCTATACCTGAAGGAAGTGGTGAGGCTATGGAAGAAATCCTAGCTGCAAACATAAATTATATGGTATCTCACCAACTTCACAATTCTGTGATGAATGAAACATCAGAATTATATAAAGCTCCAAGAAATTGTGCCTCATTGGAAGTGCTTACGGTGAATCCGATGATATGGACGTCTATGACTCCAAGTATGAGAGCCCTAGAAGTGAAGTTTCAAAAGGTGCTCAAATTAATTTCAGCCGCCATTACGGCCTATGGCAGGCAAATGGAGAATCTGGAAATGGAAAAGATTCAAAAGGATACTTTGGGCTTATTATGTAATTCATTCTATGAAATTAATTGCATGAGGCGATTCGGCCCATATTTCACCCTAGATTTGCAAGCCTGTGTCAAGAAAGTGGAGTTCAAGCTCCTGGGTATTTGTTTGGAGAAAATTTGCCGAAACAGCTGAAAGAGTTGAATGACGAAGCTAAATATTTTAGCAATGTTAAACCTTTTGTTTTTGGACAAAGAAGGGGTTTTTCGACCCGAAGGGGTTTCGATTTCCATTATAGAAGCAGAAGTTTGTCACGAAAATACTATCGTGCTGTGCAGGCAAGTGCTTCCCTGTATTCGGGAAGAAGGAGACCACCACGCTCATACGGAGAGGTATTAAAGACTTATATACTTAAAGAAACTGTGGATGACCCTCCAGTTGGAGGGAGATTGCAAAAATTTTATAATGCCTGGCTTAACATTACTTCTGATCGATATGTATTACAAGCAGTTTCAGGAGCCATTATTATTTTTTAAAGAAGGGGTTAATCCTCCTGTACAGAATAGACCTGCTTATGCTTATGTGTTTTCTGCAGAGGAAAGAATGGAGATTAATGGGGAAATTGACAAATTATCTGGAAAAGGCGTAATTGAAAAGACTTATGAACATAAGCATCAATTTGTCTCTAATATATTTCGAAGAGATAAAAAAGATGGTGGTTGCAGAATTAGTCTGGACCTTACAAATCTGAATAAGTTTGTAGAATACAAACATTTTAAGATGGAGACATTCAGTACTGCAAAATATCTTCTCTCAGCAGGGTGTTATATGGCTAAGATTGATTTGAAGGATGCCTATTATTTCTGTAGCAATTCATCAATGCTTCAGGAGGTATTTAAAATTTAATTGGCTGGGGCAATTATGGCAGTTTAAAGCTTTACCAAATGGATTGAGTTTGGATCCTAGACTCTTTGCAAAACTGTTGAAACCAGTTTTAGCCCAATTAAGAGCACAGAAACACATTGTTATGGCTTATCTGGATGATATTCTGATCATTAGTGATACTCAAGAGTCAGCTGAGCACTCAGTTTCAGTTACTAAAGCTTTGTTTGAAAAGCTAGGGTTTTGATTCATCCAATTAAGTCCCAGCTGCAGCTAGCACAATCAATTAACTTTTTGGGGTTTGTAATTAACTCAGGGACTATGTTAGTTACTTTGCCAACAGAGAAGGCCAATGACATCTTGATGACTTGTAATTACCTCATTCACAAACCTTATCCCTCCATCCGAGAAGTGGCGAAAACCATTGGGAAACTGGTAGCAGCATTTCCAGCAGTGGAATTTGGTCTATTACATTATCAAAATCTTCAAAGGGACAAAATAAGGGCTCTTAAAGAGAAGGCAGGTCACTTTGACAGGCCTATGCAATTAACAAAAGAAGCCGTGTTGGAATTACAATGGTGGGTTGAAAATGTCCCACAAGCTGCTAAGAATATCATGATTAAACAACCTGAAATGGTTTTACAAACGGATGCTAGTGCTCTCGGATGGGGGCTACAGATTCGTCCTCCAGTTGTGGAGGTAGATGGAAAGCTCAAGAAGAAGCGTTTCTTCTAGTTTATGGTATTAACTATTTGGAGTTATTGGGTGCTTTTTATGGACTTAAAGCATATTGTTGTGCTAAACAAGGTCTACATGTGTTAATACAGTTAGACAATAAAACGGCTGTTGCATACATTAATCACATGGGGGGAGTTAGGTCAGTATCATGTGATTCTCTGGCCAATGAGATATGGCAATGGTGTATTGGTCGCCAAATATGGATTTCAGCAAGCTACATTCCGGGTAAGGACAATGTGGTAGCAGATGAAAGGTCCAGGATTTTTAAAGATAATACGGAATGGATGCTTAAGCCAGCAATATTTAAGAATATTGTAAACCAATTTGGGTTGCCAGAAATAGATTTGTTTGCATCTAGGCTTAATCATCAGTTGCCTACTTATGTGTCTTGGGAACATGATCCAGATGCAGTAGCAGTAGATGCTTTTTCATTACACTGGGGAAAGATGTTCTTTTATGCTTTTCCACCATTTGCTTTGATTCAGAGATGCTTGAAGAAGATAGAACAAGATTCTGCTTCTGGATTGTTGGTAGTTCCAAATTGGCAAACTCAACCTTGGTTCCCAGTAATGCTGAATATGATTAAAGAACCATATATGTCGATTCCTAACTGTAGTGATATCTTGACTAATCCGGTAACTAAAGAGATTTACCCATTGTATGCATATATGAATTTGTTAATCTGCAGGTTTTGACCAGACCACTACAGGAGCTGGGATTGTCGGACCAAACTATGAAAGTTATGGTTGCATCATGGCGCAATAGCACACAAAAGCAATATATGACACATATTAAGAAATGGGAAGACTTTTGCACACAGTCAAATATTTCTTATGATACTGTAAATATTGTAAATGTTTTGGAATTCCTTGCCAATTTGCATTTTCAGCAACATTTAAGTTACAGTGCCATTAACACTGCACGCAGTGCTTTGTCGTCCTATTTAGGGCTTATGACTGATCAGAGATCAATTGGGTCGCATCCATTAATATCTAGATTCATGAAAGGAATCTTTAATATTAATCCACCCAAACCAAGATACACAGAGATTTGGGATGTGAGCATTGTACTTATGCTACTTAGACAATGGACTCCAATTGAAGGGTTGACATTGGAAAGATTTACATTGAAATTAGTCATGTTAATGTCACTGGTCTCAGCTCAAAGAGTGCAAACTTTACAAATGTTGCATTTAGACTGTATGCATGTGACTACAGATAATGTTGTGTTCTATGTTTATGAGTTGATCAAACAAAGCAGACCAGGGAGATCTGGAACAAAGGTAACCTTTCAAGCTTATCATATTGATCCTACTTTGTGTGTGGTTAAACATTAGAACAAATATATTAAAGTTACTGACACCCTTTGAGGAAATGAAAAAGCGTTAATGGTTACGCACAAAAAACCACACACAAAAGCTTCAGTTCAAACTATCTCAAAATGGTTGAAACAGGTGTTGGTTTTAGCGGGAGTAGACACTGATGTGTTCAAATCTCACTCCACCAGGGCGGCAGCTACGTCCGCGGCAAAGGGGCGGGACGTGCCTCTCGAGCATATTTTAAAAGTTGCAGGGTGGAGTAGAGAAGAAACTTTTTCAAAGTTCTACAATAAACCTGTTCACACTATGACAAGCTTTGGACACGCGGTGTTGGGAGCACTATAATCACCTGCTTTGTTTACTATTAATTGCTATAATCAATGGTGTAGTCACTTCTATCTTTTATCACGTAATCATTTTCCCTCAGATATAAGGAGGGTTATTATATGGTCTTTAAACCATTAAAAAGTTAATTGTGAAATGATCTAACATTAGTCTGGTTTCTCATGTATGTGTTTACTTAGCCGGACTGTCGTACGGATTGATTCTACGACATAAAAAACACAGAAAGCTTTAAAATCTTCACGTAGTCACTCACGTGACTCCGAAGTAAAATAGTAAGATTAAACAAGAACTTACCAGTTCGAAGTTTGATCGTTATTTTATGAGGAGTTACGATGAGGGATTACGTGCCCTCCGCTCCCACCCTCATAAAATAAATGATCAAATGGTAGTTCTAAGTCTTTTATGAGCCTTACTATGTTACTCCGGCTTTTGGTGTTCTGTGTTTTTCATGCCGCTGCTTTGAAGTATGCCGTTGCCAGCGTGAGGCGGGTTCTTCACGTAATCCCTCATCGTAACTCCTCATAAAATAACGATCAAACTTCGAACTGGTAAGTTCTTGTTTAATCTTACTATTAAATTGGTGTCTAGGGTGAACCCCAAATAATCCATTACCCGTTACCGGATGCAATTTTGATTTGTCTGGATGGATTACAAACCCCAGCTTCTCGAACAGAGCCTTGGTTGCAGCCACTCCTTGAATTGCCAATTGGAGGGTCTGACCTACTATAAGAATATCATCCAAATATGCCATTACCATATAATTTTGTCGACGGAGAAGAGCCAATATAGGTTTTACCAATTTGGTAATCAGCCTAGGGGCTGTGGTGATTCCATTGGGCAATGCGTTGTACTCCCATAATTGACCCTTCCAGACAAACTTCAGAAATTTCCTGTGAGCCTCAGCAATGGGCACCGTATAGTATGCATCTTTCAAATCGATGCATGCCATAAAGTACCCTGGGTAAAGCATCTGCCTAGCTGTTTCTAAAGTATCCATTTTGAAATGGGTATATTGTTCAACTCAGTAAAGTGTTCAACTCAGTTAAGTCTATTATAATCCGACATCCCCCATCTTTTTTAATTCTGGTGAAAATATTAGACACAAACTCAACAGGTTCATGCTTGGTTTTGCCAATTACCCCTTTTTCTGCTAGCTGTATAATTTCAGCATGTCCTGCCTCTACCTCTTTTTGGGATAGAGAAAACTTCCTATGAGGCGAATGCTGAGTAGGGGGATTTATACCTCCAATAAATTCTATAACATACCCTTGAACACTTTGTAAAATAAACTCATCTGTGGTGACAGTTTTCCATATGTCCAAGAAAGCTCGTAATCGCCCACCTATTCGTGCGGGAGAAGATGCTACGGCGTGAGAAGAACCAGACCCCTTACCTCCATGATTAACGGCGGTTCTGTACGTAGGTTGACGGGGTGGCGGCCGCATTTTCCATGCAGGCCGCTGTTGGCCTTGCCCTAAAAAAGGTCGTTGTGTTTGATGAGATGGAGGTAGGTAGGATCTTTGTGCCCTGTCCGGCAGTCGTGGTTTCCAAGTTGTATTAGGCTGTTGCCGGTGATATGGGTGAAGTTTGGTCGACGGAGGTTTCATGAGGCCCGCTGTTTTGGCCTCCTCGTCCAATTCCTTCACCTGTTTGGACAGGTCTCCGAATAACTGATGCGGCGGTGGAGCGGTTGATGGTCGGCACAAGCCCGCGAATTTGGGGTTGAGTGTGGGCTTTATGGAGCTCTTACGCAGGAAGTTTATTTCATATTGGGCGTTGCATAGGAGTGCCAGTGCATCTTGCTGTTCACTGGACACATTATCCCCGTCCAGGGTCCTAGCAAACGCCGTTATGCCCGTGGAGAGAACTTTTAAGATACACTGGAGGCGGACATCCTGCATCCTGGTGGCCGTACTCAAGTGTCCCCAGATCTGGGCATTAACCAAGGGCACACTGAGGTTGATGCAGTTCTCGGGCGGTTTTATTTTCTCCAAGGTATCATTGAGAACCTGACTCTGAAATTGGTGCGTAGTCAGGTAATCAATGGTGCCCGCCAATTTGTGGTGCAGAGGTTCAGAGGTGTCTGGGTGGTAGCGGCAAAACTTACTCACCACTTCCAGCATATCCTCCATGCTCTGCTGTCACTGGCTTCAAAAGCAGCAGCTGGGCAATCACTCACGCTTCTGGCTGGAGACGATGAGATGCTGAATGGGGTCCCCGCATGGCTAGTGGATGCCCGCGAGTCCTGCCTTCTCGTTCCCGGTCCCGCTGGAGGAGTTGCTCCACTAAGAGCTCCAACCGCTCAATGCGAGTCCCTGCTATCTGCAGCGGACAAGCCGACTTCCCAGGCCCTGCGAATTCACTGGGGCGTCCACCATCGGACCACATCCCCTTAGGGTGCTGTCTAGGGTCCAATGGCAGGTCGTCGTGACCTACAGCCCAAGTAGGATCATACGACTCCCGCACGGACTCTCCACTAGTCTGTCTTCTACCAGACTGTGGCGGCCCACCTGTCTCATATGAAGGCAGGTGAGTTGAATCAGCGCCGGCCCCCGGAACCGGGCTCCCCGGAGTCCGTGCAGGCTTACCTCCACACTTGCCCATCTTTTGGCGTGGAGGCGCATGGTCGGCCGCTCCCAGAGCTGAGCTGACCGACCGCTTCCTGCTGCCACCTCCGCCCTTGACCGCAGCCTGACGGGGTGTTTTGTCGGCGGTATCTGCTCCAGCAGGCCTACACGACGCAGCAGTGATATTGCCAGACTTCACTACGGCAGATCTCCCTGGCAGCGGTACGTTATGCACATTTGCAGGGCTCCCCTGTCGTGCAGCTGTCCCCCGGCCCAGCCCCCTCGGGTCTTCTGGAGCTCGGGGAGGGGTTGCTTGAAGAAGGCGAGACCCCTTGCCACGTACCTGTTTTCCCCCTCTTTTCTTGGGGTAAGGGGTCCATATCCAGCTCCGGCGTGGTAAACCACTCGGGTGCGTCGGCCCCTGAATCAGCGGGAGCGCCCGACTTCCGCAATCCAGCCCCCACATGCCTCGAAGCTGCCGGTATTGCTTGCAGCTCCGGGGACAAGGGCCTTTGTCTGGTCGGGGCTCGGCTCCTCGACAGCGTTGCCTTCTTCTTGCCCTTGTCCATCCTGTGGAGTAAAGGCAAATACTTACCTAACGGCCTTATGAAGGAGCCCGAGGAGAGAGCGCACACCCCCCCCCCCCCCCAGCCTGCCGAATGCGCTCGACGATATGCCGCGCATGCGTGCTGGCAGGGTCTTCACGAAGTCACTCACGTGACTCCGAAGTAAAATCTTTCTAGTTGAAGGTACTTGCAGTTTTCACCGATGACTCTGAACAATTGACTGACACTTCTGGTGATCCCAGTCCCACTCTGTCCCCTCTGACTTTGGTCCACCACACAAACCGTGTGTGAATCACAGATTAGTACCTCATCTCCCAGTACAATGCGTGACAGCCTTCTGGACTCAACATTGATCGCAATACGTTTCAATGATCAGCATCACCTTTCCCATTCAATTCCCCCCCCCCTTCCTTCTCCCACTCGCTCTCTCTCCCCTTTTCCCAATTCCCAGTCACCTCCTCCTCCCCTCTCTTTGCCTCTCCCCTCCATGTCCCATTCCCCCTCCCGTACACCCCTCCCTCTCGCCCTCCCACCCCTGCAACCTTCCCCTCTCCTTCTGCCTCCCTTTTCCCTCTCTCTCCCTCCCTCCCGTTTTGCTCCTCCTCCGTGCCCACCTCCTTCCTCCCACGCTCATTCCCCCTTCCCCACATGTGCTGCCTGAACTGCTGAGTATTTCTTTCCAGATGTCCCGCATGCCCTTTACCCTGTCTGGGCCCAGCTGATCAACACCGGGTTTTTTGAAATCTGTGTTCAAATCCAAAATAAATGTGTTTGTCATGGGAGAATCTACTATAGGACATGCAGGGACCAGTGAACTGTCTGGGGAACGGGCTCACTTACACAGCGCAGTTAATATCAGAATCTGCTAGGCTGGTGATTTTCTCAGCCATGGCTTGCCATCAATGAAGGGTATTGAACTCATTGTGGTAATCATGAATGTTGAGTTTTGAGTTGAGAACAACATTATCTGCCTGTTCCCGTGCAAGATGTTCAACAGAAACACAAGGAGACTCTACGAGCACAGACTGAAACACTGAGCGTGAACACGATACTGATGAAGGAGAAGGTTAAGGTTTTCCAGCTTCTTGATCGATACGCTGAGCTCACAATCATCTCCACTGTTCGAGATCGGACACTGGTGGAACATGTGCTGCTGGCAAGAGGCTGGGACCATGAAGAGTGGAGGGAGAAATGTCTCCGGAGAGAACTGGAAAAAATCAGGACTGATCAATTGTTCCAGAGCTGCTTTTCCCGGAGTAAATCCCGATCTGGGAGTTCAGCATCAGTGGCCGGAGTCCCGGGGATCGGAAAAACAACAATGGTGCAAAAGATTGTTCATGACTGGGCCACGGGGAAAATATACCAACACTTCCAGTTTGTCTTCAGCTTTAAATTCCGGGATTTGAACACTATTAACTGCAGAGCAAACCTGTGGGAACTGATTCTGGAACAGTATCCTTACTTTAAGAATATCCAGGGAGAGGTCTGGAAGAACCCAGAAGGATTGCTGTTTATATTCGATGGTTTGGATGAATTCAAGGGCAGAATCGATTTTGCTGACAGTCGGAGAGACACAGAACCTCAGCACCAGTGCCCAGATCCCGAGTGGTGGTGTGAAGTGTCTGACATTGTGTACAGTTTAATCCAGCACAAGCTGCTCCCAGGGTGTTCAGTGCTAGTGACCACCCGCCCCACTGCGTTACATTTACTGGAAAAGGCAGAGATCAGTGTTTCGGCTGAAATCCTGGGATTTGTTGGTGAGGAATGGAAGGAATATTTCACCAGGTATTTTGAAGATCAGACGGTGGCAGCAGCTGTTTTCAAACACGTTAAGGAGAATGGGATCCTGTACACCATGAGCTACAACCCCTCCTACTGCTGGATCCTCGACCTGACACTGGGCCCCTTCTTCACACAAACACACCGGGACCCGCAGCGAGTTCCCAAGACTATCACACAATTATATTGTTACTTTATTTACCACATCCTGAAAAACCACGGCTGTGAGATTGAGAGCCCCGGTGAGGTGTTGCTGAGGGTTAGTCAGATGGCCTTCACTGGGGTGTCCAAGAAGAACATTGTGTTCACAGATGGAGATTTGATCAAATACAATCTGCAGCCTTCCCAGTTCCTGTCCGGGTTCCTGATGGAACTTTTGGAGAGAGAGGATTCAGCCCGGAGCGTGATGTACACCTTCCCGCACCTCACCATCCAAGAGTTTGTAGCCGCACTCGCACAATTCCTGACTGTAGATCCCGGGAATATCCGGAAATTCCTGTCCGAAGACCACAGCACGACAGACGGGCGATTTGAAATATTTTTCCATTTTGTTGCTGGTCTCTCCTCCCCACGGTCAGCTCGAGTCCTGGAGGAGTTTCTGGGTCCATTTCCTAATGAAACAACCTGCCGAGTAATTGACTCGGTAAAGGAGGAGGTTAAACACCAGGCTGGAAACACAGAGAGTGAGTTCGGTAAAAGGAGGCTCCTGAACACGCTGCACTACCTGTTTGAGTCTCAGAATCCTGGACTGGCTCAGCAGACACTGGGATCTGTAGAAATACTTTCATTTCGTGGACTGGAATTAACCCCGATTGACTGTGCGGTCCTGTCTCATGTCATCAGGCACTGTGATACAATCAAACACCTCGATCTGTGGAACTGCCGCATTCAGTGTGAAGGTCTCCAGTGGCTGGGACCGGCTCTGCACAAGTGTCAGCACTTGGGGTCCGTTTGACGCAAACGCTGAACTGTAAAGTAGTTTCGCTATTTTGTTCTTCCGTCCAGCACCCCTTCTATGGGGCCGGCCGTCACTGTGCACGGCATCCTTCCTATTTCACCGTCCTCCGAGTTGGCAGTGATTGACTCCTTTCCCCCCCTTCCCCGGGTCGCCGTTGGTTGACTCCTTATCCATCTCCCTCGGGTCACGGACTCCATCCCCCCCTCTCCCGAGTCGACTCCGTCCCCCCTCACCCGAGTCGCCTCCATCCCTCCTCCTCCGGTCCGCCGGTAATCGATGCCACCCCGGCGCTGTGTCGCCGGTGGTCAGCGCCATCACCCCCTCCCGCGGGTGACGTGTGTTGCAGCCGTTCTCTGCTCGGGGAACATTACGCGGTTAACGGGGAAAGAGTTTAAATGGTGAAAGTCACTAACACCACAACCACAGAGGTTTATTCAATAATTTTCTGAGGTACTTCCAGAAATATCCGTTTGGGAGACGTTATCTCAGCCCCGGGGTTTGTTTCAGTTTGTTTCTAACTCTGTCGGTTTGTGTTTCGACTGGGATTCAACAACCTGGGAGATTCCGGAGTAAAACTGGTGTCTGCGGCTCTGAGGAACCCAGACTGTAAAATACACAGACTGGAGTAAAACCCAGACAGTGAGAGATTGTGTTCACAGTCACTCTATGCCTGAATATGGTCAGTAATTGTGTCCCTCTGTGTCCCTCACTCTCTCCCATTTCCAGGCTGGAAAATGCCGCTCTCACAGATTCTGGAGCCGAGGATCTCGCCTCCGCTCTCAGTACAAACTGCACGGTGACGAGGCTGGAGCTGGGATACAACTCCCTCACGGACCAATCTATCCCCGCTCTCCGCCGCCTCATACTGAACCTCCCGAGTCTGAAGCTGATCTGGTGAGAGTTTCTGTTAATGTTTAATGTGACAGTCATCTAATTTTTTTATGTTTCCATTTTATAGAAACATAGACACATCTATGTTATAGAAACATAGAAAATATGTGCAGGAGGAGGCCTTCAGCCCTTCGAGCCAGCACCGCCATTCATTGCGATCATGGCTGATCATCCCCAATCAATAACCCGTGCCTGCCTTCTCCCCATATCCCTTGATTCCACTAGCCCCCAGAGCTCTGTCTAACGCTCTCTTAAATCCATCCAGTGACTTGGCCTCCACTGCCCTCTGTGGCAGGGAATTCCACAAATTCACAACTCTCTTGGTGAAAACGTTTTTTCTCACCTCAGTCTTAAATGGTCTCACCTTTATACTAAGACTGTGGCCCCTGGTTCTGGACTCGCCCAACATTGGCAACATTTTTCCTGCATCTAGGTTGTACAGTCCTTATATATTTTATATCTGTCTATAAGATCACCCCTCATCCTTCTAAACTTCAGTGAATACAAGCCTAGCCTTTTCAATCTTTCCTCATATGACAGTCCCGCCATCCCAGGGATCAATCTCGCGAACCTACGCTGCACTGCCTCAATCACAAGGATGTCCTTCCTCAAATTAAGAGACCAAAACTGTACACAATACTCCAGATGTGGTCTCACCAGAGCCCTATACAACTGCTGAAGAACCTCTTTACTCATATACTGAAATCCTCTTGTTATGAAGGCCAACATTCCATTAGCTTTCTTCACTGACTGTAAGCTAACTTTCAGTGACCAGTGTACAAGCACGCCCAGGTCTCGCTGCACCTCCCCCTTACCTAACCTAACCCCATTGAGATATTAAAGGCCCCAACACCGAGCCTTGCGGCACTCCACTCGCCACTGCCTGCCATTTTAAATAGGACCCGTTCACTCCTACTCTTTGCTTCCGGTCTGCCAACCAATTTTCTATCCATGTCAACACCCTACCACCAATACCATGTGCTCTCATTTTAGTCACCAGTCTCCCGTGAGGGAACTTATCAAGGGCTTTCTGAAAGTCTAGATACACTACATCCACTGGCACCCCTTCATCCATTTTACTTGTCACATCCTCAAAATTTTCCAGAAGATTAGTCAAGCATGATTTCCCTTTCATAAATACATGTTGACTTGGACTAATCCTTTTACTGCTATCCAAATGCTCCATTATTACCACTTTAATAATTGACTCCAGCATCTTTCCCACCACCGAAGTCAGGCTGACTGGTCAGTAAATCCCCGTTTTCTCTCTCGCTCCATTCTTGAAAAGTGGGATAACATTAGCTATCCTCCAATCCATAGGAACTGTTCCTGAATCTATTGAACAGTGGAAAATGATCATCAATGCGTCCACTATTTCTAGATCCACCTCCCTGAGGACCCTGGGATACAGACCATCAGGCCCAGGGAATTTATCATCCTTCAGTCCCATTAGCCTACCCAATATTATTTCTCACCTAATGAAAATTTATTTCAGTTCCTCTACCCCCTTAGATCCTCTGTCCTCCAGTACATCTAGGAGATTGTTTGTGTTTTCCTTAGTGAAGACAGATCCGAAGTACCTATTGATACCTAAATAATCAGGGGACCAGCGGGCTTCTCTGTGATTTTGTTCTATAAGTGTTGTTGAAATATTAACCCCAGTTCCTTTTATTGACACAGTCGTTTAATCTGATTATTTCCTCGTCATTCTTCGACCTGTTTCAGGCTGTGGGGGAATAAGTTCAGTGCAAATGGATGGAACCAGCTGAACAGTCTGAAGGGAATCAGACCCGGACTAAGTGTGACCGTGTGAACATCTCGGGTGTGAACGTCACCGCCCTGGGGACCGGAATATTGTTGGCCGATTCACCGCCCTCCCCTTTAAACGGCCGCCCTCCCCTTTAAGCGGCCACGCTCCGGGTTTAAACCCCAACGGTTCCCGGGCAGGGCGGTCGGTGACGTCAGAGGCGGCTCTGCCCGCTGTCACGTGACCCGGATACGCGGCGCTGCTGCTGGTGCCGGATATCCGGTGCTGCCCCCAGTGGGGGACGGGGGAATTGCAGCGGGACCTGCAGGATCCCGGATGTGACGTCATCATCAATGGCCCCCGCTCCTGCTGCGGATTGATGATGACATCAGCAGCATTGTTCAAACTGTTCATTCACACAGCAATGTCTGTTACTGCTTTATCATCTGTAACTCACATGTAAATAGTTTATTACAGTTTAATATTTGTAAAGTTTGTTGATGTCCAGGTTGCTAATATTTGCTGAAATCAATAAACACTTGTCTATTCCGGATTTTCTGTGGGATTGCTGATGATTTGAGCAGAAATAGGTGATCTTCCCTTCTGCATCCATTCTTTATTCACTCCGTTCTCTCCCTCCATTCCCAAACCTTTCTCCGCTGCTTTCTCTCTCCGTTTAGCCTCACGTATTATCCCTCCTTCTTCTCCTGTACATTGAACAACCATCTGTCTCCGCCACCCTGTGAGGGATAAAGTGATTAAACCCTATTAAAGAAAGGAGTTTTAAAGATAATTTAAACAGAGAGGGGCTGGAGAGGAGATTCTGACAGCAGTGTCTGAAAATTGCCAGACCCATCCTTGAGGCCTTGAGTAAGAAGAGATAGCTTTGTCTCGCTAGAGAAGGGGGTGATGTAGAGAAATCCCTATCAGTGGAAAGGAGTGATGGATGGGACCCTAGTCACTATAGCTTAGCTTTAGTGCTGATATAGGAAAACTGAGAGGGTTCACTAGGAGGTGAGCGAAACTGGGCCAGGTCATGAGGAACTGAGCATGCTTAATAGAATAAATGAATATTACAACACACCCCTGGTCAAGAAATTGCTCATTACCATGAACATGTTTGAACATGCAATGTATGAAGTGGGAGGTGCGAGGGGATGTACGGTGGGTTGTACCTACAGATTGTGCACCTCCGACCCTGATTGGAGAGAGGTCCGGAGGAGAAATTGAATGTAAGATTTTGTATATAAAGGGGGATGATCTCCCTGGCTTCAGTGTGTCTCGAGTTGGAGAGGCACCCGGTCTGCAGACTCGTAAAATAAAGAAATCTCTTGCTTCCAGGATTTAGTCTTTGAGTATTTATTGTGAGCATAAAGGGTATCTCACAAATTGGGGCTCGTCCGCGATCGCCACTCCGGCTGCTTGGTGGAGGCAAGGAAGGAGGGGAAGGTGCACCCTGCTGATTTCAGCAGTCTCTGATCTCCTTGCTTGCCATCAGCAGTTTGAGCGAGTGATATCCGGTGAAAAGACTCCGGAAGCAAGAGGGGGTGTAACGTAAATACGTACGGGACGGTCGAGTGATTCTTGTGCAACAGGACCCAGGTAAGAAAAACGACTATTAAGTATTGCCTGGGCGATCGGGGTTTGTCGGACGGGAATAGTCCGACAAGGTAATGGGAAAACCGGAACGGGAGACGTAAGGGTCCGGGGAACCGGGATGAGGCTCATACTGATATGGAGCCTAACATTTCGCCCGATAGTCCGTTGGGGCGAATGTTGGATGGGGTGAAGGGAACACCCGGGGTAAAGAGTAAGGAAACTATGTGCCTCTCACCAGTATGGGGGTGAGGAACTTTAAAAAGGAGATGAAAAGTTTATTGGAAGACCCCTTGGGACTGGCTGAACAAATAGATCAGTTCCTAGGGCCAAAAACGTTTTTTATGAAAAATATTAAGTTGTTTCAAACAATCTCATTGAAGTAAGAATGGAACTAATGTAAAAACCAGTTTTGTATGAATGAGGAAGTTTGTATATGTGATAGGTTTGTTTGCTGTGGGCCATGTTGTAAGGGTGTCTGTGTGTGTTCCTTTAAGGAATTGTAAGCAATGGGGAGGTTATTGTAAGGTAACGGACAATGCTTTGAATCATCGCAACTTAAAAAGCGGAAGTTGGAAAATGTAGGTTGCTTGGCTTCTATAGATTTCTTTTCAGTAAAGTTAATTTGGCAAATTGTTAGTCGTATGTATTTGTAGGGGGAATGGTTTGAACAACATTAGAAATAAGTTAATTGCTGAACAACAAGCAGCTTTTATGGTTTGTTTAGATAAACATTCTGGTTGGAGAAGGGTAATAAATTAATGGGGCCCAGAAAAACAAAACGGAGTTGGCAGACAATGATGTCAATAAGGGGAAGTTTGTTTACTTCAGAAGAAAGACAGATGGTCAGACAGGCAGGAGAAGGGGTTGCAGGCTGATGCGCCGACTTGAAATAACCAAACAGGGGAAGGAAGAAAAAGTATGAGAGATCTCAGGGAGATAATAATCAAGGGAATTAGAGAAGCCGTTCCCAGGGGACAGAATTTCGAACGGGCTTTTGAAAATCAGCAGAACAAGGACGAACTTCCGACAGTGTTTTTACAAAGGTTAAGGAAAAATGTCCAGCAGTATTCGAGGATAGACCCTGATAAGACTGCAGGTCAGCAGTTGTTGAAGGTTAATTTTGTAACAAAATCATGGCCAGATATTAGAAAGAAATTGGAAAAATTGGAAGATTGGAATGAAAAACCATTGAATCAGTTGTTAACAGAGGCTCAAAAGGTATATGTAAGACGGGATGAGGAGAAACAGAAGGGAAAGGCAAAAATGATGTTGCAAGCAGTACAGCAAGTAGCACAGAGGGGGGGAATTGAAGGTGATAGAAAGCCGGGTGCTCATGGAGACCGGGGAAGGGGAAGCGGTAGTATTAGAGGACGAGGAAGAGGTGAACGGAGGGACCGAAGTTTGGGTCCCCGGGAAAACAAGGAACAAGGATCAGAAGGATGGTATACGGGGCCACCCCGGTGTTATTATTGTAAAGAGCCGGGTCATTTCAAAAGGGAATGTCCTAAGCTACGACGGGAGGTGCAGTCGTACGCACTCATGGAGGAAGAATAGGGGAGTCAGGGGTTCCGCTCCCTGGGGTGTATGGGATACACACGGGAACCTCTGGTAAACTTGAGATTAGGACCCCAGGGAGAGGATATGATATTTATGGTAGATTCAGGAGCAGAGAGATCAAGTGTAACTAAGGTACCAGAAGGAATGATTTTTTTTAAAGAAGGAACTGCAGATGCTGGAGAATCGAGGGTACAAAAAAAAGCTGGAGAAACTCAGCGGGTGCAGCAGCATCTAAGGAGCGAAGGAGATAGGCGACGTTTCGGGTCGAGACCCTTCTTCAGACTGGTCAGGGATCAGGGAAACGAGAGATATAGACGGTGATGTGGAGAGATAAGGAACAATGAGTGAAAGATATGCAAAGAAGTATCGGTGATAAAGGGAACAAGCCATTGTAAGCTGTTTGTGGTGTGAAAATGAGAAGCTGGTGCGACTGGGGTGGGGGAGGGAGATGGAGATGGATGGAATGCCAGGGCCCGAGGGCTGAGGGAGAGGTGGGAGGGGAGGAGACAGCAAGGGTTAACAGAATTGAGAAAATTCAATATTCAAGCCCAAAGGATGCAGACTCCCCAAGCGGAATATGAGGTGCTGTTCCTCCAGCTTGCGGTGTTGCTCACTCTGGCCGTGGAGGAGGCCCAGGACCGAGAGGTCGGATGTGGAATGGGAGGGAGAGTTGAAGTGCTGAGCCACCGGGAGGTCGGGTTGGTTATTGCGGACCGAGCGGAGGTGTTCGGCGAAGCGATCGCCAAGCCTCCGCTTGGTCTCACCGATATAGATCATCTGGCATCTGGAGCAGCGGATGCAGTAGATGAGGTTGGAGGAGGTGCAGGTGAACCTCTGTCGGACCTGGAAGGACTGCTTGGGTCCCTGAAAGGAGTGGAGGGGGGAGGTGAAGGGACAAGTGTTGCATTTCTTGCGGTTGCAAGGGAAAGTGCCCGGGGAAGGGGTAGAGTGGGAGGGGAGGGAAGAATGGACAAGGGAGTTGCGGAGGGAGCGGTCTTTGCGGAAGGCAGACAGGGGGGGAGATGGGAAGATGTGGCGGGTGGAGGGGTCACGTTGGAGGTGGCGAAACTGGCGGAGGACTATATGTTGTATTTGCCGGCTGGTGGGGTGAAAGGTGAGGACCAGGGGGACTCTGCCCTGTTTGCGAGTGGGGGAATGGGGAGCGAGGGCAGTGTTGCGGGGTATGGAGGAGACCCTGGTGCGAGCCTCATCAATAGTGGGGGAGGGGAATCCCCGTTCTCTGAAGAATGAGGCCATTTGTGATGACCTGGTGTGGAACACCTCATCCTGGGAGCAGATGCGGCGTAGACGGAGGAATTGGGAATAGGGGATGGAGTCCTTACAGGGAGCAGGGTGGGAGGAAGAGTAGTCCAGGTAGCTGTGGGAGTCAGTAGGTTTGTAGTGGATGTCGGTCAGGAGCGAAAGAGAAGTTATTGAGGGGAAGTTATTCCCTCAATAACTTCTCTTTTGATTCCTCCCATTTCCTCCAAACACAAGGCGTAGCTATGGGCACACGCATGGGCCCCAGCTACGCTTGCCTCTTTGTTGGGTACGTCGAACAATCCTTGTTCTCGACGTACCAGGGCCCCATCCCCGACCTCTACCTCCGTTACATCGACGACTGCTTTGGTGTCACCTCCTGCACCCACACACAACTGACTGACTTCATTCATTTCACCACCAACTTCCATCCGGCACTCAAATACACTTGGACCATTTCCGACACTTCCCTACCATTCCTTGACCTCACCATCTCTATTGCAGGTGATACGCTCCTGACCGACATCCACTACAAACCTACTGACTCCCACAGCTACCTGGACTACTCTTCCTCCCACCCTGCTCCCTGTAAGGACTCCATCCCCTATTCCCAATTCCTCCGTCTACGCCGCATCTGCTCCCAGGATGAGGTGTTCCACACCAGGTCATCACAAATGGCCTCATTCTTC
Organism: Okamejei kenojei; assembly: GCA_035221665.1. Lineage (NCBI taxonomy): Eukaryota > Metazoa > Chordata > Chondrichthyes > Rajiformes > Rajidae > Okamejei > Okamejei kenojei. Next base: position 61,849 of record JAVHYY010000203.1, on the reverse strand, counting down.
AGAGAACGGGGATTCCCCTCCCCCACTATTGATGAGGCTCGCACCAGGGTCTCCTCCATACCCCGCAAACACTGCCCTCGCTCCCCATTCCCCCACTCGCAAACAGGGCAGAGTCCCCCTGGTCCTCACCTTTCACCCCACCAGCCGGCAAATACAACATATAGTCCTCCGCCAGTTTCGCCACCTCCAACGTGACCCCTCCACCCGCCACATCTTCCCATCTCCCCCCCCTGTCTGCCTTCCGCAAAGACCGCTCCCTCCGCAACTCCCTTGTCCATTCTTCCCTCCCCTCCCACTCTACCCCTTCCCCGGGCACTTTCCCTTGCAACCGCAAGAAATGCAACACTTGTCCCTTCACCTCCCCCCTCCACTCCTTTCAGGGACCCAAGCAGTCCTTCCAGGTCCGACAGAGGTTCACCTGCACCTCCTCCAACATCATCTACTGCATCCGCTGCTCCAGATGCCAGATGATCTATATCGGTGAGACCAAGCGGAGGCTTGGCGATCGCTTCGCCGAACACCTCCGCTCGGTTCGCAATAACCAACCCGACCTCCCGGTGGCTCAGCACTTCAACTCCCCCTCCCATTCCACATCCGACCTCTCGGTCCTGGGCCTCCTCCACGGCCAGAGTGAGCAACACCGCAAGCTGGAGGAACAGCACCTCATATTCCGCTTGGGGAGTCTGCATCCTTTGGGCTTGAATATTGAATTTTCTCAATTCTGTTAACCCTTGCTGTCTCCTCCCCTCCCACCTCTCCCTCAGCCCTCGGGCCCTGGCATTCCCTCCATCTCCATCTCCCTCCCCCACCCCAGTCGCACCAGCTTCTCATTTTCACACCACAAACAGCTTACAATGGCTTGTTCCCTTTATCACCAATACTTCTTTGCATATCTTTCACTCATTGTTCCTTATCTCTCCACATCACCGTCTATATCTCTCGTTTCCCTGATCCCTGACCAGTCTGAAGAAGGTCTCGACCCGAAACGTCGCCTATCTCCTTCGCTCCTTAGATGCTGCTGCACCCGCTGAGTTTCTCCAGCTTTTTGTGTACCAGAAGGAATGAGATTGGGTAAAAAAACAAGTTAGAATCTCAGGGGTAGAAGGGAAAGTGATGACATTACCCGAGGTAGAAGAGGTGGTGGTAAAGTATGAGGATCGAGAAGTCAGTGGAAGATTTTAAAAGGAAGGTGAATAAATTTGCAAAGGAGGATAAACTATCTGAGAAGTAAGACATTGAGTTTAGAATGAGAAAGAAGGCAGATCAGAAAGGATTAAAGTGGAAAGCAGAGGGATGAATTGATGAGACTGCTTTAGAAAGAAAGAGCGTGAAAAAGGAAAGACAATGTTGTCAGTAACAACAGACCTGGTTGAAGTCTGGAATAAGTGATGCACCGACACACAGTGAGTCCTATGACAGAGCCAAACAGGGGCCAGAGATTCCATGCCAATAATAAATGTATTTGGGAGAGTGTTTTCTCAAATGCCCTATCGGGAGTGAAATAAATCTGGATCTGAGCCCAGACAAGGCTAGTAAGGAGATAGGTAATGGATAAGGTGTGTTGGGGATGTGAACAGGTACGATAATCAGGAAATAATAATAATAATAATAATAATAATGATCTTAATAATAATATTAAGATAATGGTGAACATAGCTATGGTAAGAACATTAAGAAGAGGTATTAAATACACCTAGGCTAGGATGCGGCAGCGTTTTAAATACTAGCGCCGTGTTTTTAATCAGATGTTGTAGGCAGATTTGGAAGGTGTTGATATAGTATGTGAATGATTTGTTGGTTTGTTCCACAAGTGAGGAGCAACGTGAGAAAGAGACATTGTAATTATCTTGGAAAAGATGGCACAGGAGGTCATGATGTATCAAGGAAGAAGTTTTTGTTTTGTCAGCAGCAGGTAGAATATTTTGGACGAGTAATATCTAAAGAAGTAAAAGCTATAGCTCGGGATCAAATTGGAAGCTTGCCTGCAATCTTGCTTAGCTCAATTGGCAGAAATTAAGGCTTTAAGAGCAGCATATGTACATGGAGTCTGGCATATGTTTGGAGCAGTAGGGAAACAGAAAGGCTTTGAGAAAAGCAACGGAGACCCCATGCAAAGTTAGCAGTGTTCCCCTATGGAATGTTGTTTGGATTACCTTATTTGGGAAAGATAGAAGGAATACCCACCATAGAGGGCAGTGATGTATTCTCAAGGAACTATTTACTGGCTGTATCTCGTTCCCTTACAGAATTAAAAGCGAAAGGATTATTGGCTCAAAGCCCGCCACTTGACTTTCCAATACATGCTGTAAAGGCCGGCGACTGGGTACTGGTCAAAAATTGGAAGGAGGAGAAACTCCAGCCCAGGTGGACCGGCCCATACCTAGTATTGCTGACAACCGAGACAGCAATACGAATAAAAGAAAAAGGGTGGACCCACGCGATCTGGGTTAAAGGACCCGTCGATCCACCTGTTCCTGAGGAGGAGGAACAGTGGACGGTGAAGCCGGGAAGTAAACCCCTAACAGTAATTTTAAAAAGAAAAGCATTGAATGTATAACTGACAGTATGAAAGGAGCAGTCGTGGTATTGTTTGCTTTGTATGTAATTGTTGTAAAAGGTATTAATAATTGTGATAAATGTTATCATCCTATTCAATACAGAGGGGTAATAACCAGATCATTTACCTATCATTCCCATGTGAACAAAGTATGCCATGACCGAAAGACTAGAGTCATTTGTAAAGAGGGGGGAAAGGAGTATTTGATGGCAGGCAATAGGGGGTATATAGGGAAGTTTGGGGCCGTTACCTGCCCAAGGGGAGAGAGATGGGTTTGTGTACAGTTAGTTTTCCCTTCTCAGATCATAAAAGGGGCAATAGATAAGACGAAGGAGGAAGTAATAAAAGAGGTTACTAAGGTAGTAGTCACTAAGCCTCCCCCTCCCCCACATACTCAGCCTCAAGTGCACCAGACACTGTACGAAGAAATCAAGAAGCAGATCGAAATCCCTGAAGGAGAAAAAAACCTGTTTGTGGACTTGGCCACCCGGATAGCTGGGACCCTGAATGTGACTAAACTGTTGGGTCTGCGGAGGACCACTGATGAATTCACGTTGGCCGTGGAGAGGATCCATTGTTGAAATATGGGACCTGATGGGGTGGAACCTGACAGCTGGACAAGACCGAGATCCCCAGGTATGGGTCCTGACAGATGCTCCGGTCGGGACTGAGTGTATCGCTAGGCCCTGGGCAAAGGATGCCGTCCTAGTAGGCAGCAGCCCCTGCCAGCGCATCGTCACCCAGTGGCCAAATCAGTCCCGAGTGTGGTGGCCAGAGGTGCCTAAATGGTATCTAACTAAGAAATATGGGAAAAACTGCGCTATCCGGATGGAGATTGATGGAGTGGAATCAGTCGGACTATGGAACTGCACCGGGAATAACCCTTATCAGGGGATCCCAGTATTGCGAGATATATGGAACAAGGTTGCCTCTAGTGGACCGGCCCCTGAAGGATTGGTATGGATATGCGGATACAAGGCATACTCGGTGTTACCGATGAATTGGAGTGGGACTTGTTTTATTGGACTGGTACAACCTGGATTCTTCCTGTTAAACCCCAAAGAAGGCCAGTCGTTAGGAACACCTGTATTTGATGACCTATATCGGAAAAAGAGGAAAATAGACATTGGAGAATGGGAAGATGATGAGTGGCCACCAGCAAGAATCATCTCATACTACGGACCAGCCACTTGGGCACAAGATGGATCCTGGGGCTACCGAACACCAGTATATATGTTAAACCGGATCATAAGGCTACAGGCAGTACTGGAGGTAATTACCAACCAAACTGCGTTGGTAATTACCAACCAAACTGGAGATGCTGGCAAAGCAGCAGACGCAGATGAGAGCAGCAATATACCAGAACAGGTTAGCCCTAGATTATCTCCTGGCAGAAGAAGGAGGGGTATGCGGGAAATTCAACCTCTCTAATTGCTGTTTGAACATCGATGATAATGGACAGGCAGTGATGGACATATCAGAAGGGATCCGGAAGTTGGCGCATGTTCCAATACAAAAGTGGACTTCGATTATGGGAACCCTATGGTGGGATTCCATCCTCGGAGGAACATGGTGGAGAATGGTGGGACTTGTGTTTCTATGTGCAGGGGCTGGACTGATCTTTATCCCCTGTTGTATCCCTTGTTTTAGGGAACTTATTACCAGAAGTATAAGTCAGATGCAGGCTGTAGTCATGCCTATGGGAGAGAAAGGGGGAAATACAGAAAATAATGATAATGCGACCAGGGGAAGTTTATGATTTACAGGAGGAGAAGGTTAGGACGATGTTACGTCAGTTCGAATTGAAGGAACTTAAAATGAGGGTTTAATCAGTGTATACGTAGCAAAAGAAAAAGGGAGGATTGTGAGGGATAAAGTGATTAAACCCTATTAAAGAAAGGAGTTTTAAAGATAATTTAAACAGAGAGGGGCTGGAGAGGAGATTCTGACAGCAGTGTCTGAAAATTGCCAGACCCATCCTTGAGGCCTTGAGTAAGAAGAGATAGCTTTGTCTCGCTAGAGAAGGGGGTGATGTAGAGAAATCCCTATCAGTGGAAAGGAGTGATGGATGGGACCCTAGTCACTATAGCTTAGCTTTAGTGCTGATATAGGAAAACTGAGAGGGTTCACTAGGAGGTGAGCGAAACTGGGCCAGGTCATGAGGAACTGAGCATGCTTAATAGAATAAATGAATATTACAACACACCCCCTGGTCAAGAAATTGCTCATTACCATGAACATGTTTGAACATGCAATGTATGAAGTGGGAGGTGCGAGGGGATGTACGGTGGGTTGTACCTACAGATTGTGCACCTCCGACCCTGATTGGAGAGAGGTCCGGAGGAGAAATTGAATGTAAGATTTTGTGTATAAAGGGGGATGATCTCCCTGGCTTCAGTGTGTCTCGAGTTGGAGAGGCACCCGGTCTGCAGACTCGTAAAATAAAGAAATCTCTTGCTTCCAGGATTTAGTCTTTGAGTATTTATTGTGAGCATAAAGGGTATCTCACAAATTGGGGGCTCGTCCGCGATCGCCACTCCGGCTGCTTGGTGGAGGCAAGGAAGGAGGGGAAGGTGCACCCTGCTGATTTCAGCAGTCTCTGATCTCCTTGCTTGCCATCAGCAGTTTGAGCGAGTGATATCCGGTGAAAAGACTCCGGAAGCAAGAGGGGGTGTAACGTAAATACGTACGGGACGGTCGAGTGATTCTTGTGCACAGGACCCAGGTAAGAAAAACGACTATTAAGTATTGCCTGGGCGATCGGGGTTTGTCGGACGGGAATAGTCCGACAAAGGTAATGGGAAACCGGAACGGGAGACGTAAGGGTCCGGGGAACCGGGATGAGGCTCATACTGATATGGAGCCTAACATTCCGCCCGATAGTCCGTTGGGGCGAATGTTGGATGGGGTGAAGGGAACACCCGGGGTAAAGAGTAAGGAAACTATGTGCCTCTCACCAGTATGGGGGTGAGGAACTTTAAAAAGGAGATGAAAAGTTTATTGGAAGACCCCTTGGGACTGGCTGAACAAATAGATCAGTTCCTAGGGCCAAAAACGTTTTTATGAAAAATATTAAGTTGTTTCAAACAATCTCATTGAAGTAAGAATGGAACTAATGTAAAAACCGGTTTTGTATGAATGAGGAAGTTTGTATATGTGATAGGTTTGTTTGCTGTGGGCCATGTTGTAAGGGTGTCTGTGTGTGTTCCTTTAAGGAATTGTAAGCAATGGGGGGAGGTTATTGTAAGGTAACGGACAATGCTTTGAATCATCCTTCCCCCTCACTCCGTCTCCCTCATTCCCTCTCAGTCTCACTCGTTCTCCTCCCACATTTTCCCTCCCCATTCTCTCCCCTCTCACATTCACTCCACCTCATTCCCACACCCCCTCCATTCTCCCCTCACATCCCCCCACCCCCTGACTTTCTATCCTGGATACTAGCATATATAGCAGGATGATTGGATGGCAGAAGACAAAGAGTGACAAGTAAGGGGGCTTTTTCATGTTGGCTGCCAGTGACTAGTGGAGTTCCGCAGGGCTCTGTGCTGGGGCGCAACTCTTCACGTTGTATATTAATGATTTGAACGAGGGGATTGAAGGCCTCATGGCAAAGTTTGCGGATGATACGAAAATAGGTGGAGGTGCAGGTACTGTAGAGAAAGCAAGAACTCTGTAGAAGGACAAGTTGGAAGAGTGGGCAAAGAAGTGCCAGATGGAATATAGAGTCGCAAAGTGTGGACTCATGCATTCAGGTAGTAGGAATAAAGGTGTATACTATTTTCTAAACAGGATGAAAATCCAGATATTCGCAGTTGCAATGGGACTTGGGTGTGAGCTACATGGAGAGGTTGTGAAGGTTGGGTCGCTATTCCATGGAGGGCAGGTGGATGAGGGGAGATCTAAAAGAGGTGTACAAAATCGTGGGAGCAATAGATCGGGTAAATGCATAGGGTTTTTTGCCCAGTCGGGGGATCGAGGACCAGAGGACATAGGTACAAGGTGAAGGGGAAATCCAAGGGGTAACCTTTTCACACAAGGGTGGTGGGTGAATGGAACAAGCTGCCAGATGAGGTCGTTGAGGCTGGGACTATCCCATAATTTAAGAAACAGTCGGATAGGTACATGGATAGAACAGGTTTGGACGGATATGGACCAAACGTAGGCAAGTGGGACTAGTGTAGCTGGGATATTGTTGGCCGATGTGTGTGAGTTGGGCCGAAGGGCCTGTTTCCACACTGTATCACTCTGTGACTAGTGTAGCTGGGAGATTGTTGGCCAAGGTGGGTGAGTTTGGCTGAAGCGCCTGTTTCCACACTGTATCACTGTATGTCTCTATTGGAGCAGGATTCCCAAAAAGTTCATCTGCAAGTTGAATCAGTAGTAAAGAAATCAAACTCAATGCAAGCTAACACTTTCAAGAGAGAGCTAGATAGAGCTCTTAAAAATAGCAGAGTCAGGGGATATGGGGAGAAGGCAGGAATGGGGTACTGATTTGAGATGATCAGCCATGATCACATCGAATGGCGGTGCTGGCTCGAAGGGCCAAATGGCCTACTCCTGCACCTATTGTCTATTGTCTACCATTTATATCAAGATGGCTTGTGCTCAAAATAATAGGAATGTAATGTTGAGGCTCAATAAGTTGCTGGTAAGGCAGCATTTGAAATATTATGAGCCGTTTTGGGCACCATATCTGAGGAAGGGTGTGCTGGCTCATGAGAGGGTTAATCTATGATGAGCGTTTGTTGGCACTGGGCCTGTACTTACTGCAGTTTAGAATCATGAGGGGGGGACCTCAATGAAACATACAGAATAGTGGAAGGCTTGGATAGAGTGGATGTGGAGAGGATGTTTCCACTAGCGGGAGAGTCCAGGACCAGAGGTCATGGCCTCAGAATTAAAGGACGTTCTTTCAGGACGGAGCTGAGGAGAAATTTCTTTAGTCGGAGGGTGTTGAATCTGTGGAATTCTTTGCCACATAAGGGTGTGGAGGCCAAGTCAGTGAATAGTTTTAAGGCAGATATAGATAGATTTTTGATTAGTACAGGTGTCAGAAGTTATGGGGGGTAGGTAGGAGAATGGGGTTAGGAGGGAGAGATTGATCAGCCATGATTAAATGGCGGATTAGGAATAAGTAGTTGGTGGTGGATTTTGGAGGAGAGGAACACTCTTGTCCCCTGTCTCCATCAATGGTGTGGATGTGTTTAAGATGGAACTGCAAATGCTGGAAAATCGAAGGTACAGAAAAAGGCTGGAGAAACTCAGCGGGTGTAGCAACATCTATATGCGGAGGAAATAGGCAACGTTTCAGTCCGAAACCCTTCTTCAGACTGATGGGGGTATGGTGTGGATGTGTAGTTTACCAGGGAGTACAAATACCTGGGTGTGTACCTGGACAATAAACTGGACTGGTCCAGGAATGCTGATGCCCTGTACATCCCCAATCCTTTCCACTAGTCACTGTTAATTTCATTACATCTAGTTTCAGGTCGGAACTGTTCACAGATTCAGCTTCCTCAGTGTGCTACTGGAATATGCACTTGGCCACAATTTTAATAAAGTGAAAACCATGTCTTAAATCTCCTAATTTCATATATTTAAAAAAAATATTGATTGAACGCCAAGCTTCAGATCATGAGGGGAAAATATAGAGTACATACATAGTCATTTACCCAGAGTCAAGAACCAGAGGACCTTGCTTTAGGATGGGAGGGGAACATTTTAATAGGAACTTGAGGTGCAGCTTTTTCACATAAAGGATGGTGGATATTTGGAATAAGATGGCAAAGCAGGTAGTTGAGGCAAGTATTATCACCACATTTAAGAATCCTATGGATCAGTATGTGGAGAGGAACATCTATTATTATACTAAAAGTCTCATCTTGACAACTTCCAGTCTACGTTGTCTATTGATTTTAGGAAAAAACGCTACCCTATATCGCTATGATTTTTTGGCCATTTTACTCACAGTCCTCCTCCGCTCCAGCAACCCAAGGATTTTTCCGGTCGCTGAAAAATAAAAAAAATATGAATGTTTATAAAATCGTGTGATCAGCTAATTGGTCCACTCGCCTGCCAAACAAAGGAACATAGAAACATAGAAAATAGGTGCAGGAGGAGGCCATTCGGCCGTTCGAGCCAGCACCGCTATTCATTGTGATCATGGCTCATTGTCCCCTTTCAATAACTCGTGCCTGCATGCTCCCCATATCCCTTGACAAGAGTGACCATAATATGGTTGAGTTCTTCATTAGGATGGAGAGCGACATTGTTAATTCAGAAACACGGGTCCTGAACTTAAAGAAAGGTAACTTTGAGGGTATGAGACGTGAATTGGCCAAGATGGACTGGCAATTGATTCTTGAAGGGTTCACGGTGGATATGCAATGGAAGGCATTTAAAGACTGCATGGATGAAATACAACAATTGTTCATCCCAGTATGGCAAAAGAATAAATCAGGGAAGGTGGCGCATCCGTGGATAACGAGGGAAATCAGGGATAGTATCAAAGAAAAAGATGAAGCATACAAATTATCCAGAAAAAGCAGCCTACCAGGGGACTGGGAGAAATTCAGAGACCAACAGAGGAGGACAAAGGGCTTAATTAGGAAAGGGAAAATGGAGTATGAAAGAAAACTGGCAGGAAACATAAAAACTGACAGCAAAAGTTTTTATCGATATGTGAAGCGCAAAAGATTAGTTAAAACAAATGTAGGTCCCTTGCAGTCAGGAACGGGTGAATTGATCATGGGGAACAAGGACATGGCAGACCAATTGAATAACTACTTTGGTTCTGTCTTCACTAAGGAAGACATAAATAATTTGCCGGAAATAGCAGGGGATCGCGGGACAAATGAGATGGAGGAAATTAGTGAAATCCAGGTTAGCCGGAAAGTGGTGTTGGGTAAATTGAATGGATTAAAGGCCGATAAATCCCAAGGGCCAGATAGGCTGCATCCCAGGGTACTTAAGGAAGTAGCCCCAGAAATAGCAGATGCCTTCCTGAGGATTGGAGGGTACCTAATGTAACCCCACTTTTTAAAAAGGGAGGGAGAGAGAAAACGGGGAATTACTAGACCAGTTAGTCTAACATCGGTAGTGGGGAAACTGCTAGAGTCAATTATTAAAGATGGGATAGCAGCGCATTTGGAAAGTGGTGAAATCATTGGACAAATTCAGCATGGATTTACGAAGGGTAAATCATGTATGACGAATCTTATTGAATTTTTTGAGGATGTAACTAGTAGAGTGGATAAGGGAGAAGCAGTGGATGTGTTGTATCTGGAATTTCAGAAGGCTTTCGACAAGGTCCCACACAAGAGATTGGTATACAAACTTAAAGCACACGGTATTGGTGGTTCAGTATTGATGTGGATAGAGAACTGGCTGGCAGACAGGAAGCAAAGAGTAGGAGTGAACGGGTCCTTTTCAGGATGGCAGACAGTGACTAGTGGGGTGCCGCAAGGCTCAGTGCTGGGACCCCAGCTATTTACAATTTACATTAATGATTTGGACGAGGGAATTAAATGCAACATCTCGAAGTTTGCGGATGACACAAAGATGGGAGGCAGTGTTAGCTGTGAGGAGGATGCTAGGAGGCTGCAGGATAACTTGGATAGACTGGGTGAGTGGGAAAATGCATGGCAGATGCAGTGTAATGTGGATAAATGTGAGGTTATCCACTTTGGTGGCAAAAACAGGAAGGTAGACTATTATTTGAATGGTGACCGATTAGGAAAAGGGGAGATGCAGCGAGACCTGGGTGTCATGGTACACCAGTCATTGAAAGTAGGCATGCAGGTGCAGCAGGCTGTGAAGAAAGCGAATGGTATGTTGGCATTCATAGCAAAAGGATTTGAGTACAAGAGCAGGGAGGTTCTACTGCAGTTGTACAGGGACTTGGTGAGGCCACACCTGGAGTATTGCGTACAGTTTTGGTCTCCTAATCTGAGGAAAGACATTCTTGCCATAGAGGGAGTACAGAGAAGGTTCACCAGACTGATTCCTGGGATGGCACAACTTCCATATGAAGAAAGACTGGATAGACTTGGCTTGTACTCGCTGGAATTTAGAAGATTGAGGGGTGATCTCATAGAGACTTACAAAATTCTTAAGGGGTTGGACAGGCTAGATGCAGGAAGTTTGTTCCCGATGTTGGGGAAGTCCAGGACAAGAGGTCACAGTTTAAGGATAAGGGGGAAGTCTTTTAGGACCGAAATGAGAAAATTGTTTTTCACACAGAGAGTGGTGAATCTGTGGAATTCTCTGCCACAGAAGGTAGTTGAGGCCAGTTCGTTAGCCATATTTAAGAGGGAGTTGGATGTGGCCCTTGTGGCTGAAGGGATCAGGGGGTATGGAGAGAAGGCAGGTACAGGATACTGAGTTGGATGATCAGCCATGATCATATTGAATGGCGGTGCAGGCTCGAAGGGCCGAATGGCCTGCTCCTGCACCTAATTTCTATGTTTCTATGTTTCTATGACTCCACTAGCCCCTAGAGCTCTAATAACTCTCTCTTAAATCCATCCAGTGATTTGGCCTCCACTGCCCTCTGTGGCAGGGAATTCCATAAATTCACAACTCTGGGTGAAAACGTTTTTTTCTCACCTCAGTCTTAAATTACCACCCCTTTATTCTAAGACTGTGGCCCCTAGTTCTGGACTCACCCAACATTGGGAACATTTTTCCTGCATCTAGCTTGTCCAGTCCTTTTATAATTTTACATGTTTCTATAAGATACCCCCTCACCTTCGAAGCCTAGTCTCTTCAATTTTTCCTCATATGACAGTCCCGCCATTCCAGGGATCAATCTCGTGAACCTACGCTGCACTGCCTCAATCACAAGGGTGTCCTTCCTCAAATTAAGAGACCAAAACTGTACACAATACTCCAGATGTGGTCTCACCAGAGCCCTATACAACTGCAGAAGAACCTCTTTACTCCTATACTGAAATCCTCTTGTTATGAAGGCCAACATTCCATTAGCTTTCTTCACTGCCTGCTGTACCTGCGCGCCAACTTTCAGTGACTGGTGTACAAGGACACCCAGGTCTCGCTGTACCTCCCCCTTACCTAACCTAACCCCATTGAGATAATAATCTGCCCCCGTGTTTTTGCCGCCAAAGTGGATAACCACACATTTATCTATATTATACTGCAACTGCCCACTCACGCAACCTGTCCAGGACCCCCTACAACCTCCTAACATCCTCTTCACACTGCCACCCAGATTTGTGTCATCCGCAAACTTGCTAGTGTTGCTCCTAATTCCCTCTTCCAAATCATTTATATATATATATGGTAAACAATTGCGACCCCAACACCGAGCCTTGCGGCACTGCACTCGCCACTGCCTGCCATTCTGAAAAGGACCCGTTCACTCCTACTCTTTGCTTCCGGTCTGCCAACCAATTTTCTATCCATGTCAACACCCTACCCCCAATACCATGTGCCTTAATTTTAATGCCATTAATAGTGCTCGAAGTGCTTTGTCCCCCTATTTAGGGCAGTTTTCAGAACAACAATCTATCGGGTCTCATCCGTTAGTGTCCCGATTCATGAGGGAACCTTAACAAGAACCCTCCTAAGCCTAGATATACAGAGATCTGGGATGTCAGTATAGTTCTCATAGAAATTAGGTGCAGGAGTAGGCCATTCGGCCCTTCGAGCCTCCACCGCCATTCAATATGATCATGGCTGATCATCCAACTCAGTATCCCGTACCTGCCTTCTCTCCATACCCTATGATCCCCTTAGCCACAAGGGCCACATCTAACTCCCTCTTAAATATAGCCAATGAACTGGCCTCAACTACCCTCTGTGGCAGAGAGTTCCAGAGACTCACCACTCTCTGTGTGAAAAAAGTCTTTCTCATCTCGGTCTTAAAGGATTTCCCCCTTATACTTAAGCTGTGACTCCTTGTCCTGGACTTCCCCAACATCAGGAACAATCTTCCTGCATCTAGCCTGTCCAACCCCTTAAGAATTTTGTAAGTTTCTATAAGATCCCCTCTCAATCTCCTAAATTCTAGAGAGTATAAACTGAGTCTATCCAGTCTTTCTTCATAAGACAGTCCTGACATCCCAGGAATCAATTCAATTCAATTCAATTCAACTTTAATGTCATTGCACAGATACAAGTATGGGTACAACGAAATGCAGTTTAGTGTCAGTACGTAGTAATAGCAATATATAAATAGATACAGAATGCAGACAATGTGGACGGAGAGACTGGAGAAATCTATCGGCGGGACTCCGAGTTCAGCAGTGTGATGGTGTTGTTATAGAAGCTGTTCCTCATCCTGCTGGTGCGAGACCTGAGGCTCCTGCACCGCTTCCCTGATGGTAGGAGGGCAAACAGTCCATGGTTAGGGTGGGAGGGGTCTTTGATGATCTTCCCGGTCCATCTCAGACACCGTTTTTGGTGGAGGGCATCCATGGCAGGGAGCGGGGCACCGATGATGTACTGGGCGGTTTTCACCACCCGTTGTAGTGACTTCCTATCTGCTACGGTGCAACTGCTGTACCACACCGTAAAGCAGGTGGTCAGGATGCCTTCAATGGTACAGCGGTAAAAGTTGGTCAGGATCTGGGGGGACAGGTGGGCTTTTTTGAGTCTCCTCAGGAGGTAAAGGTGCTGCTGCGCCTTTTTGATCAGCTTGGAGGTGTTGAGGGACCAGGACAGATCCACCGAGATGTGTACCCCGAGGAATTTGTAGTTGGAGACCCGCTCCACCTCAGTCCCGTTTATATGGATGGGGGTGTGTCTGCCCCCTCTGTTCTTCCTGAAGTCGACAATGATTTCCTTCGTCTTCTGGGAGTTGAGGACGAGGTTATTGTTGGCACACCAGGTTGTCAGGTGCTGGACCTCCTCCCTGTAGGCTGACTCATCGTTGTCGCTGATCAGTCCTACCACCGTGGTGTCGTCGGCAAATTTTATGATGGCGCTGGAGCCATACTTAGGGATGCAGTCATGGGTGAAGAGAGAGTAGAGGAGAGGGCTGAGCACACAGCCCTGTGGCACACCGGTGTTCAGTGTTATGGTGGAGGAGGTGAGGTTGTTGACCCTAACAGACTGTGGTCTGTTAGTGAGGAAATCCAGTGTCCAATTGCAAAGGGAAGTGGAGATGCCAAGACCGCTGAGTTTGGTGATCAAGCTAGCGGGTATGAAAGTGTTAATGGCGGAGCTGAAGTCAATGAACAGCAACCTGATGTAGGTGTTATTACTGTCCAGGTGGGTCGGGGCAGAGTGTAGGGCCGCCGATATGGCATCCTCTGTAGACCTGTTGGTCAGGTAGGCAAATTGATGGGGGTCCAGTGTGGGGGGGAGGCTGGCTTTGAGATGAGCCAAGATCAGCCGCTCGAAGCACTTGGCGATGACAGGGGCTTCTGGTGAACCTTCTGGTGAACCTTCTCTGCACTCCTTCTATGGCAATAATTTTCTTCCTCAGATTTGGACCCCAAAACTGTATGCAATACTCCAGGTGTGGTCTCACCAAGACCCTGTACAACTGAAGTAGAACCTCCCTGCTCCTATACTCAAATCCTTTTGCAATGAAAACTATCATACCATTGGCTTTCTTCACTGCCTTCTCACACTGCTTCGGCAATGGGCTCCAATTATGTCACTGTCTTTTCAGAAGTTAACACTTAAAGTGGTTATGCTCATGGCGCTATCATCAGTGCAACGAGTGCAAACATTGCATAAGTTACGACTAGTAGCATGTATTCTTCTGCAGATAACATTATGTTTTATGTGTATGATTTAATCAAACAAAGCAGGTCAGGAATGGCCGGAACCAAAGTAAGCTTTAAAGCATACCCCGTTGACCAAACGTTATGTGTAGTTAAGCACCTGAGTTAATATATCAAGGTAACTAAGAGTGTCAGAGGCTCTGAAACAGCAATGCTCATCAGTCACAAAAAAACTCATAAAAAGGTGTCAGTACAAACTATTTCTAGATGGTTAAAACAGGTTTTGGATTGTGCTGGACTAGACACTCATGTGTTTAAATCTCACTCCATCAGGGCGGCATCAACATCCGCAGCGAAGGCGCAGGACGTGCCTCTAGACAAAATGCTCGGGCCTGTAGGATGGTCAATGGAGACAACCATTTCAAAATTTTATGATAAACCTGTCCTGACAGTGCCAGGGTTAGGGCATGCTGTTTTGGGTTTGGTTTGATTTCTTTGTCTTTATACATTTCATTTGTAATTTCCTCCTGGGACAGAGGGGTTATTACTGTTTTGTTTGTTATTATTATTAAAATAATTATTGGATAATTCGAAGCAATGTTCAATACATTATTTATTCACTACTGTGTCAACTGAAGCAGTGTGTCGTATGGAATGGATCTACGGCATGAAATCACAGAGCTTTGAAATCTTCATGTAGTTACTCACATGGCTCCGAAGTAAAATAGTAAGATTAAACGAGAACTTACCAGTTTGAAGTTTGATCTTTATTTTATGAGGCGTTACGATGAGGGATTACGTGCCCTCCGCTCCCGGCCCTCATAATCACAATGATCATCTGGTAGTTCTAGTCTTCTGAGTCTTACTATATCACTTCGACTATAGTTTCTGTGTTTTCACGCCGCTGCTTTGAAGTATGACACGCATGTGCCTGGCGGGGCTTCTTCATATAATCCCTCATCGTAGCCTCATAAAATAAAGATCAAACTTCAAACTGGTAAATCGGTGTGAAATCACAGATAGTAGAACTGACTGGAGATAGTAAGATTAAGAGAAACTAATATACAAGTTAACATTATGATAGAGGGTTGGGAGCGGAGGGCACGAAATCCCTCATCGTAACTCCTCATAAAATAAGGATCAAACTTCAAACTGGTAAGTTCTCGTTTAATCTTACTTTTTACTTAGGAGTCACGTGAGTGACCGTGAAGATTTCAAAGCTCTGTGATTTCATGCCCTGGAACCACGTCCATGCTCGCACACTGCCGCAATAACTGATGCGGGAAGTATGTTAACGTATTTCAGACTGAAACAGAGCTGAAAAACAATAATGTATTTATTAACACAAACAAAACCCCTGACTTCGGGGAACGTTCAGGGAACTGAACTTAAAACAGTGTCTGCAAACGTCGCGGGAGTGTCCACATCTTTATTGTAAAACTGTTGAAATGTGCCTTCATTGGCCCAGCCCGCTGTTGCGAGGACATGGTCCATGGGCACCTCCATGGTCCTCGCTGCTGATGTGGACGCAGCCCTGGTAGAATGTAATTTAAAAATATCAGTGTCTACCCCTGCTGCACCCAACACCACCCTGAGCCACCTGGAAATAGTCTGCACAGTTAACCTGTAGTGTGGGCGTTTAAAACTGATAAAAAGACCTACTTCCATACCCCTAATATTTTGGGTGATATTTATATAATGTCGTAGATGGGTGGCTATACAGAGGCGCATATCAATGGGATATGCCAGGAATTCCAATTTAAGACCGGTTGTCCCAGGTCTGTGGTGCTTTAGTAACTCATCAATAAAGAAGGTTACCTTGGTGGGGGTCGAGACCATCCTGTCCAATTTCAGTTTGTGGAGAGCCTGGTCCCGTTGAGCTGTGATAAGTGTCATCAGCATCACCACTTTATAGGTGAGTTTTGCCAGTGGGAGTTTCGAAACGGTGACCAACTCCTGAGTAGGGACAACACTACCCCAATATCCCAGGTCATAATGTATTGTGGCCTTGGAGGGTTGGAATTGAAAATACCCCTCATTAGTTTCGACACCAATGGATGGGTCCCACTCTAAGTCTGAGGTAGGATGATAATGCACTCCTTGCACTGTTGATGGCACTGTAGCTGAGGCCCTCATCGTTGTGAAGGCCCGCGAGGAATTCCAGCACACCTGTGATGGTGGCAGAGTCGTAGGTGATATCAGTCCTGGAACAGAAGACTTTCCATTTCCTTACATGGGTAAGGTATTGCTTCCTTGTGGACTCTCTGCATGACGCCATGATGATGTTCATGGTCCAGTTCGACAGCCCGATTTCCAGTAATGGTCTCTTCAGAATCTGCAAGCCAACAGGTTCAGATGACCTTGGCACAGATGACTCTCCCCTGATATGGGATGTGTCAGGAGGTTCAGGCATTTGGGAACCTGAACCCACGGTTCCCTCACCATGTAGAAGACCACCGGCAACCATGGCTGAGTGGGCCAGTCGGGTATTATCAGTATCCCCGATGCAGAATCTAACTGGATTTTCCACAATACCCGACTGATGAGGCAGAATGGGGGAAATGCATAGAAGAACAAGGTCCCCCAATGTAGCGAGAAGGCGTCCATCGCGATGCCCCAGGGTCTGGTTCCCAAGAGACATATGTTGGTATCTGATGGTTCAATCTGGATGCAAAGAGTTCGATATCTGGTGTTCCATACTGAGCTATAATGTTAGCAAATATTTGGGGGTTCAACATCCACTCAGTATTGTCATTGAATATTCGTGACCTGGTGTCCGCCACTGTATTAAGCTTACCCGGAAGGTATGTAGCTGAAATCCAAATATTTCTTTCAATGCACCAGTGCCAAATTGTGTTTGCCAATTCATCACAAGATATCGACTTGATACCACCCATATGGTTTAAATATGCCACCACTGTGGTATTGTCTATTTGTAGACGGACATGCATATGATGCATATTTGTACAGTAAGCCCGTAGTCCGGGAAATGCTCCCAGCATTTCCAAATAGTTTATACCTCGTGATTGGAGCAATGTAGATTTGTGCAAATCCCATCTACCGCCACCACTGGAGGTGGTGTCGGTAGCTCTCCAGCCGTGGCCGCTGGCGTCAGTTTGCAACATGACTGAAGGGTTTGTAACCACGATGGGATTAAAACAATGTCGAATGCTGCTAATCCACCATCGTAGCTCATTTTTTGCTTTGGTTGGTAGCTGCATAGGACTATCAAAATGCCCAGCATTAGTTTTTAGTGCTGAGATTTTTGCTCTTTGCAAGTTTTGATAATGCAGTGGTCCAAATCGTGCAGCTGGAAATGTGGCTACAAGTTTCCCAATTACCTTGGCAGCATGTCGCATAGTCGGTTTTCTGGCAGAAGCAAGGCTATTACATGCCTCTATTATATCTACCGCTTTGTTATTTGGGAAAATTGATAATCATATGATTTGTGTTAATCGTGAAACCCAGATAGTCCATAATGGCAGTAGGTGTTAGCTTAGATTTGTCTGGATGGAGGATGAACCCCAGCTTTCCGAATAGTGACTTGGTGGCTGTCACAGGTAATTTAGCCAATTCAAAAGTTTTCCCCACTATCAGTATGTCATCAAGATAGGTTTCAATATTTTGGTAAATAACCTGGGGGCTGTTGTTAGTCCATTAGGCAGTGCTCTATATTGCCATAGCTGGCCCATCCAGACAAATTTCAAATATCTGCGGTGATCTTTACATATACTGAATAGTATGCATCTTTTAGATCGATGCAGGCCATGAAGTACCCCCTGGAAATCAGTTGCTTGGCAGTTTCAAATGTTTCCATTTTGAAATGGGTATATTGCACAAAGGTATTCAGTTGAGTTAAATCAATTATAATACGACATCCACCATATTTTTTAGTTTTGGTAAAGATGTTAGATACAAACTCCAAAGGTTCATGTACAGTTTTCTCTATTACCCCCTTGGTATATAATGTGAATAGTTCTGCATGTCCTTCCACTTTCTCTTTTTGAGAAAGCACAAATTTCCGGCTAGGTACATATTGAACTGGGGGGCGTTGTTTGTTTATAAATTCAAATTCATAACCTTCAATACTGTGCAATATAAAGGGGTCAGAAGTTATGGAACTCCATGCATCCCCAAACAGACACAACCTACCTCCCACTTGTGAGGTTATGCATGCAGAATTCCCAAGGGAACCAGACCCACTTACCTCCATGGTTACCGGTGGGACTTGGTCTTCCGTCCTTGGCTCTTGGGATGTGGTGGCGCTGTGGTGTGGGGTTGACGCATTTTCCAAGCGGGTCGTTCTGGGCCTTGGCTTAAAAAAGGCCTCTGTGGATAAGGCGCGACCCTATCGGGGTGAAAGCGGGGCCTGTTGGGTGTTGCATGCGGATGCTGCCGTCGATACGCTGGTGGCCTGCTAGAGGAAGGCGGTTTTATCATGCTGACCACTTTGGCTTCCTCATCTAGGTCTTTGACCTGTTTGGGCAGGTCATTCCCAAACAACAAGTTTGGTGATGGCGTAGCGCTGGCTTTACACAACCCCACAAATTTGGGGTTGATTGTGGGACGGGTAGAGCTTTTCCTGAAGCAATTGATCTCATATTGCGTGTTTCAGAACATGGCTAACGCATCCTGCTGTTCTTCTGTCATGTCCGCACCATCGACTGACCTGACAAATGCAGTGATCCCTGAGGTCAGTAGTTTCAGGATTTTCTGAATTTTCAATTCCTGTGCCCTTATCCCAGGGCTTATATTCCCCCATATGGGTGTGTTGACGGTGGGCACATTCAGCGACACGCAATTCTCCGGGGCCATGTACTTGCCTGTGGTCTTGGAAATGACCTGTTCCCGTAGTTGGTGTGTGGTCATGTAATTGATGCTAGCCGCTAGCCGTGGCTGAAGAGGTTGCCCTTTCTGGGACGGCTGTGCAAACTTAGATACCATTCCCAGAAGTTCCTCTTCCTGCATCCCTTGCAACTTTGGGTCCTCGGTCAACCCCTCCTCAAAGTCAGCCAATCCCTTCCAAGGAAGGAGAGATGTTGGACAGTCCTGAAAAATGGGCTGTCGTGGACCTGTGTGATCCACAGGACGCATGCTCCTGCTGGAGTAGGTCCCTCTGGAGCAGCTGCTTCACCATCCGCTCCATGCAGGCCATGCGATCGACGTCGCTATCTGCGAACGGCAGGTCGTCTTCCCCAGATTCTGCTGAATCAATGGATTATAACTGCCAGTCCGCACCCCGTCGGGGTGATGTCTATGGGACTGGTGTGGTGCAAAGTCGGTGCCAGCCGCTCCAGCGGGGCTACGCGACTCCCACGCGAATCTGCCGCCTGTCCGTGGTCTTCCGGACTGAAGCGGTGCAGAGTTGGTGTCTGCCACTCCTGCGGGGCTACACGACTTCCTGGTAGATCTACCGCCAGTCCGCGGTCTTCCGGACTGTGGCGGTAGGGAGTCAGTGCCTGCCGCTCCAGCGGGGCTACACGACATCCGCGCGGGCCTGCCGCCAGTCCGAGGTCTTCCGGACTGATGCGGTGTAAAGTCGGTGCCTGCCACTCCAGCGGGGCTACTCGACTTCTGTGCGGTCCTACCGCCAGTTCGCAGTTGCCTGGACTGTTGCGGTGGAGAGTCGGGTCCCAACTGAGCGGGGCTCCCCGACCTCCGCGCTTTCTTCCCGGCCCGAGGTACAGGTGCTGTCAAAAACTTAACTGCCAGCTCCGGGGATTTTGGCCGCTGAACTTGCTCTGAAGTTCCGCGGTCTTCAATGGCATCCTTAGAAGTAGCCCTCTTTTTGCTCCATGTTCTCTCCATCGTGAAGTCTCTGCCGGCAGAGGAGCTGCACCTCCCCCCCCCCCCCCCCCCCACCCCCAGCATGTCGACTACACTGCGAGCGACGATATGTCGCGCATGCGTGCTGGCGGGGTCTTCACGAAGTCATTCACGTGACTCCGAAGTAAAATCGAACCTGCCTCCACCACTTCCACTGGAAGCTCATTCCACACAGCTACCAATCTCGGTGTAAAGAGGTTCCCCCTCATGTTACCCCTAAACATTTGTCCCTTAATTCTCAAATCATGCCCTCTTGTTTGAATCTTCCTTCGCTCAATGGGAAAAGCATATCCATGTCAACTCTGTTTATCCCTCTCATAATTTTAAAGACCTCTATCAAGTCCCCCCTTAACCTTCTGCACTCCAAAGAATAAAGAACAAGCTTGTTCAACCGTTCTTTGTAACTTAGGTGCTGAAACACAGGCCACATTCGAGTAAATCTCCTCTGTACTCTCTCTATTTTGTTGACATCTTTCCTATAATTTGGCGACCAAAATTGTACACCATACTCCAGAATTGGCCTCACCAATGCCTTGTACAATTTTAACATTACATCCCAACTTCTATACTCAATACTCTGAGTTATAAAGGCCAGCACACCAAAAACTTTCTTTACCACCCTATCTACATGAGATTCCACCTTCAGGGAACTATGTACCGTTATTCCTAGATCCCTCTGTTCAACTGCATTCCTCAATTCGCTACCGTTTATCATGTAGGTCCTATTTTGATTTGTCCAGCCAAGATGTAGCACCTCACACTTATCAGCATTAAACTCCATCTGCCATCTTTCAGCCCACTCTTTCAAATGGCCTATTTTCAATAGTCACTGTAGACTTTGAAAATCTACTTCATTATCCACAACACTACCTATCTTAGTATCATCTGCATACTTACTAATCCAACTTACCACACCATCATCCGGATCATAGATGTATATGACAAACAACTGTTGACCCAACACAGATCTCGGAGGCACCCCACTAGTCACCGGCCTCCAACCTGACAAACAGTTATCCACCATTACTCCCTGGTATCTCCCATTCAGCCACTGTTGAATCCATCTTGCTACTCCACTATTAATACCCAACAATTGAACCTTCTTAACCAACCTTCCATGTGGAATCTTGTCAAAGGCCTTACTGAAGTCCATATAGACAACAACAATCGCTTTAACCTAATCAATTTCCCTAGTAACCTCTTCAAAAAATTCAAGATTAGTCAAATATGATCTTCCAGGCACAAATCCATGTTGACTGTTCCTAATCAGACCTGTTTATCCAGATGATTATCTTATCTTATCTTAGAAACATAGAAACATAGAAAATAGGTGCAGGAGTAGGCCATTCGGCCCTTCAGGCCTGCACCTCCATTCAATATGATCATGGCTGATCATCCAACTTAGTATCCAGTACCTGCCTTATCTCCATACCCCCTGAGCCCTTTAGCCACAAGGGCCACATCTAACTCCCTCTTAAATATAGCCAATGAACTGGCCTCAACTACCTCCTGTGGCAGAGAATTCCAGAGACTCACCACTCTCTGTGTGAAAAATGTTTTCCTCATCTTGGTCCTAAAGGAATTCCCCTTTATCCTTAGACTGTGACCCCTTGTTGTGGACCTCCCCAACATCAGGAACAATCTTCCTGTAGCCTATCCAACACCTTAAGAATTTTGTAAGTTTCTATAAGATCCCCCCTCAGTCTTCTAAATTCTAGCGAGTACAAGCCAAGTCTATCCAGTCTTTCCTCATATTAAAGTCCTGACATCCCAGGAATCAGTCTGGTGAACCTTCTCTGCACCCCTTCTATGGCAAGAATGTATTTCCTCAGATTTGGAGACCAAAACTGTATGCAATACTCCAGGTGTGGTCTCACCAAAACCCTGTACAACTGCAGTAGAACCTCCCTGCTCCTATACTCAAATCCTTTCGCTATGAATGCCAACATACCATTTGCTTTCTTCACTGCCTGCTGCACCTGCATACCTACTTTCAATGATTGGTGTACCATGACACCCAGGTCTCGGTGCATCTCCCCTTTTCCTAATCGGCCACCATTGAGATAATAGTCTACCATCCTGTTTTTGCCACCAAAGTGGATAACCTCACATTTATCCACATTATACTGCATCTGCCATGCATTTGCCCACTCACCCAGCCTATCCAAGTCACCTTGCAGCCTCCTAGCATCCTCCTCACACCTAACCTAATTGTAAACGGGTCCTTTTCACAATGGCAGGCAGTGACTAGTGGGGTACCGCAGGGCTCAGTGCAGGGACCCCAGCTATTTACAATATATATTAATGATCTGGATGAGGGATTGAAGGCAATATCTCCAAGTTTGCGGATGACACTAAGCTGGGGAGCAGTGTTAGCTGTGAGGAGGATGCTAGGAGACTGCAAGGTGACTTGGATAGGCTGGGTGAGTGGGCAAATGTTTGGCAGATGCAGTATAATGTGGATAAATGTGAGGTTATCCACTTTGGTGGCAAAAACAGGAAAGCAGACTATTATTTAAATGGTGGCCGATTAGGAAAAGGGGAGATGCAGCGAGACCTGGTGTCATGGTACACCAGTCATTGAAAGTAGGCATGCAGGTGCAGCAGGCAGTGAAAAAAGCGAATGGTATGTTAGCTTTCATAGCAAAGGATTTGAGTACAGGAGCAGGGAGGTTTCTACTTCAGTTGTACAGGGTCTTGGTGAGACCACACCTGGAGTATTGCGTACAGTTTTGGTCTCCAAATCTGAGGAAGGACATTATTCAGCTCTCACCCATAGAATGTTGACGAACGTTTCATCGATGTGATGTCACAAAGCCAAATGCTCACAGATGTCCAATCGGAATGGACTCATTTACATCTGCCTTTGCTCCAGCCCCAGCCCCCCCTGATGTCCCAGCACGTGCCATTGTGTGATGTCACAAAGCCATCCCTCACAGATGGCCAATCGCTATGGAACCAATTTACATATGCCTTTGCTCCAGCCCCGGTCCCGCCCCCCTTGTCGAAGCGCGTGATCACCCCTCTCTCCTCACTCCCCTCTCCCCCATTCCCCTCACCCCTCTCCCTCGCCCTCCTCACCCCTCTCTCATCACCCCTCTTTCCCCCCCTTCCTCCATCTCCCGCTCTCCTAACCCCTCTCCCCATCAACCCCTGTCTCACTCTTCACCCTCCCCGCTATCCTCCCCTCCCCCCATCCTCACCCTCCTCTCTCTCACCTTTCCCCCCTCCTCCTTCCCTCTCCCCACTCTCCCACTCCCCCCTCTCTCCTCACTCCCCCACCCCTCTCTGCACCCCTCTCTCCCCACCCCTCTCTCATCACCCCTCTCTCCCCTTCTCCATCTCCCTCCTCACACCATCTACCCGTCTCCCCTTCACCCTCCCCGCTACCATCCTCATCTCTCTCCCTTCCACCCTCCCCACTCTCTCCCCATCTTACCCCTCTCCCCCATCACCCCCCTCTCCTCACCGCTCATCCTCCCCCTCCCTCCTCCTCACTCCCGCCCCCCTTTCCTCACTCCTCTCACCTCACGCCCCTCTCTCTCCCCACATTCCCTATTCCCCTCACCTATCCTCACCACTCCTCCTCACTTTCTCTCCCTCTCTCTCACCTCCTTCCTCCCTCCCCCTCTCCACACCCCTCCCTACTACCCATCTCCCCCTTCACCCTCCCCACTCTCCTCCCCTCCCCATCCTCCTCTCTCTCCTCCCCCCTCCCCCCCTTTTTCCCTCTCCTCCCCCTCCCCACACTCTTCCCATCGTTTCTTACCCCCCTCTCTGCTCCCTCTCTCTCCCCCCCACCCCTCTCTCCTCACCGCTTCTCCTCCCCCCTAAGATTAGTACCACCATCCGGTTAGGTTAGGGGTTAGGGGTTAGGAAAAGGAGTTGGGGTTAGGGGTTAGGTTGTGATTTATCGAACAGTGGGACAATATGCCCTCTGGTGCTTATTGATCTCCCCCTGAGGATTGCTTTTCACTACGTACTGTCACTTGGCCCACGGTTTCATCACCCTTGTTCAAATGTATTTGCCTTACAGTTGCCGTTCCATAGATTTGTGGGAGTCAGTCAGGATCCACCCTAGGTTTGAGTTTATGCTAGATTTAGGCCATTGGGCTCTTTCGTCTGTAGAGCTTCTATCCATAGCCTCTCTGCTCTCTTCATCTCCCTGTTGTCCAATTTATGTTTGTTTCCAGGCCCATGATCTCTAGGGACTGGATCCCATGTTGCTGGAAGTGTCTGCTAATGGGTATGGATTGGTCCCCCCTTGCGATGTTGCTGAGGTGTCCTGTCAGTCTGACTCTGAT
Source organism: Okamejei kenojei (assembly GCA_035221665.1). Taxonomy (NCBI): domain Eukaryota; kingdom Metazoa; phylum Chordata; class Chondrichthyes; order Rajiformes; family Rajidae; genus Okamejei; species Okamejei kenojei. The sequence continues at coordinate 37,469 of JAVHYY010000203.1, read as the reverse complement.
GCTGTTACCTGTTTCGCCTATGTACAGTAAGTTACACTCTTTACATCTAATTGCATACACCACATTCTTTTGCTCAGATGAGAGTGGTTGTGGACACCCTGAACTGGTGCGTAAAAGGGCACAAAGTGCTGGAGTAACTCAGCGGGACAGGCAGCATCTCTGGAGAACGTGGATCAGGACAAAGTGCTGGAGTAACTCAGCGGGTCAGACAACGTGGATCAGTACAAAGCAAAGATGATAGAGCACACACGCTCCTCCTAAAATACATTCTCCAGCATTGCAACCAAAGTTCCAGGTCGCAGGGCAGTTCTAAGAAATAGACACAAAATGCTGGAGGAACTCAGCGGGTCAGACAGCATCTGTGGAAAATGTGGAGGGGTGAGGAATGTATGAAGTGTATTAGATGTGTCAGTGTGTGTGTCAGAGTCTACGCGCCTGTGATGAGCCGCCAGCAGCAACAATGACAGAGACGCACTAGCTTCTCACCTCTCCCTCTTCCCACCTCTCCCTCTTCCCACCTCTCCCTCAGCCCTCGGGCCCTGGCATTCCCTCTATCTCTATCTCCCTCCCCCACCCTAGTCGCACTAGCTTCTCATTGTCACACCACAAACAGCTTACAATGGCTTGTTCCCTTTATCATCGATACTTTTTTGCATATCTTTCATTCATTGTTCTTTATCTCTCCACATCACTGTCTATATCTCTCGTTTCCCTGATCCCTGACCAGTCTGAAGAAGGGTCTCGACCCGAAACGTCGCCTATCTCCTTCGCCTCTTAGATGCTGCTGCACCCGCTGAGTTTCTCCAGCCTTTTGTGTAACCCAATGACAGAGACGAGGCTGCAACTGAATATCAAACAGGGTACACAAAAAGCTGGAAAAACTCAGCGGGTGCAGCAGCATCTAAGGAGCGAAGGAGATAGGCGACGTTTCGGGTCGATACCCTTCTTCAGACAGGGTGACGTGTGAGGGGGCGGGGCCGATGGCGCAGGGCGCTGTCTGTCCGAGGGGCGGGGCTACCAATAGGACGCGGTCACCGGCGGCGGACGTTATGAGGGGGCGGGAATCTCTCCCATTGGCCGCTGGCGCTGCCCGTCAGTGGAGGGGGCGGGACCTGGACGCCGGTCACGTGAGGCGGGATGATGCGTCGCCGCGAACGACAGGAGGAGGGAGGCCCCGCCCAGCGCCGGGAGCTCAGGTGGGAACAGCCGCCGCCGCCGCTCGGCCCCGCGTCCTTTCACCACCCTCTCCTCCCTTCCCCAGCGCCATCCCGCGGCCGGCGACCCGAGGAGCCGGAGCCCGAGGCGGCGGGCGGTGATGAGCGGGGGGGATGTGAGTGAGTGAGGAAGGAGAGGAGGTCTGGGCGCCCACTGCTCCTCCGAGTGCTGCATCTTCACACAGAGAGTGATGAGTCTCTGGAACTCTCTGCCACAGAGGGTAGTTGAGGCCAGTTCATTGGCTATATTTAAGAGTGAGTTGGATGTGGCCCTTGTGGCTAAGGGGATCAGAGGGTATGGAGAGAAGGCAGGTACGGGATACTGAGTTGGATGATCAGCCATGATCATATTGAATGGCGGTGCAGGCTCGAAGGGCTGAATGGCCTACTCCTGCACCTAATTTCTATGTTTCTATGTTTCTATCTCTGGTCCTCCGAGTGCAGCGTCTCTGGTCCTCCGAGTGCAGCGTCCCTGGTCCTCCGAGTGCAACGTCTCTGGACCTCCGAGTGCAGCGCCCCCTGGCAGCGGGAGTCCGCCACGCACCGTCTTTCTCCCTCTATCAGCAGCGCCACCTGGCGGCGGCAGGGTTTAGGTTATTGTCACGTGTGCCGAGGTTCAGGGAAAAGCTTTAAAGAAGGAACTGCAGATGCTGGAGAATCGAGGGTACACAAAAAGCTGGAGAAACTCAGCGGGTGCAGCAGCATCTAAGGAGCGAAGGAGATAGGCGACGTTTCGGGTCGAGACCCTTCTTCAGACAGACAGAAGGGTCTCGACCCGAAACGTCGCCTATCTCCTTCGCTCCTTAGATGCTGCTGCACCCGCTGAGTTTCTCCTCTGAAGAAGGGTCTCGACCCGAAACGTCGCCTATCTCCTTCGCTCCTTAGATGCTGCTGCACCCGCTGAGTTTCTCCAGCTTTTTGTGTACCCTCAGGGAAAAGCTTTGTTGTTGCTGCTAACCAGTCAACAGAAAGGCAACACGTGATTACAATCGACCCGTCCACAGTGTACGGACACGGGATGAAGAGAATAATGTTGAGTGTAAGACCTGTGTGACTCCAGTGCGGAGACAAGGTTTCTCCCTGTATAAGGTCAAAAGTGATAGCAGCAGAATAAGGCCATTCGGCCCATCAATTCCACTCCGCCATTCAATCATGGCTGATCTATCTCTTCCTCCGAACTCCATTTGCCTTCCTTCTCCCCATAACCCCTGACACCTGTATCTCGGTACACGGAGCGGTAATGAGCCAATATTAGGAGAAGGACAAAGGACATTTATTGTCACATACACCAATTGGTTTAGTGAAATTTGTCATGCCATGCAGCACACAGATGAAGATAAGACATAACATTAAATAATTTAACATAAAACATAAAAAACATCCCCCCACAATGGTTCCCATTATGAGGGAAGGCACAAAGTCCAGGCCTCATCCGCAGTTCACCCATAGTTGGGCCTATTGAGACCTCCACAGTCGCCGCTACGGGGGGCGAAGTTACAGGCCCTTCTTCGCCGGGTGATGGTGCCCCGGCGTTGGGAGAACACTCTCAGCGGCTCGGGGTGCCTGTAACGGCCGCTTCCTTGCTAGAGACCGCGGCTTCCGACGCCAACAGGCCGCGCTGAATGGAGCTCCACAACTGGCAATCTCGCCGAGAGATCCCAGGCTCCCGATGTTAAAGTTCAGCGCCACTGGTCATGGCCAGCCGCCCCACAGTCCCGCAGCTCCGCGATGTTCACCCGTGGCCTTCAGCTCACCGGAGCTCCAGCGCAGCGACCCAGGCAAGGCATCACCCGCTCCGCTCCGCGATGGCGCTCCAGCGCTGTGCTGCTGCTGAAGCCGTGGTTCTGGGCGGTCCCCCCAGGAAGCACCGCTCCAGGCCCGCTGGTAGGCCGCGAAGACGGGTCGACGGTGCAGCCTGGAGAAGGCTGCCTCTCCGACCAGGTACGGACCCTAGAAAGCATTTTCCCCATTCCCCTCCCCCAACCCCCACATAAAAAAGGCTAGGACTCCGATAAACAGAAAAACTCAACTAACTAAAAATAAAGAAAATGAGAGAATAAACGGACAGCTGCAGGCTGGGCAGCCATACCTGTACAGGACAGCGCCCCCTATGCCAGAAGCAGGGGAGGTGCAACGTGCCCCTGTACATCAGTCACTGAAAGTATACATACAGGTACAGCTGGCAGTAAAGAAAGCTAATGGCATGTTGGCCTTCATTGCGAGAGGATTTGAGTTTTGGAGCAAGGAGGTCCTAATGCAGTTGTACAGGTCCCTGTTGAGACCACACCTGGAGTATTTTGTGCAATTTTGGTCTCCTAATTTGAGAAGGACATTCTATTTATTGAGGGAGTGCAGCGTAGGTTCACCAGGGTTAATTGCCGCAGGTAGACAAAAATGCTGGAGAAACTCAGCAGGTGAGGCAGCACCTATGGAACAAAGGAATTCCTTTGCTTCATAGATGCTGCCTCACCAGCTGAGTTTCTCCAGCATTTTTGTCTACCTTCGATTTTTCCAGCATCTGCAGGTCTTTCTTAAACAGGTTAATCCCCGGGATGGCGGGACTGACATATAATTAAAAAATGGGTCGACTGGGCTTGTATTTGCTGGAATTTAGAAAGAAGAGTGGGGATCTCGTAGAAACATATAAAATTATTAAAGGATTGGACAGGGAAGATGCAGAAAACATGGCCCCGATGTTGGTGGAATCAGGGGTCACAGTTTAAGAATAAGGGGTAGGCCATTTGGGACTGAGATGAAGAAGAACTTTTTTCACACAGAGAGCTGTAAATCTGTGGAATTCTCTGCCTCAGGACTCCCATCGCTATCTGCACTACACTTCTTCCCACCCTGCTTCCTGTAACGACTCTATCCCCTACACCCAATTCCTGCCACATCTGCACCCAGGGCATCGGAGATGTCCTCATTCATTAGAGAAAGGGGGTTCTCCTCTTGGACTATAGATGAGGCTCACAACAGGGTCTCCTCTATATCCCGTAGCTCTGCTCTCATTCCCCATCCCCCCACTCGTAACAAGGACGGAGTCCCTCATATCCTCACCTTCCACCCCACCAGCCGTCACATACAACAGATAATCCTCCGACATTTTCACCACCTCCAACAGGATCCCACCACTGTACACATCTTCGCATCTCCTCCCTTTTCGGCTTTCCGCAAAGACCGCTCCCTCCGTAACTCCCTGGTCAATTCGTCCCTTCCCACCCCCTCCCCTGGTACTTTCCCTTGCAACCGCAAGAAATGCTACACTTGTCGCTTTGAATCCCCCTTGACTCCATCCAAGGACACAAGCGGTCTTTCCAGGTGAGGCAGAGGTTCACCTGCACTTTCTCCAACCTCATCTATTGCATCTGCTGCTCTAGGTGTCAGCTGCTCTACATCGGTGAGACCAAGCATAGGCTTGGCGATCAATTTGCCCCACACTTCCGCTCAGTTCGCACTAACCAACCTGATCTCCTAGTGGCTCATCACTTCAACTCCCCGTCACATTCTGAATCCGACCTTTCTTCCCTGGGCCTCCTCCATGGCCAGAGTGAGTCCCATTGTAAATTAGAGGAGCACCTCATATTTCGCTTGGGCAGTTTACATCCCAGCGTTATGAACATTTCCTTCTCCAATTTCAGGTTGTCCTTGCTTTCTCGCTCCTTCTCCTCCCCTTCCCAGCTCTCCCACAGCCTACTGTCTCTCCTCTTCCTTAATTTTCTATTCCTATTCATAATTTATTTGTAAAAATATTTTTAATCTGAGGAGCGGGGCTGCCAGGTAGTAGGAGAGCGAGGTATAACAGAGAGAGAGAGGGGGGGCAGATGCGAGCGGGTGACAGGGAGAGACATTCCCTGCAGCTGCGCTGCTGCGCACTCACAGACCCACACCTCATCCGCAGCCAGGATCAAACCCGGGTCCCCGGCACCGCAAGCGCTGCCGAACCGTCACTGGACCGTCCCCGTCCCTCCGAGTGTCCCATTCACGCCCGGGGGGGGGGGCGGCTGGAGAAGTCCGAGGCATCCCAGAACCGACGGTACACCGGCCCGGAGCAGCGGCAGCACCAGGCCCACAACCAGCGCGGAGAAGAAGCGCCAACCCAAGCCCAACCTCACTCCAACTCCCGAGGATCCCGTTCCCCGACGAGCCGGGGACCGCCAGCCGCACTCGCTGCCCCATCCTGAGGCCGCCTGCCAACTTCCCCGGGTGCCGGTGAAAGCCGAGCACGTCATCAACGGGGGGACACAAAACACTGCAGCAACTCAGCGGGACAGGCAGCATCCCCGGAGAAAAGGAATGTGTGACGTTTCAGGTCAAGACCATTCTCCAGAGATGTTGCCTGACCTGCTGAGCCACCACAGCACCCCATGTGCATCCCCATCGATGACCGGCGATCGGCTCCCACCGGCGATCAGCTCCCGCAGGCACCGAGGTGGCCAACCGACAGCCACTGAACAAGGTGAGAGGCGCAGCCGACGGTCCCCGGCCCGCCCAGGAATAGGCTCCCCAGGAGCTGGAGCCGCGCCGCGCCGGAGCCTGCGACCCCCCCCACGCTGGCTGCAAGTCCACGGCTCAGGGCCAGCGCCCCACCAGTCCAGGGCTGCCGACCAACCCGGTGGGACAGGCACAGCTGAGCTGCAGCCGGTGCGCACCACCTCCCCCGCACCGACTGCAAGCCCGGGGCCACCACCGCCCCGCCAGCTCGGGGCCTACCCGGACACCTCCGGACGCCCCCAGACAGGGAACGGGACACCCGGCAGGGGACGAGGAAGGTCCAGCAGCAACTCAACAGCGCCCGCAGTGCCGGCCACCCGGACCCAACCACGGGCGAAACGCAAACCTGCACCCACACAGCAGCATAGCCGCCAAGAATGTTTATAGCGAGTGACCTTTGACCTGGGCATGCGCAGTCAGAATACCAAACTCGCTTATTCACTGGATGTTTTCAAGACTAGATTTTCAATTTAGATTTAGATATAAGGCTAACAGAATCAAGGGATATGGGGAAAATGCAGGAACGGGGTATTTAGATACTGGATGATCAGCCATGATCATATTGAATGTTAGTGCTGGCTCGAAGGGCTGAATGGCCTACTCCTGCACCTATTGCCTGTTACCTTCTCCCAACTAACAATGATCTATTCTACATTTTCCTTCAACTTACCAATTCCTTCCTTACCAATTAGGAAAAGGGGAGATGCAACGAGACCTGGGTGTCATGGTACACCAGTCATTGAAAGTAGGCAGTGAAGAAAGCGAATGGTTTGTTGGCATTCATAACAAAAGGATTTGAGTACAAGTGCAGGGAGGTTCTACTGCAGTTGTACAGGGTCTTGGTGAGGCCATACCTGGAGTATTGCGTACAGTTTTGGTCTCCTAATCTGAGGAAAGATATTCTTGCCATAGAGGGAGTACAGGGAAAGTTCACCAGATTGATTCCTGGGATGGCAGGACTTCCATATGAAGAAAGACTGGATAGACTCGGCTTGTACTCGCTGGAATTTAGAAGATTGAGGGGGGATCTTATAGAGACTTACAAAATTCTTAAGGGGCTGGACAGGCTAGATGCAGGAAGATTGTTCCCGATGTTGGGGAAGTCCAGAACAAGGGGTCACAGTTTAAGGATAAGGGGAAAGTCTTTTAGGACCGAGATGAGAAAATCATTTTTCACACAGAGAGTGGTGAATCCTGTGGAATTCTCTGCCGCAGAAGGTAGTTGAGGCCAATTCATTGGCTATATTTAAGAGGGAGTTAGATGTGGCCCTTGTGGCTAAAGGGATCAGGGGATATGGAGAGAAGGCAGGTACAGGATACTGAGTTGGATGATCAGCCATGATCATATTAAATGGCGTTGCAGGCTCGAAGGGCCGAATGGCCTATTCCTGCACCTATGTTCTATGTTTCTAACTCCATTCCCTTTGTCCTGTTTTCACTCCTTACACTTCCTTATCTCTGTACTTCCCATCAGACTGAAGAAGGGTCTCGACCCGAAACCTCAGGCATTCACTCTCTCCACAGAAGTTGCCCGACCCGCTGAGTGACTCCAGCACTGTGTGATCTTCTTCCCATGATGCATGCTGCCCCTGACGTGACTCTGCGCAATGGCAGGGTGTGTGGCCGGCAGTCCCCCTCGGATTGGCGGTGACGTCAGTGCGCTGGTCGTGCAGCCCCTCCTTCTCCCACTTGCTTCCTCACCCCCTCACTCAACTCCATCTGCCACTCCATCTGCCCCCCACTCTCCCCTCATAACTCCTCTCCCTTCTTCCCCTCCCCTCACTTCCACTGTCCTCATCACCTTCCCCACTTCACCCCTTGCATCCTCACCACCTCTCCCCTCCTTCCCCCCCTCGTATCTCCCCCATTCACCTCCTCCTCCCCACACCCTCCACCTTGCCCCCCCCCTCTCCTCCCCATCCCCTTCCCCCCTTCAAGCACCAGTAATGTTCACATGTTAGTAATGTCCTGTTTGCTAGCTTGTTGACCCTCTGTGTTCCCCTCCTGCAGCGTTTAGGAGCTGTTGCTGTTGACGGAGAGAAAGGGACGTGAGCGGCCATTGAGGGCGGCCAGGGTGCCGGTTAGCCTCCCCCCTCCCATTCTGCTCGGTGTGCGGGCTGAGCTTCGATGGACTGAGATTCAACGGAGGACAACATGACGGGGCACAACAAGGAGAAACGTTATGAGTGCGACGTGTGTAGCAAGGCCTGGCAGTACCCGAGCCAGCTGGAGATCCACCGGCGGGTGCACACTGGAGAACGTCTCTATGATTGCTCCGACTGTGGTAAGACCTTTACCCAATTGTCGGGGCTGCAGGTGCACCGGTGGGTACACACGGGAGGACGTCCCTTTTTCTGCTCCGACTGTGGCAAGAGCTTTATCCAGTTGTCGGTGCTGCAGGTGCATCGGCGGGTGCACAAGGGAGAACGTCCCTTTGACTGCTCCGACTGCGGCAAGAGCTTCAAGATGGCGCAGGAACTGAAGATACACCGGCGAGTGCACACGGGCGAGAAGCCCTATGGCTGCTCCACCTGCGGCAAGAGCTATACCGATTTGTCTGGGCTGCGGATGCACCAGAGCATGCACACGGGCGAGAAGCCCTATGTTTGCTCCACCTGCGGCAAGAGCTTTGCCCATTTGTCGGGGCTGTGGGAGCACCGGAGGGTGCACAGCAGCGAGCGGCCCTTCTCCTGCTCCGACTGCAGCAAAGGCTTCAAGTCGTCCAAGCACCTGAAGGTGCACAGGCGCCTGCACACTGGAGATCTGCCCTACACCTGCAGCGAGTGCGGCAAGGGCTTCACCCAGTCCAGCAACCTGCTGTCCCACCAGCGGGTGCACAACAGTGACTGTCCCTTCCCCAGCCCATTGTGTGGGGAGCGCTTATCCATGGCCTCCCATGCCTTGTCTCACCAACATGTGCACCCCAGTGGCCAGCCCTACGACTGCCCGTACAGCGGTGAGTTGTCTGACAGTTCGCGGGGGTTGCGGCAGCACCAGGGTGCTCACGCCTGGCGAGCAGCTGCTCCCACTGCGGCAAGAGTTTCAAGAGAGCACGGGGACTGTGGGAGAACCAAAGGATACACACCAGAGGGAGACCCTTTGAGTGCGCTGAATGTGGCAAGGGTTTTGATCCGCATGCCCAGCCTGTGGCAGCACTAGCGTTCCTTCCCCTGCCCGTCCTTTGATGAGGGCTTCACCCGTATTGACCACTTGCTGGAGCACCGACAAGTCCACACTGGCCAGCGCCCCTTCACCTGCCCGCTCTGTGACAAGGAGGCCTTTGCCTGCTCCTCCAGCCTGCTGGCACACCGCGACGTTGATAGACACTGTTTAGGTAGACACAATATGCTGGAAGGAATGTGTAACGTTTCGGGTCGAGACCCTCTTCAGTCGCGATCCAAAACGTCACCCATTCCTTCTCTCACGAGATGCTGCCTGTCCCGCTGAGTTTCTCCAGCATGTTGTGTCCTTTTTTGTAAACCAGCAACTGCAGTTCCTTGTTTTTAAACCATTCTGGTTAACCATCTCTGCACTTTCCCCAAAGCCTCCACGTCAGTCCTGTAATGGAGTGACCAGTACTGTATGCAATACTCCAAATGCTACCTGACAAATGTCCCTTAAAGCTGAACATATACATTTCTCTATCCTTATCTCACACCCTTTTATCTCTTTATTTTCTCTCGCCTCTGTCACTTCACTCACCTGCTGATCACCCCCTCATCTGTTAACAGTGTCAATCTGAAGAAGGGTCCCGATCCAAAATGTCACCGATACATGTTCTCCACAGATGCTGAATAAGGGTCTCAACCTGAAACATCACAATTTCCTTCTCTCTAGAGATGCTACCTGTCCCGCTGAGTTACTCCAGCATTTCACTGACATTTGCGCTCGGTCTGCCAAGGCCTGCTGGATCTCCCGGTTGCCAACCATTTTAACCCCTTCCCACTCCCACACTGATCTTTCTGTCCTGGGCCCTCCATTGCCAGAGTTAGGTGACACGCAAACTGGAAGAACAGCAGCTCATTGCTTAAAGCCCAATGACATGAGCATTGAATTCTCCAAATTAAGGAGACACTTCTCCCCCCGCCCCCTCCCCCCCGCTCCTCCTAATCAAGTCCCGGAGCCTGTCACGACACCATCTCTTTTGTACAGCTTTCTCCCCCGACTCCATCAGTCCAAAAAAGGGTTCATACTCGCCATGTTTAATAAGGGGTAAGCCATTTAGAACGGAGATGAGGAAACACTTTTTTACACAAGAGTTGTGAGTCTGAGGAATTCTCTGCCTCAGAGGGCGGTGGAGGCCGGTTCTCTGGATACTTTCAAGAGAGAGCTTGATAGGACTCTTAAAGATAGTGGTGTCGGGATATGGGGAGAAGGCAGGAACGGGGTACTGATTGGGGATGATCAGCCATGATCACATTGAATGGTGGTGCTGGCTCGAAGGGCCAAATGGCCTACTCTTGCACCTATTGTCTATTCTTAATTTCCCTCCAAAGTGCCGGTAGACACAGCAGGTCAGCCATCCATGGTGGGAAACGGATGGTGAAGTGTTCCTAACATAAGCCCTCCTTGGCCCTTTCGAGGAGCAGCCAATCAACATCTTCCCAGTTTTTCCTGACCTCACTGTGTTCTTTGGAATTCTTCAGAATTCATGTTGTACTATCAATAATGAAAGAAAATGCCAACCATCTCCAGAAATGATAAGAAATTATACTCGCCTCCATGCATATCTGTAGCCGTGGGGCAGTTGGACACTTCCCCACTACTTCAAAGAAAGTTCCTGCACTTGGCAATATCGTTTGTTCATTTTATTTGTTTAATGGATTTGATTAGATTAGGAAATGTTTCCTTTCCTACAAGGGTCTTTCCTCTGAGGAGTTTCTATAGCAACATGCCCACTCTTGCCTTTATGAAGAGACTGAAGATTCGTACTGCAAGGTATGACTGACAAATAATGGATTAGCAAAATGATCGCCCAGTCTGCGTTTGGTCTCGCCGATGTATCCACATCTTGAACAATGGATACAGTAGATGAGGTTGGAGGAGGTGCAAGTCAGCCTTTGTCCCACCCTCACCTCCCTTCCAGCTTCCCTCCCCAACTACAATCAGACTGAAGAAGGGTCCCGACCCAAAATGTAAAAGTAAGATCCATTGATTCAATTGTGGTAAATTCCTAGTGAACACTGCCACCTTTTTCTAATGCAGCCGTCACTAATGTTGCAGAAGAAAAAGGGCAATTATTATACACACTGTGCACAACATACATTTTTGATCGCAAACAACGTTACATTTTTCACCAGACTATTTTTCAGACTATTCACCAATCTTCACTATTTGAAGCCATTTCAGCCTTCAATGATGAACATTGCTTATCTCTGCTGATAGAAACTTTTAGCCAGTTACAGAGTGTGAGACAGGGAGAGGTGTAGGGGTCCTACAATCGAGCCGTCCACAGTGTAATATTGGGTATAATGTTTAATGCAAGTACATGGATTGGTGAGGGTTTGGGTCGGGACTTGTAGTTGGGGAGGGAAGCTGGAAGGGAGGTGAGGGTGGGACAAAGGCTCACTTGCACCTCCTCCAACCTCATCTACTGTATCCATTGTTCAAGATGTGGATACATCGGCGAGACCAAACGCAGACTGGGCGATCATTTTGCAGTGGTAGGAATATTGATTTCTCTCACCTCAGGTATTCCCTAGCATTCCCTCTCTCGCTATGCCTGTCCCAAGCTAGTTGCACTAGCTTCTCGTTTACACCCAACAAACAGCTAACAATGGCCTGTTTCCTTTACCATCATCACTTTTATGAAAATCTTTCATTCATTGTTCTTTATCTCTCCACATCATCGTCTATATCTCTCGTTTCCCTTATCCCTAACCATTCTGAAGAAGGGTCTCGACCCGAAACGTCACCCATTCCTTCTCTGCAGAAATGCTGCCTGTCTGTCCCGCTGAGTTACTCCAGCATTTTGTGTCCATCTTTAAGTAATAGATGGATACAGGTGAGGGGGAGCGGGGTGATTGGCAGATGGGTGGACAAAGGCCAGAGATGGGAAGAACAGGAAAGGCTGTGAGAGAAGATGAGCAGAATGTGAAGCCAGAGAAGGGGATATTGATTAAAGTGAAGGGGAAAAGGGGGAAACGGGTCCCGTTCAGGTCTGGCACAGGGAAGAGAGAGGGATAAAAAAGGGGAGAGACACAAAAAGCTGGAATAAGTCAGCAAGTCAGACAGCATCGCTGGAGAAAAGGAATGGGTGATATTTTAGGTCGAGACTCTTCAGACTGAGTCAGGGAAGAGGGAGACTAGAGATATAGAAGGGTGAGGTGAGAAAATGACAGAACATAGCAGATGCTAAGGATATGCAAAAAATGATGATGTTGAAGGAAAGGCCATTGTTAGCTGTGGGCTCGGTGAAATCACGTTACAGACAATGCGACTCAATAGGATGACTGAAGCTGGTATGACTTGGGTTGGGGTGGGATGGAGAGAGATGGGATGTAAGGGTTATTTGGAGTTAGATAAATCAATATTCATACCGCTATCAATAAAAGGGAGCTAGGTTGTTGGATAGTTAACTAAAATCAGAGAATGACATTTCTCAACTCAATGTATGTTTGACAAGTAGCCAAGTGTCCTGACCTGAAACGTTGCCCATATTTTTTCCCCAGTACTTTGTACCTATCTTTGGCAGACACAAGGAACTGCAGATGCTGGTTCAAACACAAAAAGTCACAAAGTGCTGGAGGCAGCATCTGTGGAGAACGTGGATAAGTGATGTTTTACCGGGCGGTGGAGTAACTCAGTAGGTAAGGCAGCATCTGTGGAGAACATGGATAATTGATGTTTCACAGGGTGCTGGAGTAACTCAGCGGGTCATGCAGTATCTGTAAAGAACATGGACAAGTGATGTTTCACAGAGTGCTGGAGTAACAGTTGGTCAGGCAGTATCTGTGGAGAACGTGGATAGGTAACGTTTCACAGAGTGCTGGAGTAATTCAGCGGGGCAGGCAGTATCTGGAGAACGTGGATAAGTGATGTTTCACAATGCTGGAGTAACTCAGTGGGTCAGACACCATTTCTGGTCAACGTGGATAGGCGATGTTTCAGGTCTGAAGAAGAGTAGTCTCAAAAAATGTTCTCCCCCCTCCCTCCCCTCCACCCTCCCTCCCCTCCCCCTAATCTTCTCCCCCCGCAATATCCCCCCCTTTTCAGAACCAAGGAAAATCGGCCGGTAAAACTTCACAGCTCTGTATCTCTGACATTAAAAGTTGTTTGGCTTCTTAAAAGTGTCTCCCCTTTTCTCCCCCCTCCCCCCCCCTCTCCCCCTCTTCCCCCCCTCTCCCCGTGGGGGTCCACCCCCCCCCCCCTCCCCCCCCCCCCATTTGATTTTTTGAAGTTTCATTATTTAATTTAAATATTGATGCTTGAGGGATGTTCTTACTTACAAGTACACATTCTTTTAGCCTCCACTGTGTCCCTTATGGTGTGATTATATTTTTTACAATAGTTTGTTATAATTGTACAATTGTAATTTTGAGTATCTTAGCGTTGTTATTGTCGCCGCAAGGAAGGACGCGGCGTTCACTGCTCCGGTTCCAGTCATGGTTCCTCTTTGCCCGCTCTGTTCTCGCCACGGCTGAAGGTGGCCACACGCCGCCGAGACACGGTGTTGGCGTGAGGCGAGACGCCGTTTGCTCTGGAGTGTTCAGGAACATTTCACAAATTAAAATAGAATGCCATACATGCTAGTACATATTGTACCATTACCTATTGTATCAGTTAGGACAGTGGTTCCCAACCTTTTTTAACTCATGGCCCCCTTGGGATCTTTTAATTTTTCTGTGCCCCCCCCCCTGACATTATTAGCAGAAAAAAGGTACTTCAATATTATAATACCTTCCATAAAAATATCAGTGTCTATTAATTGCACATATATTCTCTTTTATTCTATTCCACAAACATCAAAAATACTTTGTGGGTTCAATAAAACGACCATTTATAATCATACATTAATTTTCTGATATAGCTGCATGACAAAAAACGTCCATGGACACCCAGAAAATGAATAACCTTTAAAAAATAATTCCTTTTGTACTTCAAAAAATAAAATCCTTTAGCAAAATAAAAACAAATATATATTAGCTTTTTACTGTATTTATTCAGTGAGATCCTTGTGGCTGATGCAGTTTCAGAAGTTTTTCAATATCAGGGTCCATGGTTGTTAGAGACAGACGAAGATCACCTTTACGTACAATTTCTAAGTGGTTGCGAGCTTTTGATAATAGCTGAGACACTCGGCTAAAACCTGACTCAACTAGGTAAGACATTGGATAGGCAATGAAATATAATTTTACTTCCTGCCAGAGCAATGGGAATTTCATGGCAATTTCACTACTTGTCCATAAGTTATTGAGGCCATGTTTAAATTTAGCTTGAGCAATTAAAACAGAGAATTACACTCTGTGTAATTGGAACGCTCATTCAGGTACAATACCAAGGATTTACAGTTGGATACATTCGGGGATGGCATGGTGGTAGAGTTGCTGCCTCACAGCGCCAGAGACCCAGGTTCAATTCTGACTACGGGTCCTGTTGTACGTTCGGCCCATGACTGAGTGGGTTTTTTCTGGGGCCTCTGGTTTCCTCCCACTGTCCAAATATGTACAAGTTTGTAGCTTAATTGTGGCTTTGGTAAAATGGTAGTGCGTGGGCTAGTATTAGTGTGCGGGTGATCGCTGGTCGGCACGGACTCAGTGGGCTGAAGGGCTTGTTTCTGCACTATACCTCTAAACTAAACTTTCTGGAATTGTCCAATATATTTTTGGAAGTCTACCTTTGAAACATGACATATGTTTTACAGATGGCAACAGACTTGAGTCCAAAGAAGGGTCTGGACCCAAAATGTCACCTATTCTTTTTCTCCAGAGATGTTGTCTGATCCACTGTTTTTTTAATCTATCTTCGATGTAAACCAGCATCTGTAGTTCTTTCCTATGTCATTTAAATATTACTGTATCAAATGTCAGTACAAAATGGGGAAAGGAGATGAAGGTGGGGCGCAGATGCGGCGGCTGGTAGGGTGGAAGGTGAGGACAAGATGGACTGTCCTTGTTACGAGTAGGGGGATGGGGTGAGAGCGGAGCTGCCGGATATAGAGGAGACCCTGGTAGGAGTCTCATCTATAATCAAAGAGGGGAACCCCTGTTCCCTAAAGAATGAGGACATTTCCGATGCCCTGGTCTGGAACACCTCAACCTGGGTGCAGATGCGGTGCAGATGGAGGAATTGAGAGTGGGGGTAGAAATGGGTAGAATATGAAAACAAAGAACTGCTGATGCTGGACATAAAATGCTGGAGTAACTCAGCAAGTCAGACAACATCTCTGGATAGAAGGAATGGGTGACGTTTTGGGTCGAGACCCTTCTTCAGACTGCTCCACTACAGATGCTAGTCTACACAAAATATCTGAGTGGGACAATATCTCTGGGGAACATGGATAGGCAATGTTTTGGGTCGGAAATAATGTTAATTGTATCCCTTCGTTATCACCTCTTCCCTAGCCAACAATGGGCCATTATGGGCTCCACCCTTCCTTGGTCATCTGTTGCCAGCCCTGATTTGTTCTATACTGATCCGTGTGTTCAAGAGTTAGATTTAGCTCTTAGGGCTAAAGGGATATGGGGCGAAAGCAGGGACAGGAACAGGATAATGAAGTAGATTTTCAAAGTCTACAGAGAGATTTAGGCCATTTGGAAGAGTGGGCTGAAAGATAGCAGATGGAGTTTAATGCTGATAAGTGTGAGGTGCTACATCTTGGCAGGACAAATCAAAATAGGACATACATGGTAAATGGTAGCGAATTGAGGAATGCAGTTGAACAGAGGGATCTAGGAATAACTGTGGATGGTTCCCTGAAAGTTGAATCTCATGTAGATAGGGTGGTAAAGAAAGCTTTTGGTATGCTGGCCTTTATAAATCAGAGCATTGAGTATAGAAGTTGGGATGTAATGTTAAAATTGTACAAGGCATTGGTCAGGCCAATTCTGGAGTATGGTGTACAATTCTGGTTGCCAGAATTGTACACCAATTCTGATTTACTAGAATGTTGCCTGGGTTTCAGCAACTAAGTTACAAAGAAAGGTTGAACAAGTTAGGTCTTTATTCTTTGGAGCGCAGATGGTTAAGGGGGGGACTTGATAGAGGTCTTTAAAATGATGAGAGGGATAGACAGAGTTGACATGGATAAGCTTTTTCCATTGAGAGTAGGGAAGATCCAAACAAGAGGACATGATTTGAGAATTAAGGGACAGAAGTTTAGGGTGAACGTGAGGGGGAATTTCTTTACTCAGAGAGTGGTAGCTGTGTGGAATGAGCTTCCAGTGGAAGTGGTGGAGGCAGGTTCGATTTTATCATTTAAAAATAAATTGGATAGGTATATGGACAGGAAAGGAATGGAGGGTTATGGTCTGAGTGCAGGTAGATGGGACTAGGTGAGAATAAGTGCTCGGCATGGACTAGAAGGGCCGAGATGGCCTGTTTCCGTGCTGTAATTGTTATATGGTTATATGATTTTGGACGATCAGCTGTGATCATATTAAATGGCGGTGCTGGCTCAAAGGGTCGAATGGCCTATTCCTTCACCTATTTTCTATGTTTCTAGTCTAATCTTACCTCCAGTTCCCTCCCCTCTATTTTCAGTCTGAAGAAGAGTCCTGACCCGAAATGTCACCCGCGGTAGAGCTGCTGCCTTACAGCGCCAGGGACACAGGTTCGATCCACACTATGGGCACTGTCTGTACGGAGTTTTACGTTCTCCCTGTGACCTTCATGGGATTTCTCCAGGTGCTCCAGTTTCCTCCCACACACCAAAGATGCTAGGGTTTTAATTGACTTTGGTAAAAATTATAAATTACCCCAAATTGGTAAAGCTGCATCAGTCTTCAGACAAATGCAGCCAATATGGTCTAGTGGTGGGATATCCAAGATGCTAAAAGTCAAACTCTTCTAGTCCACAGTCCTCCCTACAGCCCTCTGTGCCAGTGAGACATGGAAAATCAATGTCCTGATGAAAAATAAATTGGATGCATCCCAACAATGCTGCTTGAGGAGGATCCTGAAGACTAGCTACAGAGAGCACTTCCAAAACAAGGAGATCGACCGGGAAATTGCAACAAAGCCTCTCAGCCAGGACATAAAGGGACGCAGGATAAAATCTGCAGGACATGTACTCAGAATGTCACCAGAATGTGCACCTAAGATAGCAATGACATGGCAAGCTGACGGAAGAAGGAAAAAGGCCGACGAAAGCTTACATGAGGTGAACATTACGGTAGGATTTGGAAGCCCGGGATGCTAACCGATCGAGGGTGGAAGACGTTGCATATAACCGAACAGAATGGCCAAAGCTTGCTGCCCAATGCACTCAACAGTGTGGGAGGAACTAAGTCTAAGTAAGTAAGTGTGTGTAGGATAGCGTTAGTGTGTGGGGATCGCTGATCGGCATGGACTCGGTGGGCTGAAGGGGCCGGTTTCCGTGCTGTATCTCTAAGCTAAAAAAAATTACCCATAGTTTTTCTCCAGATATGCTGCCTGAGTTACTCCAGCACTTTGTGTCTATCTCGATAATGTTATTGAAGGGAGTTGCCATAAATAGTGTGTGAACAGCATATTGGGAAATCAGGCCTGTGCTTGGATCTGTGATGTGTAAGAGATGGCAGTACTGCCAATACCTAATCCAGACCATGGAACCAAACTCAGAACAACAAATAAACAACATGCAGAGAGCAGCGGTTATGGTCAGAGCAGAAAAATAACAGCCGCCAAAGCCTAGTGCCTTAAATTTCTCAAAACTTTATTTCAAAAAACAAATTGATGCACTGAAATTCATTAATAATAGCTATTTTCTAAACAACAAATTAAAAACAAGGAATATTGAAAACTATTTACAAAAGTATACATACAGTGAGTTTCACTGATACCGCAGGCAATTTGTGTTTAACATCTGTGTCCAATACCGTAGATACATTTTCTTTTTACATTAGTGCACTCAATGCTGAGAGAAAGGGCCGAGATTTTGAAACTTTCATGCAGTTGGATGGTTCGGGGCATTCCGTGTCTGATGAACATATTAGTTACTGGTGTTTCAGCTAAGGTGGACTGGATAAAGGAAGAGAGGAAACAAAGAGTAGAACTCCAGATTTTTGTATGTGAACTCCTTCAAACACTTGCTCACTAGAGATCATAGGCACATGGTTGCAGAGAGAGAGAGAGAGAGAGAGAGAGAGAGAGAGAGAGTGTGTGTGTATGAGAGAGAGAGGGAGAGAGTGTGACAGTGAGTGAGTGTGAGTGACTTAGTGAGTGAGTGTGTTAGTGAATGAGAGTGAGTGAGAGTGTGAGTGTGAGTGTGTTAGTGAATGAGAGTGTGAGTGTGAGTGAGAGAGTGTAATGGCCATTTGGCTTAATTTTGTGTGTCATAAATTATGGAATTTGCCTTTAAATGTTGTCTGCCTGAAATTATGTGGGTGGGATTTATTATGTAGTGGGAGGCGTGTTTGCTGCTAGGATTCTTGGAAGAAGCTTGTAGTTTTTTATTTCGTTCAAAGGAAGCATGGAATAGCTTTTGACCAATGGTCAGAGCTTTCCAACACCAAAGACGTTTTCTAATGTTTCGGAGCCACATGTGTTTCCGCTGCCTGAAGCAGCCAATGATCTGGCGCCATGCCAAGGTGATTGTCCTGCCGAAGCCAAATAAGCCTAGCGATGACTCCAAGGGATACCGACCCATCTCACTGCTGTGTGTTCCATACAAGCTCCTGGAATGTCTCCTCCACACACGTCTCAATCCAGTGATCGACCCCCAGCTGCCTAAAGAACAGACTGGCATCAGAAGTGGTAGGTCAACGGCGGACCAGGTGACCCTCCTGTGCCTAGATATTGGGGACAGCTTCCAGGCAGGGGAGAAGGCTGGCGCTGTCTTCTTGGACCTCACAGCTGCATATGATACTGTCTGGTTGCGTGGACTACACATGAAGCTTCTGGAAACCATTCCAGACAAGCACATGGTGAGCTTCATCATGGAGATGCTGAGCAACCGCAGCTTCAGGCTACACACCAGCAATGGGCAATGCAGCAGGGTGAGGAAACTTAAAAACGGCGTCCCTCAGGGCTCAGTGCTGGCACCAATGCTGTTCAACATCTACATCCATGACCTGCCTGCAACCCAGTCAAAGAAGTATGGCTATGCTGATGATTTGGCCATCCTACCCATCCTGGGAAGCAGCAGAAGAGGGCCTCTTTGAAGACATGAACATCCTGCCTTCATACCTGAGGAACTGGCACCTCAAGCTCAGCATGGGTAAGACAACATCTTCAATGTTCCACCTCAACAACAGGGAAACGACCCACAAATGTCTTGGTGGATAACGCCCGGTTACATCCCAGCCTGTCCCAACGTACCTCGGTGTGAAGCTCGACAGAATGTTGTCATTCAAACAACACCTGGAAGGTGCCAAGGCAAAGACAAGTGCACGTGCCGCACTGATACGCCGCCTAGCCGGCACCACATGGGGAGCCACGACGAAGACACTGCGTATGTCCACAGTGGCCCTGGTGTTCTCAGCCGCCGAGTACTGTGCCCCGGTCTGGTGCTGTAGCCCTCACACCAAGAAGCTGGATGCTGCCCTCAACAACGCCCTGCGGACTGTCTCCGGATGCCTACGAGCCACCCCAGTAAACCAACTGTCTGAACTCGCTGGCACCACCCCAGCCAATATCAGACGAGAAGAAGCCACGCTGGCCCTCTCTCGAAAGGCACAGACCAGTGAGTCCCACCTCCTCCATCAGATCATCACAGAGAACACCACACCGAGTACGCCTCAAATCACGGCACCCCTTTGCCACGCAAGCCCAAGAGGTGCTCTGCACAACTCCGGCTGATGCTTCTAAGACGAGATGGAGAGACCAGTGGAAGTCAGCGGAACCATCTTGGCTACACCATTACATTGGACGTCCCTGGCCAGGACCTGCCCCGAAAGCAGTGGACAACCTTCAACCGCTTGAGGACAGGCATCGGACACTATGGAGTAGCGATGAAGAGGTGGGGCCTCGTGGACAGCGCCTCCTGCGAGTGTGGGGACCCAACACAGACGGTGGAGCACATAGTTACCAGTTGCCCCAAACACCGGCCACCGAATGGTGAACGAGGTCTGATTGACCTGGACGATGACACGTTGGCCTGGCTCTCCTCAACGGAGCTGCAGGTCTAAAAGACATACGACAGAAGAAGAAGAAGCCACATGCTGGAGTTTGACTAAGGTTAAAATGTACTTATCAAGAAGAAGTTTGGATGAATATCTTACTGTTTTACTTTGACAATAAAGAAACTATTAATCAAGAGACTGTGTGTTGATGATTTATCTTTCTACGGCTTTGAATGTCTCATGGAGAGCTCCCATTCGTAAAACGACGCTGTCTCCACACCCCGTGTCTTCTCCTAGTGGCTGGAGGCAGCAATTCCTTGAACAATATAATAATCTGCCACTATATCGAGTCGAAAGCTACCTTACAGACAGGTGGTGATAGAAGAGGGACAGAAGATTGGGCTGGATCTCTGGAGAGAGATTACGCCTGAACATTAGTACCAGAAGATGAACTGAAGACTGGTTCCTTGGAAGAGAAACCGAAGAAAATAGATCTCAGCCAGCCAGGCTTCAAGATTTATTGCGCCTTATCTAAGGGAAGAAGACTTTACCACGGAATCGTGAGTAGTTGGGGGTGGAAGATTGCAACCTTCACGTGGTCCGCCCTGTTTCGACTAATGCAATCAACTCGACGAGCACAAATGGAAGATCAAATAGAACAAGTTGTCCAACGACTTTAGGCTCTGCACGCCACACGAAAGAAGAAGTGGGTAGTAGTAGTAGTGGTAGGCCCTCCTCAGTCATGACTGACCATGGGTGATGCATCCTGGTTGGATGCAAGCCTGGGCGATGTCATATGGAGGACAGGCTGTTGCCCATGCAGCACGTACCCGTCCCCCCCCTCCCACGTCACTGTTTGCTCCAAAGGAACAGCAGGTCCGTTACAGGTCCAGCGCCATCGCAGGAGCTGACAGAGCGAGGTTGTAGAAAACGACGAACTGCCTTAGGGGCTCCGACTCCGGATTTTCTTAAGGTTTACTCCTGGAGCCTTTTCCATGACTGGATATAGCCACAAGGCAGTGGAGGTTTTAAATCAGAGTTTTCCTTCTCCTAGATGGACTGCCTTCCCAGGCTGACGAGCCCCATCTGCCCGAGACTCATGGGGACGGGAGCGTCTACCTTCCCGTGCAGGTCTATAGCACCTGCCCACTGCCCAGAATCATGTGTAGAACAACTATTATACCATGCTGAATACAGAAGCTGGAATGTTTACTTCGAACGGCTTCTGAAGAGTCTGGAGAAGTTTAGTTCTGCTAAAGATTGGAAAGAAGCCAAGAAGCTTGATCGCTAGCCAGCCTGGATTGATCCAGGTGATTGTCCTCGAGTTGTTTTGAAGTCAAGATAATACACATTCTTTCTAACTGAAGTCACTTCTGTACTACGAAAACATTTTGGATGTTGTCAGAAAGTCCAGTTTGTTATCATTTCTTAACTGATGTTTTTAGAACATTCAACCTATGTTTATCAATGGTGACTGAAGCAAATTGAAGGACCCCCTGTTTGTCTAAAATCCAGATTTGGCAATGTGCCAAGATCTGTTAAAATCCATGGAGCAAGATGGAGCAGGTGAATCAGAGGAGCCACAAGATGGTGGAGTGAGGCCAAGGTATCTAGAAGAAGCAGATATGGCCCAAGTTGCCTACCTGAACGAATCTCGTTCAACTATTCAACCCCTGACATGACGTTGGTGAGAAACAAAATGTACTGCTGTGTTCTCAGTTGCCTCAGGAAGAACGTGAAATATACACCCAGTGGTGGGAAGAAATGGTGAAGTTATTTGATAATTTCATGGAAGAGGTGGAATGGTGGTTAACTGACATTATACCACAACTTACGTACTCAACATTTGAAAGAGCTACGCAACAAGGTGCTGGAATGGAAGAGGTGATTACACCACAAGATAGTATTTCAAATGAATCTACACTAAGATCAGGACATAAATCTGGTTCTATAACCAGTTCAGCATCAAGGGCCTCTGCTCGAATGGAAGTTGATCTAGTTGCACTCTCAATAGAATCGAATACCTTGGAGAAGAAACATGAGTTTGAGCGACAAGAAGAACAGCTGAAAGGAGAGATGAGGTGACAAGAAGAACAGCTGAGAGCAGAGATGAGGTGACAAGAAGAAGAGATGAGGCGACGAAAAGAACACCTGGAACTAGCCACAAAGTTGGTGGTTGCCAAATCGAAGATAGAGATAATGAAATGTGAGGGTTTGTAGATTAACCTTTATTGATCCATGCCATTTATAATCTCCACTACACATATGTGCATGCCACCATTTACATGGTATTACGGTACTACACAGCTTTACATTAGCATGGTCAGCTTGCTCTCGCTCTCTCTCTCTCTCTCTCTCTCTCACACAAGCCACACGGAGCTGAATAAGAATGGCTGGCAGTTTAAATGTTCCTGTATACGTGTGGAATAAAGGCTGATCTTTTACCATGTGTGTTAGTGTGGATTAATCATTAACATGATGTCAGAAGTGGGATTGAGCCACTTCTCCGACCCTTTTGCCTGAATTTATTTTAGTTTATTTTTTTTACAACGAACCATCGCTCGCTTATTATGGTAGGGTCTTTTCGTAAACCAGATCCTTTAATGTTCGACTGCGAACTTGCCGAAGGTAGGCACATCTTCCAAGTGGAATTCGGAATTTTCATAGATGCCGCCCACCCAGGGGCTGGTCCATAACTGTCGTAACTGCGATGGCTCACACCCGAAATTCCGTGAGCAATGCCCCACTTATGAGAAAACTTGCCACTACTGTAAAAAGTAAGGCCACTTTATCCGGTGCTGCCGCGCTCGTGGCAACAGGGCCCAGTCACAACAATCTCTCTATGCGCTCGAGCCCACAATTTGCCATGAGGCACTGCTGAAACAGCAATTTCAGCAGAACCACAACCGGAGCACCTGCAGGAAGACAGGAAAATCATACATCCCTGTGTACCCGACTCACCGTCCACAAACAGTGATTCCATCACAACGCTCAGTATCAACAATACCAAAGTCGCTGCAAAGATGTAATGACATCCCATCTGGCCCTGGGGATTTATCTATTCAATTTACCCAACACCACTTCCCGACTAACCTGGATTTCACTCAATTCCTCCTTTGACCTGCGGTCCCCTGCTATTTCCGGCAGATTATTTATGTCTTCCTGAGTAACCAAAGTAGTTATTCAGTTGGTCCGCCATATCCTTGTTCCCCATGATCAACTCACCCGCTTCTGACTGCAAGGGACCTACATTTGTTTTAACTAATCTCTTTCTCTTCACATATCTATAAAAACTTTTGCAGTCAGTTTTTATGTTCCCTGACAGGTTTCCTTCATAATCTGTTTTTCCTTTCCTAATTAAGCCCTTTGTCCTCCTCTGCTGGTCTCTGAATTTCTCCCAGTCCTCTGGTATGCTGCTTTTTCTGGCTACTTTGTACGCATCATCCTTTGCTTTGATACTATCCCTGATTTCCCTTGTTATCCACGGATGCACTACCTTCCCCGATTTATTCTTTTGCCAAACTGGGATGAACAATTTTTGTACTTCATCCATGCAGTCTTTAAATGTATATCCACCGTCAACCCTTTTAGAATTAATTGCCAGTCAATCTTGGCCAATTCACGTCTCATACCCTCAAAGTTACCTTTCTTTAAGTTCAGAACCATTGTTTCTGAATTAACAATGTCACTCTCCATCCTAATGAAGAACTCAACCATATTACGGTCACTCTTGCCCAAGGGGGCACGTACAACAATATGACTAACTACCCCTTCCTCATTACTCAAAACCCAGTCTAAAATAGCCTGCTCTCTCGTTGGTTCCTCTACATGTTGATTTAGATAACTATCCCGCATACATTCCAAAAAATCCTCTTCCTCAGCACCCCTGCCAATTTGATTCACCCAATCTATATGTAGATTGAAATCACCCATTATAACTGTTTTGCCTTTGTCGCATGCATTTCTAATTTCCTGTTTGATACCATCCCCAACTTCACTGCTACTGTTAGGTGGCCTGTACACAACACCCACCAGTGTTTTCTGCCCCTCAGTATTTTGCAGCTCTACCCATACCGATTCCACATCCTCCAAGCTAATGTCCTTCCTTTCCATTGCGTTAATCTCCTCTCTAACCAGCAACGCTACCCTACCTCCTTTTCCTTTCTCTCTATCCCTCCTGAATATTGAATATCCGTGGATGGTCAGCTCCCAGCCTACGTCACCCTGGAGCCATGTCTCCGTGATCCCAACTATATCATAATCATTAATAGCTATCTGCACGTTCAACTCGTCCACCTTATTACGAATACTCCTTGCATTGAGACACAAAGCATGCAGGCTTGTCTTTACAATGCTCTTACCCCATATACAATTATGGTGAAAAGTGGCCCTTTTTGATTTTTGCCCTGGTTTTGTCTGCCTGCCACTTTTACTTTTCACCTTGCTACCTATTGCTTCTACCCTCATTTAACACCCACCTGCCTTTCTGCTCTTGTACCCATCCCCCTGCCACATTAGTTTAAATCCTCCCCGAGAGCACTAGCAAACACTCCCCCAAGGACATTGGTTCCATTCCAGCCCAGGTGCAGACCGTCCTGTTTGCACTGGTCCCACCTCCCCCAGAACTGGTCCCAGTGCCCTAAAAATTTGAATTCCTCCCCCTTGCACCATTTTTCAAGCCACGTATTCATCTGCAATATCCTCCTATTTCTACTCTGACTGGCCCGTGGTACTGGTAGTAATTCAGAGATTATTACCTTTGAGGTCCTACATTTAAGTTTATCGCCTAGCTCCCTAAATTCACCTTGTAGGATCTCATCCCTTTTTTTACCCATATCGTTGGTGCCAATATGCACCACGACAACTGGCTGTTCACCCTCCCCCTCCAGAATGTTCTGCAGCCGTTCAGTGACATCCCTGACCCTTGCACCAGGGAGTCAACATACCATCCTGGAGTCTCGTTTGCGGCCGCAGAAACGCCTATCCATTCCCCTGAAAATTGAATGCCCTATTACTATTGCGCTTCCTCTCTTTTTTCCCCCCTCATGTGCCGCAGAGCCACCCGTGGTGCCATGAACCTGGCTGCTGCTGCATTCCCCTGTTGAGCCATCTCCCTCCACAGTATCCAAAATGCTATACCTGTTTAGGAGGGACATGACCGCAGGGGACTCCTGCACTACCTGCCTACTGCTTTGCTGGCTATTGGCCACCCGTTCCCTTTTTGTCCTCTTACCTTTTGCCTGCGGTGTGACCAACTCGCTGTACGTACTATCCACGACTTTCTCCGCATCGTGGATGCTCCAGTATGAATCCAGCCGCAGTTCCAATCGTTCAATGCGGTCTGCCAGGAACTGCAGCTGGACACACTTCCTGCAAATGTAGTCATCCGGGATACCGACCATCTCCCTGATCTCCCACATGTTGCAGGCTGAACAAACCATGGGGCCGATCACTACTGACATACCTTACTCTTTTCCCTACCCCTACCAAATTACTCTGTATTAAATATTAAAAAACACAAAAACTTATCCTTTAAACTTTACTAATTAATACTGAATCCTTAACTCCCAGAATCCTTAACTCCCAGAATCCTCAAACCTGAAGGCAGAAATGTAAAAAATTGTAAACCAGGGTTCACCAATCAGCTGCTTCTCGGGTCCTCCCCACCAATTCAGAGGCTTCACCAGATTCCTTCTTTGGAAGTGAGATGGAAACGTTGCAGATGTTGGTCTCACAGCTCAGGTACTCACCCTCTCTCACCAAGCTCCCTGGGCCTCTGTGAAAGCAAGCCCGCGATGTGTTTTTACACACAGCTCCAGGTAAATACTATCTCTCTCACGGCTCCATGGGCCTTGTGAAAGCAAGCCCCGCGATGTGTTTTATACTCACTGCTCCAGGTACTCCACCCTCTCGCACCAACGGCTCCTGGGCCCTTGGGAAAGCAAGCCCGCGATTGTTTTTACTCACAGCTCCAGGTACTCCACATCCTCTCTCACAAACGGCTCCCTGGGCCTCTGTGAAAGCAAGCCCGCGATGGTTTTTTATATCACAAGCTTCAGGTACTCACCCTTCTCACCCACGGCTCCCATGGGCCTCTGTGAAGCAAGACCCCCGCGATTTGATTTATAACTCACAGCTCAAGGTACTCAACGTCTCTCACAACGGCTCCCTGGGCCTCTGTGAAAGCAAGCCCCGCGATGGTGTTCTATGTCACAGCTCCAGGTACTCACCCTCTCTCACCAAAAACGGCTCCTGGGCCTCTGTGAAGAAGTCCCGCGATGTGTTTTTACTCACAGCTTCAGGTACTCCCACCCTATCTCACCCATGGCCTCTGGGCCTCTGTGAAAGCAGCCCCGCGATGTGATTTAATACTCACGCTGTCCCAGATGCTCCACCCTCTCGCACCACATCTCCCTGGGCCTCTGTGAAAGCAAGCCCCGCGATGTGTTTTATAATCACAGCTCCAGGTACTCCACCCTCTCTCACCAACGGCTCCCTGGGCCTCTTGTTGTGAAGAAAGTTGATATTGTCCCTGGGGGCCATCCCACTGCAGAACCCTCCAACATGCAAAAGGTATGCTTTTCTGGCCTGACATGGCTGACTACATTCTCAAGAAAGTTGCTGCCTGCCCGATTTGCAATAGCCTGACCCCACACCAACAGAAGCAACCAGTTTTTCTGCACCCCACAGCAGCCGCGAGTACCCACAGTCCAACGGCCTGGTTGTGCACGCGGTAAGAAGTGCAAACGAACTAATGGAATGCTCACACAGAGGTGGCTCTGATGTCCATCTTGACTTACTCAACCTACGGAACATCGTCCGTGATCCTCTCCTGGGATCTTCGGCCGAATGACTCATGTCACAGCGAACCCGCTCCACCCTGCCTATGACCAAGCAACTACTAGAACCACAAGTTCATGCACCGTCAGTAATCCAATCCCAGCTCCAACGCCGCTGCGACATAGAAATAATATATTAGGATAAAGCCAGCTCTCTGCTTCAACCGCTCAACAAGGGACAGGTTGTCTGCTTACGGTCACTCCGATGGTTACGACCACCTCTGAGTCATTCTGGGGTCAATCGCAGAGCCATGCTTGTACCTGATCAGTATTGACAATAGCATCAATAACGTTATAGTAATAGACAATAGACAATAGGTGCAGGAGTAGGCCATTCGGCCCTTCGAAACAGCACCGCAATTCAATATGATCATGGCTGATCATCCTCAATAAGTACCCCATTCCTGCCTTCTCCCCATATCCCCTGACTCTGCTATCTTTAAGAGCCCTATCTAGCTCTCCCTTGAAAGTATCCAGAGAACTGTCCTCCACCACCCTTTGGGGCAGAGAATTCCACAGACTCACAGCTCTCTGTGAGAAAAAGTGTTTCCTCATCTCCGTTCTAAATGGCTTACCCCATTTTTAAACTGTGGCCCTTGGTTCTGGACTCCCCCAACATCGGGAACATGTTTCCTGGCTCTTAACAATCTTATATGTTTCAATAAGATCCCCCTCATCCTTCTAAACTCCAGAGTATACAAGACCAGCCCCTCCATTCTCTCAGCATATGACAGTCCCGCCATCCCGGGAATTAACGTTGTAAACCTAAGCTGCACTCCCTCAATAGCAAGAATGTCCTTCCTCAAATTAGGGGACCAAAACTGCACACAATACTCTAGGTGTGGTCTCACTAGGGCTCTGTACAACTGCAGAAGGACCTCTTTGCTCTGATACTCCACTCCTCTTGTTATAAAGGCCAACATGCCATTCGCTTTCTTCACTGCCTGCTGTACCTGCATGCTTACTTTCATAGATTGATGAACAAGGACCTCCAGGGTACCACTTTTCCCAACTTGACACCATTTAGATAGTTATATGCTTCCTGTTTTTGATACCCTAGGTGGAATAACCTCACATTTATCCACATTAAATTCATCTGCATGCATCTGTCCATCCCTAACCTGTCAAAATCACCTGCATTCTCATAGCATCCTCCTCACAGTTCACACTGCCATCCAGCTTTGTGTCTTCTGCAAATTTGCTAATGTTACTTTGAACAGAGGATTCCTAACGTGTACATGGAGAAGGCCTACGCTTGGAAAGATATCAAGCCAGAAGATGTGGAGGCATTGATTTTGCAAAATTTCTTAGAGGTTGGTGTAGCTCGATACAAAATCTCACCACTATGGGGGAGATGAATCTTGTTATTAATACTAGAGCCATCAATCTAAAACTGCCCAGACAACTGAGAGAAAAGTGGAGAGGGGGGGATAAAGCAGGCTAAACAATGGGAAACCGGAGCAAATAGAACAGAAGGAGAAGCCAGCTACTCGTGATGCTGTCACCTCACACTCAAGTAACTGTTCAATGGGGGTGGAGTAGAAGCCTGTATCCATCTCTATCTTACCAGTACAGGTAAGGAATAGCAAGACGAATACAGTGTGTTGCAATTGTATGCATTTTTAGATCTCGGAGTTCGGCTACCTCTCTGCATAGAAGGCTTGATGAGAATGCTGGACATCACAGGAGAGGAGATTAAGATTCGATTGCATACCATGAATGAAGAAAAGGAGTCCGTTAATCAATACATTACAGTATGGAAAGATCTAGGTCTGGATAAGTAATATTTTATTTTTTTTTTTTTTTAAAAACCAATATCTATTTACACATGTATAACTATGCCTATTGGTCATCAAAATATACCCAGACATGAGGACTTGAGACGATGGCCTTACTTGAAGGATGTCAAAATATCTAAAATAGATTCTGATATTAGACTTACTTACGGAACGAATGCCTTGAAGGCATTGGAACCGATACAGATTGTTAGGAGCAAAGGTGATGGACCGTTTACTGTGAAAACCCTACTTAACCATATAACATATAACAATTACAGCACGGAAACAGGCCCTCTTGGCCCTTCCAGTCCGTGCCGATCATTTGTTTTCCCCTAGTCTCATCTACCTGCACTCAGACCATACCCCTCCATTCCCTTCCCGTCCATATACCTATCCACCTTACTTTTAAATGTTAAAATCGATCCTGCCTCCACCACTTCTGCTGGAAGCTCATTCCACACAGCCACCACCCTCTGAGTAAAGAAGTTCCCCCTCACGTTACCCCTAAACTTCCGTCCCTTAATTCGCATGTCATGCCCTCTTGTTTGAATCTTCCCTACCCTTAATGGGAAAAGCTTATCCACGTCAACTCTGTCTATCCCTTTCATCATTTTAAAGACCTCAATCAAGTCCCCCCTTAACCTTCTGCGCTCCAAAGAATAAAGACCTAACTTGTTCAACCTTGGATGGGTTATCTATGGCTCCTTGAGAAGGAACAACGAACGCGGGAGCCAGAAGAACTATCCTGCCGCTGCTGTTAATCAAATATCTACTGGTAAATTAGAAAAGCTATTGATCAAGCAATACAATCATGGCTTCAATGAAAGAACTAGTAAGGAATCTGAAGAAATGTCCAGCGAAGAGTTAAAGTTCTTCGATATTATGAACTACTCAGTAAAGATGAAAGACGGACACTATTGTTTGGACTTTTCTTTCAAACAAGAAAGTGTTAGTCTGCCGAATAATCGTCATATGGCAGAGTAACGCATCCAAAATTTGAAACGTAAGTTGGCAAGATACAAAATTTAATCAGAAATATACGTCTTTCCTAAAGGATATGATTGATAAGATTATTGCCAAATGGTACCAACAATACCAACTGAATCTAAGTGATGGAGAAGCTATGATATCAATTCGCACCATGGGGTGTGTTCACTCGAAAAAAGGGACGAGAGGATGGTCTTTAACTGGGCTGCTAGTCTTCAAAAAAATGTCACTTAACTGTCAAACTACTGCAAGGTCCAGATCTTACATGTCACTCATTGCTGTTTCATTAAATTCGATAAGACAATTGCTTTGATGGCTGATATCAGAGCAACGTTTCATCATCAAAGTATCAGAAAAACAACATTGACTACCTGTGCGATTCTTATGGTGGAAGATCTTGTTGAATAGCAGAAGAAGGCACATTTCTTTGAGTAGTGACATCCACCAAGTAGTGTTGAACTTTGCATCAAAGAAGACCGCAGAGCAGGAGGGACAACTAAGTTCATTTTACCGTGGAAATAATGACCAGCTCCAGGTACTCCACCCTCTCTCACCAACGGCTTCCCTGGGCTCTGTGAAAGCAAGCCCCGCGATGTGTTTTATACTCAAAGCTCCAGGTACTCCACCCTCTCTCACAACGGCTCCCTGGGCCTATGTGAAAAGCAAGGCCGCGATGTGTTTTAGACTCACAGCTCAGGTACTCCACCCCTCTCTCACCAACGGCTCCCTGGGCGGCCTCTGTGAACGCAAGCCCCTCGTGATTGTGTTTTATATTCAGAGGCTCCAGGTACTCCACCCTCTCGCACCAACGCTCCCTGGGCCTTGTGAAAGCATGCCTCCGCGATATGTTTTTACTACAGCTCCAGGTTCTCCACCCAACGGCTCTGGGCCTCTGTGGAAAGCAAGCCCCGCGATGTGTTTATACTACAGCTCCAGGTTCTACACCTCTCTCACCAACGGTCCCTGGGCCTCGGTGAAAGCAGCCCGCGATGTGTTTTATACTCATCAGCTTCCAGGTACTACACCCTCTCGCACAATGGCTCCCTGGGCCTCTGTGAAAGCAGCCCGCGATGTGTTTTCTATCACAGCTCAAGGTGCTCACCCGTATCTCACAACGGCTCCTGGGACTCTGTGAAAGCAAAGCCCCGATGTGTTTTACACTCACAACCCAGGTATTCCACCCTCTCTACCCACAACGGCTCCCCTGGGCCTCTGTGGATAACTAGCCCGCGATGTGATGTATACTCACAGCTCAGGTGCTCGGACCCGCTCTCACCAATGGCTCCCTGTGGCTCTGGTGAAAGCAAGCCCCGCGATCTGGTTTATACTCACAGCTCCCACCTTCTCATAACGGCTCCCTGGGCCTCTGTGAAAGCAAGCCCAGCGATGTGTTTTATACTCACAGCTCCAGGTATCCACCCTCTCTACCACGGCTCATGTGCCTCTGTGAAAGCTAGCCCGCCGATGTGAATTATACTCAAGCTCAGGTGCTCGACCCTCTCTCACCAATGGCTACCTGGGCCTCTTGAAAAGCAATGCCACGCGATGTGTTTTATACTCATAGCTCCACCCTTCTCGCAACAAACGGCTCACTGGGCCCCTGTGAAGCAAGCCCGCGATGTGTTTAATAATCACAGCTCCAGGTACTCACCTTCTCTCACCCACGGCTCCCTGCGCCTCTGTGAAAGCAAGCCCGCGATGTGATCTATTACTCACAGCTCACAGGTGCTCATCATCTCGCACCACGTCTCCCTGGGCGTCTGTGAAAGCAAGCCCCGCGATGTGTTTTATACTCTCAGCTCCGGTTTACTAAACCTTCTCTCACCATCTGGCCCCTGGTCCTCGGTTGAAAGCAAGCCCCGACGATGTGTTATACTCACAGCTCAGGTACTACACATCTCGCACCAATGGCTCCATCGGCTCTGTGAAATCAAGCCCAGTGATGCCAACCCTAAATTTAGTTCACAGTAACTTCAACCCATTTTGTCCGTAACAAATGGTGGTAATTGCATTTCTCTCAGTAACATGTAGCGGCACCAGAAAATATGTATGGCAACGACCAAAAATCGCAAGCGCGTTGAATCCACCTTCCTTTTTTCAACTAGTACTATATACCAAATTCATTAAAAAACACCATAAACATCCTTTAGTATACACATTACACTAAACTCAATTGTTAAATGACAATGCCGATGTTGTGGGGAGTTCAGAACCAGGGGGCCACGTTTAGGAATATAAGGAGTTAAGCCATTTAGAACGGAGACGAGAGAAAACTTTTTCTCACAGAGAGTGGCGAAGTCTGTGGAATTCTCTCCTCATAGGGGGCGTTGGAGGCCGGTTCTCTGGATGCTTTCAACAGAGAACTAGATAGGGCTCTTAAAGATTAGGGAAGTAGGGGATATGGGAGAAGGGCAGGGAACGGGGTACTGATTGGGGATGATCAGCCGTGATCACAGTGAATGGTGGTGCTGGCTCAAACGGGCCGAATGGCCTCCTCCTGCACCTATTGTCTATTGAAAATACAACACAGGCAATGGGCTTAGCCCCACATTGCTATGTTACCTCTGTTCCTTGCACATTGAATGTCTTAACAGCCTTTTTGACCATCTCTGGTACTGTAGCATCTCAGTACACACCATCGGCTCGTTCCGTTCTCGCTCGTTTCACGTTCATTTTGGGGGGCCCCTTCCGCTGCACGTGTCCAACCGCCGCTCGTTCCGTCCCGCCCTTCCGCTGCACGTGTCCGACCGCGCTCGATTCCCGCCTTCCCGCTGCCTGCACGTGTCCCTCCGCGCTCGTTCCACGCTTCCCGCCCTTCCCGCTGCACTGTGTCCAAACGCCGCTTCATTCCCGCTTCCCGCCCCCGCCCCGCCCTTCCCGTTTATTGTTTTGATTATTTTTCGTTCCCGCACTTCTCCGTAACGAAATATTTGCCTGCCGGAACAACGTATTTAGGTTGTTTCGCCAGGACGAAATACGGCGAATCCGGGGCAGTTGGTAACACTTGCAAGCCCGCGGATGTATTTTTTACTCTCAGCTCCAGGTGCTCACCTCTTCACCACCAACGGCTCCCTGGGCCTCTGAAGCAAGCCCCGGATGGGTTGATTCTCACAACTCCAGGTATTCCACCCTCCTCTACCCCAAGGCTCCCTGGGCCTCTTGTGAAAGCAAGCCCCGCGATGTGTTTTTACTCACAGCTCACCCTCTCTCACCAACGGCTCCCTGGGCCTCTGGTGAAAGCATGCACCCCGCGATGGTGTTTTATTATCACAGGCTCCAGTACTCCACCCTCTCACCCCACGGCACCCTGGGCCTCTGTGAAGCAAAGCCCGCGAGAGGTGTTTATACTCACAGGGCTCCACCCCTCTCTCACCAACGGCTCCCTGGGCCTCTGTGTAAGCAAGCCCGCGATGTGATTTATACTCACAGATCCAGGTGCTCCCATCCTTTAGCACACGTCCCCTGGGCCTATGTGAAAGCAAGCCCACGATGTTGTTTTATACTCACAGGCTCCAGGTGCTCCACCCTCTCTCACCTATGGCTCCCGGGCCTCTGTGAAAGCAAGCCCCACGAAGTGTTTTTATTCTTACAGTTCCAGGTACTCCACCCTCTCGCATCACGTCTCCCTGGGCTTGTGAAAGCAAAGCCCTGCGATATTGTTTATACTCACAGGTCCAGGTACTCCCCCCTCTCTCACCAACGGCCCCTAGGCCTCTTGTTGTGAGAAGTACTTCACGCAAGTACTTGATATTGTCCCTGGGGGCCATCCACTGGCAGATCCCTCAACATGCCAAACGTATGCTTTTCTGGCTGACATGGCTGATACATTCTCAAGGCAAAGTTGCTGCTGCCGATTTGCAATAGCCTGACCCCCACCACAACAGAAGCAACCCAGTTCCTCTGCACCCCACAGTAGCAGCGACATCTTTGAGTTGGCACGGCAAACATACTGGGTTTAGTCAATTCTATCAGGATGATTTGCATCGACTTGACTCAGTACCCCAACCTCAGCCTATGGTCATTCAAAATTAACTCGCCATTTCTCTGTACGGAGCCCCATAAATGGCTCAGGAACAAGGGAACCTCAATTCTCCAGTCAGCTTTCAGGGATTCACAACACGCTGGACTTTCCCGCCCGCTGCGAGTACCGCCGTCAACGGCCTGGTCGTTCAACGGGTAAGAAGTGCAAACATACTATGGAACGCTCACACGGGTGGCTCTGATGTCTATCTTGACTTACTCAACCTACGGAACATCGTCTGTGATCCCTATCCTGGGATCTTTCGGCGAATGACTCATGTCACAGCGACCCGCTCACCTGCCTATGGCCAAAAGAAATACTAGATTCAATCAAGTCCATGCACCGTTCAGGGATCCAATCCCTCAGCTCCAACGCCGCTGCGTCATTTAGGGGGGGGGGGGAACATTATTTATTAGGATAAAGCCAGCTCCTCTGCTTCAACCGCTCAACAAGGGGCAGGTTAGTCTGCTTACGTTCAATCCAAGGTTACGCACCAACTCTGAGTCATTCTGGGGTCCCAATTGCAAGCCATGCTTTGTACCTGGCAGTATTAACAATAGCGTCAATAAACGTTATAGTATTAGACAATAGACAATAAGTGCAGGAGTCGGCATTCGGCCCATTCGAAGCCAGTACCGGGCAATTCAATATGATCATGGCTGATCATCCTCAATCAGTACCCCATTCACTGCCTTCTCCCATATCCCCTGACTCCACTATCTTTAAGGAGCCCTATCTAGCTCTCTTGAAAGTATCCAGAGAAAAACTGTCCTCACACCCTTTAGGGAGGAGAATTCCACAGACTCACAGGCTCTCTGTGAGAAAAGTGCTTTACTCACTCCGTTCTAAATGGTTACCCTTATTTTTAAACTGTGGCCCTGGTTATGGACTCCCCCAACATCGGGAACATGTTTCCTGCCTCTTAACAATCTTTTCTGTTTCAAAAAGATCCCCCTCATTCTTCTTATACTCCAGAGTGTACAAGTCAGCCCTCATTCTCTAGCATCTGACATTCCAGGCCATCCGGGAATAATGTTGTAAACCTACGCTGCACTCCCTCATAGATGAATGTCCTTCCTCATATTAGGGGACCAAAACTGCACACAATACTCTAGTGTGTGTCTACACTAGGCTCTGTACAACTTGCAGAAGGACCTCTTTGATCTGATACTCACTCCTCTTGTATAAAGGCCAACATGCATTCGCTTTCTTCACTGCCTGCTGTACCTGCATCTTACTTTATAGATTGATGAACAAGGACCTCAGATACCACTTTTCCCAACTTGACACCTTTTAGATAGTTATCTGGCCTTCCTGTTTTTGATACCTAGGTGGATAACCTCACATTTATCCACATTAAACTTCATCTGCCAATGCTTCTGTCCACTCCCCTAAACCTGTCCAAATCACCTGCCATTCTCATAGCATCCTCCTCAAGTTCACACTGCATCCGCTTTGTGTCCAAAGCCCCCCCCCCCCATTGCTAATGTTACTTTGAACGAGGATTCCTAACGTGTACGTGGAGAAGGCCTACGCGTGGAAAGATATCAAGCCAGAGATGTGGAGTCTTTGATTTTTGCAAAATTTCTTAGAGGTTGGTGTAGCTCGATAAAAAATCTCATCCACATGGGGGGTGGATGAATCTTGTTATTATACTAGAGCATCAATCTAAAAACTGCCCAGAACTGAGAGAATAGTGGAGGAGTAAAGCAGAGCGCTACTAAATGGAAACGGAGCAAATAGAAACAGAAGGAGGAAGCCAGCTCTCGTGATGCTGTCACCTCACCTCAAGTAAACTGTTCAAATTGGGGCCGGGGTAGAAGCCTGTTCTTCTCTATCTTACCAGTACAGGTAAGGAATAGCAGAGAATTACTGTGTTGCAAATGTAGTGGCATATTTAGATCACGGAAAGTTCGGCTACCTTCTTCATAGAAAGGCGTGTTGAGAATGCTGGACATCACAGGAGAGGCAGATTAAGATTCGATTGCATACATGAATGAAGAAAAGGAGTCCGTTATCAATACATTACAAGTATGGAAATATCTAGTCTGGATAAAGATATTTTTATACCAATATCTATTTAACACATGAAACTATGCCTATTGGTCATCAAAATATACCCAGACATGAGGGGACTTGAGACGATGGCCATACTTGAACATATGGGATGATGTCAAAATATCTAAAATAGATTATGATATTGACTACTTATCGGAAACGAAATGCATTGACGGCATTGGAAACGATACAGATTGTTAGGAGCAAGGTGTGGACAGTTTTACTGTGAATACCCTACTTAACCATTTTTTATAACATATAATAATTACAGCACGAAAAAAAAATCTGGCCTCTCTGGCCCATTCCAGTCCGTTGCGATCATTTGTTTTCCCCTTGTCTCATCTACCTGCACTCAGACCATACCCCTCCATTCCCTTCCCGTCCATATACCTATCCACCTTACTTTTAAATGTTTAAAATCGTCCTGCCCTCCCACTTCTGCTGGAAGCTCATTCCACACAGCCACCACCCTCTGAGTAAAGGTAAGTTTTACCCCTCACGTTACCCCAAAATCTTCCGTCCCTAATTCGATGTCTTGCCCTCTTGTTTGAATCTTCCCTACCCTTAATGGGAAAAGCTTATCCACGTCAACTATGTCTATCCCTTTCTCAATTTTTAAAGTCCTCAATCATGTCACCCGTAACTTCTGCGCTCCAAAGGAATAAAGACCTAACTTGTTCAACCTTGGATGGGTTATCTGTGGCTCCTTGAGAAGGAACAACGAACGCGGGAGCCAGAAGAACAATCCTGCCGCTGCTGTTAATCAAATATCTACTGGTAAATTAGAAAAGCTATTGATCAAGCAATACAATCATGGCTTCAATGAAAGAACTAGTAAGGAATCTGAAGAAATGTCAGGAAGAGTTAAAGTTCTTTCGATATATGAACTACTCAGTAAAAGATGAAGACGGAACCCTATTGTTTGGACTTTTCTTTCAAACAAGAAAGTGTTATTATAGTCTGGCGAATAAATCGTAATATTGGCAGAGTAAGCCATCAAATTTGTAACGTAAGTTTGGCAAGAATACAAAATTTAATCAGAAATTAGTCTGTATTCTCCTAAAGGATATGATTGACAAGGATTATGCCAATTGGTACCATCAAACAATGAATCTAAGTGATGGGAGCTATGATAGATCTTACGACACCATGGGGTGTGTCACCGAAAAAAGGGACGGAGGATGGTCTTTCTTTAAACTGGGCTGCCAGTCTTCAAAAAAATGTCACTTAACTGTCAACTACGCAAGGTCCAGATCTTACCAAGTCACCTCATTGCCCCCCAGAGTTCACATTAAATTAGGATAAGAACCAATTGCTTTGATTGGGTGATATCAGAGCGACGTTTCATCGTCAAAGTATCAGAATAACACATTGACTACCTGCTGATTCTTATGGTGTAGATCTTGTTGAATAGCAGATGAAGGCATTATCTTTTGGAGCAGTGTCATCACCAAGTGGATGAAACTTTGCATCAAAGAAGACGAAGAGGACAACAAAGTTCATTTTACAGTGGAATAATGACCAGCTCCAGGTACTCCACCCTCTCCTCACCAACGGCTCCCTGGGACTCTGTGAAAGGCAAAGCCCGCGATGTTGTTTAATACTCACAGCTCCAGTTACTCCACCTCTCTCACCAACGGCTCCCTGGGGCCCTGTGGAAAGAACAGCCCCGTGATTGGTTTTTATCACAGCTCCAGGTACTCCACCCTCTCGCACCCCAACGGCTCCCTGGGCCTCTGTGAAAGCAAGCCCGCGATAATTTTATACTCACAACTCTGTAATTCACCCAACGGCTCCTGGGCCTCTGTTGAAAGCAAGCCCCGCGATGTGTTTTATACTCACCAGCTCCAGGTACTACACCCTCTCTCACCAACGGCTTC